>OZ010793.1:150958022-151061277 GCA_963932465.1 Maratus speciosus | reverse complement strand
ACTTGCACTGTAAACTGAAATGTCTGAAATTCAGATACATAAGCGTCTGAAACGGAGTGTTCAATTTTCAGACATTTTAAAGTGTCTTAATTTTTAAGACGCTTGTATGCATCTGAATTTAAGACATTTCAAACGTCTGAATTGCATCCATCTTTGACCACCTTTCATTTCTATGCAAAAGCAGTCTTTTTCTTTTTTTTCTTTCTTTTTTTTTTCTTTTTTTTTTTTTTTTTTTTTTTTTAATAAGCATTATACACTTTTAAAAAAATCTATTATAATATGGAAATTATACCGCCAATCAAAACACCAGTACAATTTACATCAATTTACGTATTTTAATGGGAATTTTCTTCCGTTGAAAAATTTAATTTTTTTTTTGGAAATTTCTGTATTTAAAAAAAAAAAATAAGCTTTTATGGAAGGGGAAACTGCATATTTAACTGACTGGGGAACTGCCAAAGTCCATTACATTTTACAGGAATTATTAACTCACATTACATCAGAATATCAAACTTACCCTTGACAGGATTCGAACCCGGGACCTGCTGGCTTCCAAACTGTCGCTTTATCCACTCGGCCACGACTGCGTTAACTGGAAGCTCAAATATTGTTACTTATTATACTACACAATGAAACGGTAGTGGTAGGTATTTTTCCGATCCAGTTAACGTTTTGCACATCCCCCCCCCCCCCTAGAATTTTGAATATTTGTTTAATTTCATGCGTTAAAGACCAGCAAAAAGGTTTTTTCTTCTAGCGGAAAAAAATTTTTAGAACAAAAATATTATCGTTTTATACAGAGGAAACTTTATTTTTGAAATATTAAGGATGTATTTTAATCTAAACTATTTATTTTCTGATTCATTTTTAAATTCATTTTTGCTCTCAATCGCATCAAACTAAGAAATTTTCTTATTTAGAAACTACACAATGTGCCGTGCTTCTCGATTTTTTGATAAATGCACAAAATATCGTAAAAAATGTTGTCAAAGTTGGTGTTTTAAATCGAATTTTCAGAGGCGGGAGATCAGGGAATAAAAAAAAAAAATGGTTATTCTGAGAAAACAATTATTTAAAAATTAAATTGTAAATAATTGAGCTAGAAATGAAATCACATGGCCTCTTATACATCTCTTCAAAAATAACCTCAGCAGGTTTCATGTTTTTACTTTTAAAAATGAGCCTGAAAATATCTCAGAAAATTTCAAGCTGTTGAGGGTGGAAAAATATTTTTATTGTTTTAAAAGTGTATATATTATATATGCACTGTGAAAACATTTAATTCGGGACCTGTACCGTTCAGCGGTGAAAAAAAAAAACAATCTTTCATTAAAAAAATGAATTTTTTATTGCCCAAAGACAGCGTATAAATTTAACGGAAAAGTATTGAGGGCTCTGTTTTCTTTCGTTCTTTTTTTCATCTGATGATTGAATATATGGCAAAATTTTTGAAATTGGACTGATTAATTCCTTCCTGTGCTGCATATTCTGAACCAAATTTCTCAGTTTTAAATATTGTATATAATTTTTCTGTCAAAATATTGACATTTAGTTATAAAAATCCTTGTTTTACGCATATAACATACATCAGTAGAAATCCAGAGTAAATTTTTTTGATTTTCAGAGTAATTTTTCTGACAATGAAATGCGATTACTTCTGAACTAAATCTTTAGCTAAAAGGTTAGTGTATAAAATTTCAGAGCTATTGTAAATAATTCCAAAAAATTAAATAAGTACTTTGAGTTTTTTAATTATATAAATAATTAAACAAATACTTAAATATAATAAAGAAGAGAAATAGATAATTAAATAAATTCTTTAAAAGTAGATGGCGCCACATTCATATCTTAAGAGTATACTAGTATGATTATTTTCAAATCCAAAGAGATTCTTATGAAGCATGTATGACAATTTTTGATGAATAAATTACATATCGAATTATAAGCGATTAACAAAAATTTGAAGTTTGAATACAAATAAATAAATTATGTCTAATATCATGTCTGTATGGGTTCGTCTTTGAAAGATTATATTTTACTTTTAAACGGAACCTTCTAAATACAGAAATATGCAAAAATGGAAATTTTATTGGAATTTACGAAAAGAAAAAATTACATTTTTTAATGTAATTTTTTCTTTTCGTAAATTTGCGTCTCGACTGGCAGTACAATTTCTATATTTTAAACGGGTATTTTTTCACAGTGTTAGAAGGTCGAAACTAAGGGGGGGAGGGGGGGGGGACAGAGGGAGCATGTTGCCCCGGGCAAAGGTATTGTCTGTCGATTTTTCGCACATTTATGTAGCACAGTATTGTTAAAATCATCTGTCTGGGGTATGCCAAAGCATAGAAGAATCTAAAGATGATATGATATGGCATAAGAATCCTGTATAAAGCGGAATTTTTTTCAATTCCGTTTTCAAGATTTTAATGAATAAATATTTGACAAAGCAGATTACGTAGTTCAGTATTACATATTTTATGATTACATATACTAAATTTTAAAATAAGTAGGCTATTAGAAAATTAGTAAAATTCTCTTTGTAAGTATACTTTGCGGAGGAGAGGGGGGGGGGGATGCTAAATCCATGTTTGTCCCGGGTGAGAAAAAGGCTAGTTTCAGTCCTGACAGTGTATAAAGCTTACAAAAAAAAAGTGAAAAAACGGCTGCCTATGCCTATTGCCGAACATGCAGGTTGATCAAAGATGGATGCGATTCAGATGTTTGAAATGTCTTAAATTCAGACACATACACGTGTCTTAAAAATTTAGACACTTTAAAATGTCTGAAAATTGAACACTCCATTTTAAGTCACTTATGTGTCTAAATTTCAGACATTTCGTTTACAGTATTTATACTATGATCATAGTTAGACACTTAAGTGTCTTAATTTCAGACGCCTGTGATGTCTGAAATTTCATATTCAGACACTTAAGTGTCTGAATTACTTTTTCAGTCACATATGTGTTTGAATTTAAGACGCCTTTATTTGCAGTGTGGTTAAATACCTTAATAATATACTGTTACTTTTGGATAATGTTTCATAATATATGCTTGAAACATGATTTTTCATTCTTGTGTAAATTATAATCTCCGCAGATTGAACAATCAGGAATTACAAAACAGTGGAAGATATCAATCTTTAGTACGCCGGTGCAAAGCCGTTCAACCAACAAGTCCACGTTGTGACTATTCTTACCCATATAGGATAATTAATGGTACCTGTAATAACTTAGATCAACCAAGATGGGGAAGCACATTCAGCTGTTTTTGGAGATTGTGGCCAGCAAATTATGAAGGTAAGAAATCAATCACTAATTATAATTATCACATAATTTAAAACATTTTAGTTTTCATAATAAATAAAATTTGGTTTAATCTGGAGCTCTACAGTCACCTGTTTGATGCAAGGCGTATTATTCAAAGTTGAGATTGAGAATCGAACCCAGTAATTCTTGACTGGTATTTAGCACCCAACAATTATATACAAAAAGTCCGAGCAACCAACAAGAAAATCTAGTTAATTGGAAAATATAAAAACTCAAGGACTTGTTTCTATGACTATTGTTACAGTTTCTCGAGGTCGTTGGATGCATGCTACCTAAGAAACACAATCCCGAGGTTAATTTCCATTCCCGGCATTTCAAAATATTCTTAATGAAATCCCAAGATCGCAGGACTGATCCCGATATTCAGGAAAGAAGAATTTTTTATTATTAAGACTATTGTTTTCTGCAATAAGTAAATGATGTTATCGTTTCGAAATTATACTTTATGCAGAAATATCATTTACTTATTCGAAGAATAACGTGATTGTTTTTAATAATGTTACATAAAAGTAAAAATTAATAAATATAATTGACTAAAAAAACGTATGATAATCTGTAACTACGAGTATTAAAAATTAATCAATTACGCTGTTGATCTGTTGGTCTGTATTGAGAAAAATGAAAAAGTATGCATAGTTTGTTTTCTTCTGAAAACCAAATTTTATTTGGGACAAAGAAACATACTGAGTATGCGCTGATTCAATTATCATGGGCTATAATGAAAAAAATATTTTACTCTCAACATTAGCGTGATTATCAAAAAGATGAGTAGTTCGGTACAGTTTTGTTGTGAATGTTAAAAGTTTCTGAGTCTTCAACCTACTTTTAAAATTCCAGCACTTCCCCTTCAAAAAGTCTTTCGAGAAGGCATTCAACACGTTGCCAATGCTGTCAATTTTGGCCGTTACCAAAATATATTCATGTATACATATACGCATGTTTAGTTTAAATTAGAGGATTTCTAATTGTGACCAGTAGGTCACCAAGTTAGTACAATTTTGGAAATAGAAGATTTGCCTTATTTAATGAGAGAAAATTTGCGATTCAATAATGCGAATATTCGATATCGGAATTTTTGTGGGAAACAACTTTCAGGCAAAAGATTGAAGACTCCTAATCTAAATTACGGTCGCAAATCAGAAACACTCATCTCATTTCTCTTAGATGTGCAAATTCAGATCGGGTTTCTATTTTTATTCAAAAAATTTCTGTCTTCTTTTTCTGCGGGATTTCTTTTGAAATGTCATATTCGTAGTTTTGCTTTCTTTTTTTTTTAATGCTACAGCCAATACTTTCTTCTGCATTTGAATATCTTTACTTTTTTTTAAAATCGAGAATAGAAAAAAACAGTTTATCAGTAGATCTCAATTTTATATCCTAACCGAACTGTTTTAAAATACCGTATATAACTCTCAACATGGCTAATTTGTGATACAAAGCTTCTGTTTATCTGTCCCAAATCTGTATCCAAATTTATTTAAGTGAATATATTTTTTCCCTCAGACTGTTAAATAACATAGTGCTGATCAGAAATTTTGCCATTATTCGGATAACTTATTCTCCAAATATTTGAAAATGTTTATTTATTAATTTATTTTAAATACCAACGCAAGGCATAATCCTATTTGAAGTACCTTTAAGCCATTCTAAGCAGGATACATTTTCGTAAATTTAGATAAATTTTATTTCAATTTTCGTGAATGCATGGTTCGTTGATATATACAGGGTTCAATATGTTATCTATCGCCGACCTTTAATTTCTCAACCGTTGGTCGTAGTTCCAATTACCAAAACGTTTCAAATGAGGTAAACATTCATTAATAAAACATTATTAAAAGTAAAAAAAAAACCAGTTTATAAAAATTACGAAATCTAACTTTTTATACGGTCCCCGAGTCCCTATAGTTATATTTAGTAAAAGTTTACACATATCATAACAGATATAACACAAAACATTTGACACCTGTACTACAAAAATTAACGCAGTTATTAAATTTCCAAGTTTGAGATTTTTGCACATGATTTTGTCTTTCCTTGAGGGATCAGTTAAAAGATGAATTAAAGTAATTCGAGATCAAAATCAAGGTACAATGTCCTTTTTACGGCCAAACCACTTTTAGCCGGTATCGCCAAATCGGGCTATCACCAAAGAGGGTTATTTCATCTAAAAATTTGAGCTGACTTTTAGGGGTCGTATACAAAGCGAAGAATGAAATATTGAAATTAAACATAAAAATAAATATCAATTTATTATAATATCAGAAAACGGTCTACTATAAAAAATAATCCATCAAACGCCGGAATCTACTAGAGATACTGCTCAAAGTGCTCTCCATTGGTGGCAATGCACAATTGAATGCGTGACAATACTGAGTCCTAGACTCGTTGGAGCATAGCAGGTGTAACTGTGCAACAAGCAAGGATGTTGCGCTACTTCAGATCGACCAAAGAAGTAGGATCAGTCACATAGACTTCTGCCTTGATGTAACACCAGAAGTAGAAGTACATGGGAGTCAAATCAGGCCAACTTGGTGGCCAATCTACCGGACCACCATATCCAATTATCAGTTGGTCAAATTCGGTGACCAGACATGCACGGACGTTTGATGCTTTATGCGAAGGGGCCCCATCATGTTGAAGCCGCATCCGGCATGCATGTCGTAGAGACAGCTCTTCATATCTGTGACGTACCGTGTACAGGTGCAGGTAACGATCGACAGTTTAGGTCCTACAGTACTTCTATGGGCCGAAAACATTCAAACGTCAAAGTAGGTAGAACAGACAACCTGAAAATGAAAAATACTTACTAAGGACTAGATAAATGACCGCGGAATGCAAACTACCAGCCGAGCAACGAGCATGAAAATTAGGATTCTGCAAATTACAACAGTACCGCAGCGCCATACGTTCGGGATAAAACACGAGCCATCTAGCAGTGAACATGCTAGTCAGCGCTGAGATCGTGATGGCAAGCATATGTGCAATATGCCGAAATGAAACTTATTTATGGTGAATGTCAAAGGAAAGCCAGAGAGGCTACGAGTGTTTTTTCAGAACGTTTCCCTAAGGATCTACATTCAACGCATAAAACTATAACTGATGCATTGCACCATCTTAGAGAGACCGGCTCTGTTTCACCACGACCCAGAACAAGTAGACGGGCAAGGTGTAATGTTCGAGTAACACCGGAGGAGGTGCTGGCATTCACCCTTTCAATTCCACAACAGAGCACGGCGGAAATATGGAAATAAGCGAGGCATGTGGTCAACATGTCTGGCATTTGTTACATGCATATGATGCACATCCTTACCATCCGACACTGGTGCAGGCATTGATGCTGGGTGACCACGCACGACGATTTGATTAATGTAATTTCATGCTCAACACCTTAGAGGAAAATCCGTCGTTCCTTTGTGACATTCTGTAAACAGATGAATCAATGCTTACACGGGGTGGCATTGTGAACGTGCACAATGTGCATTACTGGTCTCTGGAAAACCTCCACATCGCCCGCAAAGTGCGGCACGTGTGGTGCGGTATATGGGGAACCCAGATTGTTGGATCCATCTTCCACAGTGAAACCTGAACGGGCGATCGTTACCTACATCTGCTACAAAACACGGTGAATGACTGGTATGAAGAATTGCCTCTACGACATGCATGCCGGATGTGGCTCCAACATGATGGGCCCTCTCCGCATAAAACATCAAACGTCCGGGCGTATCTGGCCACCGAATTCGGTCAACAGATCTTTGGATATGGTGGTCCGGTAGAGTGGCCACCGAGTTTGCGGGACTGGACTCCCATGGAACCTCGGAGGTTACATTAAGACATCGGTATATGTGACTGAGACTACTTCTTTGGTTTATCTCAGTGGTTCCCAGCCTTTTTTTGATCGTGCTCCACCAAAGCATCTCTAAAATCATGATGTCGTCGCCCCCCCCCCCCCTCCTTTCTATATCAAATAAATATTGTCACACAAAAAATAAACTTTCATTTTGCCGGATGGATCTGAAAATAGCATTAACTCTGATAAGTGATTTCACATTCTTCAATTTATCAAAATCATATTTTTTGAATTACAAGTATGCTTTTAACTTAACTCCGTGAATCCAGTGATGCCATGGATCTTCGCATTTACATCTACAAAAGTTTTATTGTTTTTTTGCCAGCTTACCTCAAATTTAAAAGTGATAAATAGTCTACATTTTTACTTTCGTAAAATTTCTTGAGATCTCACTCATATTTTGTATTACATCTAACAGAATTGATACATTCTATAATTGATTTTAGTACTTGATTAAGAATAAAGGGTATTTGTTTATCGCCAAGACTGTATGGATAACAAAATTCACAAGTAACATTTCCGGATTCGAGCTTCTATCCATTTTAAGTTACTATTTTTCTTTCCTCTCATAACATACTTCTTTGATAGCGAGCTTTTCCCCCATTATTATTATTTAGCCAACCATGTTTTCTCCAATTTTAAATTTTCAAATGCATATGTCATGAATGTCGTATTCTGCATGTGGTTTAGCCATAAGAAGTTTTCTTTCAACACTTTAATTCCGTGATGCGCACGGGGTTATTAATTTCATAAATGTAGCACCTTTTTAGATCACTCAAAATATTTTTTAAATTAAACATGTCCAAATAGTCAATTTTAGATATACCATACAAAATTTCATATGTAAAATTTCCCTCATAGGGCATATTACAACTATGAATAGATGTATCAGTTCTTTCTTTTTTTTTTTTTTTTTTTTTTTATAATTAGTAAAAAAAAAAAAAAAAAAAAAAGAGGTGTAATTTACTAAAATAATATTAAAACCAGAAAAGTTAAAATGTTTTTTAATATAAAAAAAAAGTGTCAAATTATCAAAAAGAAAGATAGTGTATTTTTGAATTTTTAAGTGGGAGCGTTTCGAAAATTAATTTTTATTCAGTTATTTTTAAATTTTTTCATCTATTATTTCTATTTTTTGACTAAGATACTACTTTCATGAGAAAAAAAAATGAAAGAAAATTTGTTAATAAGAAATCTGAAATTGCCCTCCTCAAAAGTCATATTGCCCCCCCTGTGAGGCGTACGCCCCACGTTGGGAACCACTGGTTTATCTGAAGCAGCGCATCATCTTGAATGTCGCACAGGTTCCACACCTGCTATGCTCTAACTCTAACGTATCCAGGACTCAGTATTGTCGCGCATTCAATTGTGCATTGTCACCAATGGAGACCATTTTGACAAAAAAACCAATTGGTTTTTTTGTCAAAAAAACCATTTGGTTTTTTTAGAAAAAATCTAATTTAATATTTTCTCTTTTTTGTAATTTGTTTTAAATTATTGATAGAAGCAATTTCTACTTTTAATACTTCATCTCAGCAGTCAACATGAGACATAATGAGCCAAGGTCATGTTTCTATGCATGTAGAATGAAAATTAGCATTTCCTGATGAACATAACTGGTACCCTAAAGATTTTTCTTAAAACATGTGAAATTAGAAAAGATAAATAATATTCAATATGTAGCATAAAATATTTTCATTTAAAAAATGCAGATTATTTACAGCAGTTAATAACAAAATACAATGATCTTTAAGATTTTGGTTAAGTTGTAAAAGAAAATTTTCTGGATTGGGAAAGATTATCCTTAAAGAATTTAAAAGAGTAACTTAAGATATCAAATTGAATAACACAGCTTGCAAAAATTGAGTGCTAGTTATAGCATTTCAATAATACCAATCAATCTTTTCTGTTAGTTGCTGAATCTAATGGCCAAAAATGTTGACTTGGACACTTGGAGTTATCACTCAGAAAACAAAATAACCAGAAGTATTTGGATATTTAAAAAATACTAATAATAATAACCACAGAATAATATATTATATTCATGAAACTGCATCAAATGTTTATTGATTGATTATTATATTATTAATCAAAGGATTCTTCATACGATTTTAAAAGGTATCAATGTTTCACTGTGTAGAGCAGTTTACTTTGAACATAAGACATAGCTGTTACTAATAATGTTTAAATTAGAAATGATTTCAATTTTCTATATAATTGACTGTAATTATTTCATTTAAATATTTTCGAAAGTTTATATAATATCTAAAAATGTTTATTTTATCAACAGATATGCATCTGTATGCAATAGGAAATTATATTTAAAAAAAACCTGGTTTAAACCAAAAAAACCCAGTTTTTTTGTCTTTTTACAAAAAAACTGGGTTTTTTATGTAAAATGTTATATGTAAAATGTATGTTAATAAAAATTTCTACTCCAAATATACATTTACAAAGCATTATTTTATAATGCATTTCATATTAGAAAAAGTGAAATATCGTTGTAATTGATTTGTTAATTCATTGTACAAGCCTTGTATGGAGAGATATGCAGTAAAATAACTAAACATTACTAAATATAACAAAATACAGATTTAGATTTGTAATAAATATCAATACAAAAACCCTTAACGGGTTAAAAGTTTGTGACGCAGCACTTTATCTTATGCTCTAAGAATTTAAAATATGGAACTTAAAAATAATGATATCAAATTTTGAGTGACGCTATGCTATCAATTATAATCTCTCTCTATATTATTTATTTCATCTTTTTATTTTTTTTATAATCGCATGTGCAAAAATTATGTTCAATTTAAAAAAATGTATAAAAGTTTATTCATTGATGCTTTATCATTTACATCTCTCATAAATTCAAAGTATGAGTTTTAAAAGATATGATATCAAAATTTTAGTGACGCTTTGATGTGGCTTTAAACGATTTGTTTTAAAATTAAATTAAATTTTTTTTTGGTTTGGCTAAGATATATTCACACATCTAAACAATAGTTTTAATTTTCCAATATACTTTAAATATGTCACTTTCACTGAATTTATATAATGCATTTAAATGTATTTATTTGAATAAATTGATTTATCCTTTGTCCAATGCTATTAAAAATTTAAAATAAGATTTACATAAATAATTTTTTTGCGTCATTGTATCCAAACTAAGTGAAATGTATTCAAATGGGTACAATGACGCAAAAAAATTATTTATGTAAATCTTATTTTAAATTTTTAATAGCATTTTTTTTTTTTTTTTTTTTTTTTGGGGGGGGGGGGGAATAGGCTGTTCGGATAACTGGAAGTTCGGTTTTAAAAAAATTGGGGGAGAAATAGGTTGTTCGGATAATTGGAAGTTCGGTTAATTGAAGTTCCGGTAATCGGCGCTCTACTGTATTCCTTTCGCAGAGCCATGCGAGACGTTCAATGCATCAGCAACATTCTGAACTGTAACGCATCTGTCTCCTCTAATCAATTCATCAACATGCTCTCGATTTGCATGTGTGACTGATGTTGTCGGCCGACTGTTTCTCGGTTTATCTGCATTTTTCGTTTCTCCGTTTCCAAACTTCTTCACCCAATGCCGCATATTGTTAATGTCCATTACAGCGTCTCCATAAACGCTCATCGGGCTATTATGAATTTCCTTAACCCTTTAGTGCGCAGCTTTGCATATATGCAAACATCAGTGTTTTGAATTTAATAGATTCTTTTATTCGTATATACCTAATTCACACCAGAAAGTTATAATAGCAATATTTGCTTTAATTAATAACAGCCTTTCCGTATTTAAATAAAGCGAAATTAACCATTGAAACTTTCTGGTGTAAAGTCAGTTTCTCTGGACAACGTAATTCCTCGAACGTATTCTATCATGGGAATTAAAGGGTTAAAGGTTAAGCTTTATAAAATAAATAATTATATAAAATAAGTATTTGGAGACATGCTTATTAAAATATTTATTAATTTGCGCTATTTTAGCGTAAAACAGCCACACGTGAGTAGTTTTTACTTGTATTGCAGATGTGTAACAGAAGAAAAGGTTGACGTATTATATGAAAATTGTATCTCTGATTTTTTTTCATTATCTTTCCTGTATAATAAACCTTTCAGAGAATCACATATAATTTTTTGAAACAAAATAAAAAATCGTGCATTTAAGGGTTAAGTGTGCAATCTTCTTTTGCCAGAAATTCAATGATGACTCTTTCTTTTAGCTTCAGACCCATGGTTCTAATCAGTCAATCTGAAAAGGAAAATACTATACAAGTAGAGTAAGTTTATTTCTATAATATGCATAGGCAGTCCAGTAGCTGTGAAAGAAATAAAATTTAGAGCAATGGAGTGATTACTTTTTGATTCCTTTTCGTATTTTCATAAAGAAATATTTGTCTATTTTTACTGTGTAGTTATAAGAACACCATTGCAGTTAAATTACAGTTGAAACGAAAATATATTTTATTTAAAACTGTATATAATTAGAGCAAACCATTTTTCTTTTAGGTGTATCTGGTTTAAGAAAATCTGTTAAGGGGAATAAGCCACTTCCGAACACAAGAGAAATATCTCGTGCACTTGTACAAAATAAAAGTAATCGAACAACCGATTATAATACCCTCTTCACTTACTTTGGCCAAGTTGTGGCCCATGACTTAGCACAATTTCCTTTTACAATGGGTAAGTTTTATTTAAATGTATAATATCGCTCTCAGATTATGATATATAAGTCACTTAACTTGAAGTTTTTTTTAACCCTTTATATCCTGAATTTTGAATACAAAAATTGCTTCACCTGAAAAATTATTTACGTTAATATCAAGAGCAACATATATAATAATAATTTGAATTTTAGATAATTTTATTAATTAAAACTGATTTAAACCATTTTTGGCCAAAGGTGCGTAAACGCACTATTTCAATAAATATTTTTTTATTACCACTGTAACGAATATTGTTCACTAATTTTATTTTTCTGCTATTTTTAAGGGTTCTGGAGACATCTATAAAATATCAGCCATTCAATTGGAGTAAACACTTTCTGTTGAAAAATTTCCAAAATACGCTAGTTTTTTTTTTTTTTTTTTTTTTTTTGTTTTGTTTATTGAAACGGTTATTGACAAATTCGACTTTTTGAAAATGTATAATTATTCTATTTGAGATTAATCATATGTTTTTATAATGGATTAAAGTTGCAAGTTCTGTAAATGAAATAATAATAAAACAAATGTCATAAAAAATTAAAAAAAATTATTAATTTTAAATTTAATGGTGCGTTAACGCACCATTGAACAAATGCATGAAAATGCCGAATGTAATTATTTTTCAAGCACGAAACTTTTTTTTGTTTTAATGAACGTAATTTATGCATATTTCAATGAAAATGATACCACATTTTCTAAAATTTCTATGCTTGGCCTAAAATGGATTAATAAATCGGTGTTGAGAGCTATTTTTGCGAAATATTTACAAGAATAATTAGATTAATTGTCAAAAAATACTGTTATGGAAGTCTCACAATTCTTATAAGAACAGTGTAAGTAAATGTTGTGTGATCCTATCTGTAACAGAAAAATGTTTTATATTTGCAAATTTTTCGTATAACATTTTTTAATAGTGTAAAAGCTACACCTGGGTAATTGGTTGAGAAAATAGCCACATTAAAAAATACTTAGCTTCGACTGTTTCTCTGTCCTTTCTAGACATGATTGAGGAAAATATTTTGTACGAAAAGTGCAATCTACTTTTATTAAAAGACGAATTAAATAAATTTCGCATTAAATTTTCTTTAATGGTACTTAAAAGTATAGGATATAAAGGGGCGGAATCATGATTTTCGACTTGAGTAAGTTTCTGAAACTCTCCGAACTCTGAGTTGAGTGGAACTCTGCCTTCTGAACTTTTTCTTATTTGAAACGGTTCTTAAATTTCAAGTTGAGATCTACAAATAATTTAATCAGCATTTTTGAATCATCCTTTGACTTATTTATTAATTTAACGCGCCAGAAATGATTAAAACAATAATAAAGGATGTATGGTCAGAAGTTGTAGTTATAAATGTAAAATAAGTCAAGTCTTTTAAAATGTTTGTTAATACGAACAAGCGAAGTCTTATTCCGTTTCTTCTTGAGCAAGTTTCTGAAACTCTCTTACTGTGAGTTGAGTGGAACTCTTCTTTCAGAACTCTTTTTCTTATTTGAAACTGCTCTTAAATTTCGAGTTGAGATCTACTAAAAAAAAAATAATAATAATAATAATAATAATAATAATAATAATCAGCTTTTTCAAATAATCATATCAATCATTTATTTATTTAACACGCCCCAAAGAGTAAAAACAATAATAAACTATGCATGGTCAGAAGTTGTAGTTATAAATTTATCGTAAGTTAAGTCTTTTAAAATGTTTGGTAATATGACGGATTAATACGTTTTAGAATGCCCAGAAAACGATTTGATGGTTTTTAGAAAATGTCTGTCTGTGAGTCTGTCTGTCACTCTGTCTGTGAGTCTGTATGCGACAAAAATTTTGTGTGGCGCTCTATCTCAAGAACTAATGCATGGAATTTCACAAAACTTTATATTTAGTTTAGACCTTCATATAAACTGGACCTGATTAGTTTTTGGTGAAAATCGCCCAACAGGTGGTGCTGCTATGTGGCATTTTTCACGATTTCTGCAATAGCTATATCTCAAGAACTACTGCACGGATTTTCATAAAACTTCAGATTTCGTTAGTCCAGGACATAGTTTGGTGCTGATTACTTTTTTGTGAATATCGCCCAACAGGTGGCGCTGCTATGCTGCATTATTTATGATTATCGCAATAGCTCTAACTCATGAAAAAATGCACGAAATTTCATCAAACATCAGATTCAGTTAGTCCCTGATATAAATTAGTGCTGTTTAAGTTTTGGTGTAAATCGCTCAACAGGTGGTGCTGCTGTGCTGCATTTTTCACGATTCCCGCAAGAGCTGTATCTCAAGAACTATTGCACGGATTTTCATCAAACTTCAGATTTAGCTAGTCCTTGACATGAATTGACGTATAAATTAGTGCTTTTTAATTTTTGGTGTAAATCTCTCAACAGGTGGCGCTGCTGTGCTGTATTTTTTTACGATTTCCGCAATAGCTTTATCTCAAGATGTTTGGATTTTCAAGAAACTTCAGATTCAGGTATACCTTGATATCATTTAGTGCTGCTTATTTTTGGTGTAAATCGCTCAACAGGTGGCGCTGCTACGTTACATTTTTCAGAATTTCCGCTATAGCTCTATCTCAAGATCTAATGCACGAATTTTCATCCGAATTCAAATTCAGATATAATTTGATATGAATTGGTGCTAAATCGTTGTTATTTCTTGTGCTATTTAAATGATTTAATTGACGTGATTTATATAGAAGAAAGTTTTGTGATGGCCACAACATACTAGTTTTTTGTTTGTTTGGATGTATGGATTTAATTATTAAATATTGATTTTTATGAGGAAATAACAAAAGTTAATTTTTCTTATATTTTTTTGTAAAATATACTGTAAGAAAAGTTACAATTAGCAAATTTTACTTTTTATGCTTTAAATGCTTTCACATTTCTGTTCATTTTTTAAAATCATAACAGGCATATGTTTAATATTCCAAATATATTTCGAAATTATGATAAGCCAGATTGCGTGGATTATCTTTCAAAGTTTGGCATGTTTTAAATCCGTTTAATAGAGAGATAATATTTTACTTACTTCATATACCTTACTTAATAAAATATTAAATTCTTAAAACAGGAAACATGTTACATCTTAATAAACAACTTCGAAAGTTTCAGGTGTGTTTGGATGTAATTGCCCCAACACTAGTGTTAATCGGTCGATCTGCTGTGACGTCAAAAGTCAGCTCTTAGGTATTATCTACAGATGGTGTTGGGCATACATACTCTATCTAATGAAATTTTAAGCTTAAGACAAAATTTATATCGAAGTAGAACAATTTATTTAATCAACAATGAATAAATAAGAATCGATTAAAAAAATAAACAATTACTAATATATTTTTTTTCATTTTTTAGTCATAACAGGCATATGTTTAACATTCCCAAAAGGTACCGGAAAAGCTGCCAAAAAACTGTCGAATTAAGTGTGTGTTTATAAGGGGAAAAAAAATTAATTATATGTAAAAGAGATATATAAAATTATCAATACCATCCAGAAAATAAATATGCACTGTGTATTTTTTATCTATATAAATTAATATGTGTAGTTAGACATTAGACGTCGAATTACACAGTTAGATTTTAAAATTTAAAAAACATAAAAATATTACCCGTCGTGATAAGAAGAAAATAAAATTAAATAATGGGATAGTGTTCATTTTAAGTGTAAAAATTCAAATTTATAAAACATCTAACCTTGTGAATCCTATGCATAACATTAGACGATTTCACGCTTTACATACCGGAAATGTTACTCAAGTTTTATTAATATATTGGCTGTTTAACCCGCTTTACTCACGAGTTCATGTTAAATAGTTATTCGATTTTGAGAAATATTTTTCTACTGCTGTGCATTTTTTTAAATGAAATTTAATGTATAAAGTTTCTATGGCAGCAGACGATAAAACGACATCTTTGGAATAAGAGAATAAATAGAACAAAAAGTTTTGTTGAAGCTTGTGATAAAATATTTTGCTTTATTTTTTACAAAAGGTAATAATTAAACGCAATTAAATAATCTCTATCTATTTGCATGCGAGGTAAAAGAATTATCGTAATACCCGCTATAGCTTCTTAGTATTGCAGCGTGATTTACGTAATATGTATATCTCACATTGCAGTAAACATTTAGAACTGGTTAGGGGCTATGCATATATAACGTTATCAACATTGTGCTAATTTTGAACCCCCTTCCCCCCTTACGATATCAAACGTTATCATTTGTCGAACCCCCCACCCCCCCTTCCCCCGAAGATATCGTTATCAATTTTTTAAAAAAAATTTATTTTTACATTCTTTTTCTTTTTTTTTTATACGTTTGCAGTGATATACGCACATCATATGATTATACCTTTATTAGTCGAATAGTTTACGGATTCAAAAAGTCAATAATATATCAATACATTGAAACAAATTTGTTTCAAATAACATCTAAAAGAGTTAGTTACTATTTAAAAGTATTTAATAATAACTTGTTATTACATCATACAATCAACAGTAATATTGTCTTCTTGCACTTGTTACACTTATCCGGGGAGAGTGAAAGCAGAACATAATCAACAAATCAGTTGGATAACATTATTTCTCTTCCTTTACTGGTAAACGCAAGCATCATTTCCAACACATTATGCTCCTGGTTTCTCTAAGAGCCCATGGCGGAAGAACAGGGATGCCAAATGCTGGGGTATTACAAATTTTGGAATAAAATGATTTTATAAGCATTTAATGGCTTTAATAATAGCTTTGTATTTTCATAAAAACATATAAAAAAATAATAAACAACAGGTAGCAGGCTACTTGGATGTAGAAAAGAAGTTACTCAAAAAAGAAAAGTTTGATTAGATAAAAAATGATAACGATATCAAAAGGAACCCCCTCCCCCTCCCCCTAGCCCTCCGACTGCCTTAGAAAAGGGCAAAATTGTAATGTTGTTTTATCAGCATTTTGTTTTAAATGCTTAAAAAAAATTATTCTTTGAACATTTTATAAAAAAACTTAATGACGAATATGAATGCAATCCTTGGACGTATTAATCATCATTCAATGTATTAAAAATACATTAAATCAATAAAATTATATTACTTTAAATATTGCTTGTATTGCAGTGAAACCTGGAGCTTAGTGAACGTATTAACACGGGCTTGTCAGTGAGGGGCTAGAGATATCTTACGATATCAAATGCCAGACCCCCGCCCTCCCCCCTACAATGATAACGTTATATATGCATAGCCCCTTAGAACTCGTGCGATTACGGGTTAAACATAAAAAAAGCGCAAAATTCGTCAAAAATCTGTAAAAAAAAATCTATTTAAAAATTTCGAATTTTTTGACGGAATCGTTCATGGGCCGCCTACCAGCAACCCGTGTGCCAAATTTCGTAGCCCTGCGTCCTGTGGTTTCCGAGTTTTTGAAGTTACATAGATACGCGCATGTATTTTAATAGGGTAGATTTCACACTAGAATTTCATTTGATACTACACTGATGTCTATTAGTGCTGCATATTTCAATAAATAATTGTTTTCGCAAAAAGTTTTTGTCAATCCTTTAGAGCTTTAGCACAATTATTATATATTTACATAATATTAAAATTAACCCATTACAGACGGAATTTTTCTTTTGAACCCCTTAACGGTCGCATTAAATTACGGATTAAAAATTCAAATTGCTTATTGGCACCACTTTTTTGAAAAAGAAATCTTCACCTTATTTACTGACAGGTAAAAATGGTACCATAATAAAGTCAGTTACACTATTCTATAAAACTGGTTGGAATCAAACAAATCTGAATAAAAGTCACAGCCCGTGAATATCACGGGAGCGAGAATTGAGGGGTTAAAATGCAAAAATAGCCTTTCGTACCACTTTTTCAGAAAAGCAATATACATCTTATTTTATAGCAGAGTTTCTGTCATTAAAGAGAGTGGAAATTTTTGTTCTAAATTACTGGTATTCAAACAGTAAAAGGGTTGACAGCTATGTTTACATTTTATCCTTATGATAATTTAAACCATAATAATAAATAATTAACGCCGTAAACCTATCAATCTAAAAATTAGCACTTCATTCAGATATTTTAAACTATCTTGCGGGACTTGCTTCAATTTACTCACTATGGGAATACATTTTTGACTTATGGGTATATATTTAATTTTGACTTATTTATGTAAAAAATAAGCTTAAAATTGTTTAATTCCTTTATGGAATTTTAAGGCTCTTTATATTACATGTAAAGTTTTGTGTTTACTATTACATATAAATTACAAAAATACCATGCAACCTAATATTTTTGTAACAAGATCTTTAAATAATTTTTGTGTGTGTCTAGTTTTTCACATGTTAAAGTTTTTTTTTAAGAGTTATTGTTAAACGAAGAATGTCCTACATCAACCATTATGACATTTTAATGATTGTCCAAAATTTGAATTCTGACCAAACTCATGACTCTTTAGTAATCATGTATATTAATTTTTTCTTTATAGTTAATGGCAGCAAAAAGTTGGGTTGTTGTGAACATGCATTAGACAAGGATCAACATCCTCAGTGCATACCAATTCTTTTAGACCCAACCGATCTTTTTTATTCTGCACAAAATGTTCATTGTTTCAATGTAGTGAGAGTAATTCCTTGCATTACGTGCTCTGAAGGTATGATTTTATTTATTTATTTTTCTATAGCTTATAGATGTATGTTTTTTTTTTTTTTTCGTCTTCACCCATATAAATTGTTAGTTGCGTTTTGTTTGAAAGTGTTCAGTATTTTAAATTCAAGGTTATGAGCAAAATCTACAGGGTAAATCTGAAATGCTTCAATAAACTTAGGGGGTGATAGCACTCATCAAGACGAACAGAAAATGCAGTGGAACATGGGGTCGCGAATGACGTTTAAAGGGTGAAAATCGCAAAACTAATAAAAATATCGAAATCTCACATGCTGCTTTTCTGCTGAACTGGCTAGTAGAACGAAGCTGGTTTTCCTTTCACTTTGTGCATATCCGGTCAGAAAGAGACAACAAAAACTTGGAAAAAAGCCAAAAAAATCTGTGAGCAGGAATCCACGTATGCAAATTTGGGCGTGTCCGCCAGTCGTTCTTCCGTAGATTACTCTGTGTAATAATGTCCGCGGTCGACCCTTTGAACAATTGTTGTAAAATATTTGTTTTCTCTGGACATCACGAGCTGATTTGTACCTATTCTGTGCAATAAATAATTTTCTGGAGTGTTTCTTTCTTGTCTCAGTTTGTCCATTTCCAGACGCATTTTCTCGATTTTCATCCTTTAAACGTCATTTGCGACCCCATGTTCCTTTGCATTTTTTGTT
The DNA here is from genome assembly GCA_963932465.1 of Maratus speciosus. NCBI lineage: Eukaryota > Metazoa > Arthropoda > Arachnida > Araneae > Salticidae > Maratus > Maratus speciosus. The sequence continues at coordinate 151,042,081 of OZ010793.1, read as the reverse complement.
CGTCTTCATGAGTACTATCATCCTTCTAAGCTTGTTGAAGCATTTCAGATACACCCTGTATAATACTGTAAATAAACTCATAAGACGAAGTGCAATGTTCCACCTTGATTCAATCAAAAAATACGCAATATGAACTTCAAAAAGATAACTATTTTACTTAAAAGGCGTTAAACTACTACCACTGCTACTTTTACTATCAGCTGCCTTAATAATTATAGACTCTCTCATTTCAAACGAAGTGACGTATTTGTATGAATGGAACAGCAATTAATAATAAAACTATTCTCTGACGATGGCCGCGGGAATTGCAGGCCGAAAGTACTTAGAAATTTTAAATAAAATGTATATTTTTTAACTTTTAACATCTATATTATTATTATTTTGTCGCCTTTTAAGTAAAACAGTGAGCTTTTTAAAGTTCATATTGTATATTCTGTCTACACTGTAAAAAATTATGCAAACCTATAAAACTAGTTTTTGTACAAGCTACAGAACTACAAAAGCTACAGAGTAGGCTTACTAAAATTTTACGTGTACAGTGTACAGAAAAAATATGTAAATATACAAAACAAGTTTTTGAAGGCTACAGAAATCTGTATACTTACTAAATTTTAACCGGTAACCCGGGATAATTATATGTTTTTTTGTTGTTGTTGTTGTTGTTGTTGTTGCAGTTGTATAAAAAGTTCTAGGCATCCCAGTTTCCTAAAAAATTCTTAGTAACCTTGCAGATTTTGTTTCTTTACAGTGTAAACGTGAATGTGTTACTTGAGTTTTTTTTTTTTTTTTTTTTTTTTTTTTTTTTGCAGTTATTTAAAAAGTTCTAGGCGTCCAAGTTTCCTAAAAAATTCTTAGTAACCTTACAGGTTTTTTCCTTACAGTGTAAACGTGAAACTGTTACTTGATTTTTTTTTTTGTTACAGTTACATAAAAAGTTTTAGGCATCCAAGTTTCCTAAAAAATTCTTAGTAACCTTACAGGTTTTTTCCTTACAGTGTAAACGTGAAACTGTTACTTGAATTTTTTTTCTTTTGTTGCAGTTACATAAAAGTTCTAGGCATCCAAGTTTCCTAAAAAATTCTTAGTAACCTTAGAGGTTTTTTTTCTTTACAGTGTAAACGTGAAACTGTTCCTTGATTTTTTTTTTTTTTTTTTTTTTTTTTTTTTCAGTTACATAAAAAGTTCTTGGCATCCCAGTTTCCTACAAAATTCTTAGTAACCTTGCAGATTTTTTCTTTAGAGTGTAAACGTGAATCTGTAACTTGATATTTTTTTCCAGTTATATCAAAAGTTCTAGGCATCCCAGTTTCCTAAAAAAAAATTTTAATAACCTTACATACTTTTTTCTTTACAGTGTAAACGTGAATCTGTCACATGAATTTTTTTGTTGCAGTTACATAAAAACTTCTAGGTATCCAAGTTTCTTAGAAAATTCTTAGTAATCTTACATGTTTTTTAAATAAGTACTCGAACGCTTGTGACTATTAAATCGTAAAACTGTGTCAAACATAAAATATAAAGTAATTTAATATTTTGTTTATGATTTATAATCATTGTGATAAAATGTGTTAGATGCGTTATCTTTCCATAAAAATTCCTAAATGAAATCTGCATAAAAATTCACTAAAAATTTACATTTCATGAAAATGTAATTTAAAAAAGTAGCCCTTTGAAGTTGTTATAATTACTAAATGTTAGTATTTTAGTTGAAAAATTTGGATAGTTAAACGTAATTACACAAAATTAAACAGGTATGTTTAATTCGTTTCTTGTTTCAGGCTTAATGTTTACATTTTTGGGACTTCCTTAGAAATATTTAAAGTTCTTGTATAAGTGTCTTAAAAAAAAAAAAGGAAAAAAAAGAAAAATATATTAAAAGTTTTAAAAAACGCAGTTTTATCAGTACAGGTATATCTAAAGAATGCACAAAAATTAATCCTAAGTCATTTTTACGGAAAAGGGATCATCTTTTTAGTATATGTAATTTTCCAAGAGAGAAATGTAGAGAAAATCTACATTAAAGATTTTAGTCATGCAAATAAAGGAAATAATCATATACTGCAAGACACGGATTCATTTCATTTAACATAAATTAAAATTAAAATACTTTTATAATTCTTTAGACATTACCTTTGTTAACCCCTTGAAGGTCGGTGAGATATAATATATCCCATTTAATTTTAATTCCCAAATGCCACATTTATACCAGAATTTTCAAATTAATTTTGCGTTTATAGTATACGTCCAGAAAAGCCTTTAATTATTTTCAAATAAATTTGTTTCCAAATCCTGGTGTGAATCAGTGGTTTCAACTTTTTAGCAACAGAAGTACTTTGCTTTTGAAAGGCAAAATACTGTTAAGGCTTGCCCATTCAGGGGCAAGGTACTTGTATTCGTAAAATGTTGAAATAATTGGATGACACCAGTATTTACCACAGAATTTCTTTGTAAACATGTAAAAGTCTATTTTTGCGTACTTAATAAAAAGTGAAAATTTCATTCAAAAATTCGGGTGCCAATGTGGCAATTGGGGATTAACCCATATTGGACCACACCCGTTAAATATTTTTGAAAATTTTTAAACTTCAATTATGGTGTAATTAAGTAGATACTAAAAAAAAAAAATTGAAAAAAAGTTTTTAATTTTTTAAGTAACTAGTTGTCCTATAAACAGGACATATTAGTAGGACACATAGTAAGGACATATAAAATGCACACATAAACTAATTTTATGAGCAAATATTTTATTTTACTTTAAAAATACTGTTTCTGTTGTACAAAAATACTCTATAATTTCTCCAATAAAAAGATAATAATAACGGTAAAATTCTTGATTATAAGATCACTATTCTTAAAGAATTTTTTAAATAGAATTTTTTCAATTAAATTTTAATTGGTTACTTGTTTTTTTGTTTATATGTTATACTTTTATGAATTTTAAAGGCGTCATAACAAAATGCATCCAAAAAATCCCTACTTTAAAAAATGATTTATTAGCTGTCCTATTTATAGGACAGCGGTCCAATATGGGTTAAACTTAAGCGGTGCCATAACAGCATCACCGCCCATCAAGGTGTTAAAGGTGACTATGCACATATAATAGAATAGTTTCAGCGTTTTATACTTCTGTACAAAATGCTGTATTAAACTTCGAAAAAATTTATTCATTTATATATATTTACCAATTAGGATAATTGTGTTAAAATTAATCTAGTATAATTACGTATCCAACGTTTTCTGGTGTTCCATTACCTACGATTTATTCTGTTGAGCTGATTCAGATATCAGACCAGATTCTATAATCAATAAGGTTAGCTGGGCGAATTAGACCCGCTAAATTCGTCCGGGAGAGCTCAGATGGCAGAGCATTGACAGTTTCAGCCAAAAGATCCCTGGTTCGAATTTTGGTCCGAACATTTTTCGCCCAGTTGGAAATTTATGTCTCATACGTTTTAATGCGTCAACTTAAAAAAAAATAATAAAAACAAGTAGATCCTACTCTATGATTTCGATTATATATATACGAAAGGATATAATAATTTTTACAGACTATAAAAAACTTCTTAATGATAATTTTTATGGAAACTCCGTGTCTTCTGTACATATTGTACAGTCGTGGAAAAAAAAAAAGTAAACGCCCCCTACTAACTCCTCAACAAATTATCGTAGACGAAAGTTACTGGTACGGAAGGATTGGAAATAAAGTCTACTTTTAAATGATGTATATAAAATTTGCTTAGGGGATCATCTACATATTAAAACGAATCGAAACTTCATTTTTTTTTCAATAGCAATACCTTAACGAGATATTTCAAATCTTTGGTTCAAACTATGCCTAGACACGAAATTTCAAGCCATTTGAAGATAAGTTTTTGAATTATAAACATTCAAAATTGAGTGCTTCTAATGTAAAATTACATTTTCATATTTTTATTTATAACTTCTGAAATTATGATCCTAATGTTCTAATTTTTTGTGTAGCAATAATACTAATATACCCAAACATAAATACGTTGAATTTGCAATTTTTATAATTTTCTGATATTAATTATAAATTATGAAATTAATATTTAAAAAATTATGAATTGCAACCTACAATTTTTTTGATGGATTCAGATTTATTAAGTCCTGCTTTATGGAAATCCAAAATTCCCCATTTTTCTTCCAAGTAGTTTTCAAATTATGCTTAAAAAACGGCAAAATGATGGTTTAAGGGGCCGTCAATGGTAGAAGTGACTAAATATTTTGAAATTTCTTATTCTATCCTGTAATCTAACAGGGTTAATTGACTGCTTAAGGTGCCTTGATCAAGAAGAGAGCTCTCTCCGTTAACAATCGAGTACCGAACTTCAATTTGGATATAGTCCTTAAAATACACTCATTTTAAAATAATTAATTTCTCGGAAACTTATGGTACGAATTGCATAAAAATTTGTTTTTAGACTAATTGCAGGGTGTAGAGTTCATTTATGCTGTCAGAATTGTGTACTGCTATTGAAAAAAAAACAAAGTTATGGTTCGTTTTAATATGTAGATGCCCCCCCCAAGCAAATTTTATCCACATCATTTAAAAGTAGACTTTATTTCCAATCGTTCGGTACCAGTAACTTTCTTCTACGATAATTTGTTAAGGAGTTAGTAGGGGGTGTTTACTTTTTTTTTTCCACGACTGTACATGTAATATTTATACTGTAAAAGTATTTAACTAAAATTACTTAGCAATGTTATTTAAAAATGGAGAATCGACTTCCAAATTTGGTTAAAGAATTGCTTATATAGTTTTTGTTGTTTTTAGTTTCTTTGACTCAGTCATAGAAATATTTTGTAAAAACATAAATCCGAGTTCCTGCTTATACAATACCAAAAATTTTCACCATTTTTGCATGATATTGTAACTGCTTTTATTTTGATAGATTCATAATCTATATTCGAATACATTTTAATAGGCAAGCGCATGCCGATAAATTATGTGACGTCTTGGCTTGACCTTTCACTTGTGTATGGACAAACGGATGAAAGAGCTCAAAAACTAAGACGGAAAGATAGAACGGGTATGTTTTGACTACTCCTTTTTTTTTTTTTTTTTTTTTTTTTTTTTTTTTTTTTACTTTGATCTTAAGCTTTTCAAAGCTTTATTTTTCATATGTAGACGACAAAAATACATTTATGCTTCAAAAGTTATCATTCCTAATCTAATGACACCATTGTAAAACAATCTCGAATAAAGTGAGGGGTGTTACTTTATTTTTTTCTTGCTTTGTCCGACTGCGCTTACAAAATATGTACGCATGGTGTTATTAATAAATAAATTGCTTTTTAAATAATTTATCTATAACTCTTATAATTTTTTGGGGAATTTGATTATTTTTATCCTAGTCAAAGACTTACCGACAATGAAATACTAGCTTTTCTTCTATAATACTCCCTAAGTTATAATATAAAATTTACTCCTGAATAATAAGTACGCCATGTATTATAAATAAAATATAATAAAATGACTTAAAATCAATTTTTATAATAAACAAAATATTAAAATATTTACTCAATCACGCATTATTAAGTTATTAATCAGGTAAAATATTGTTACACATTAGAAAAATAACTATGGCAATTTGTTATATGAAGGTAATTATGCCAATAGACAAGATTACAAGTTTAATGCTGAAAAGCTAAATATAAAATCATCCTAAGACGATTAAACTATTATATTATTGTTATAAACTTCTGTACTAGAATCATACAGTACTAGAATTATAACATACATTACCTACATGAATCAAACTTTTCCTAACGACCGCATGCAAATTAAAAACACAAAAAAAGAACTAGTAATTGTTCAAGAAACAGGTAATTATTCTTAGTTTACTCTTGAGAAAAAAACACCAGAGCATTATGCAAAAGCCAAGAATTTTAAACTTAAATGAACACGTTATTTTTCTAATAATCCTAATACTAATTAAGCGATTCAAATTTTACTTTTATCATTATAACTATCATACTAATTAAATTAACAATTGAAAATATAACAAAGAAAGTAAAATGATGCAAACATTTATAATTCATTGCTAAAAACTGCTGCTTTAAGTTCAAATTTAGAATTTATTTTTATATTTATTAAAAGAGCAATGTAAAATACTTCAAAATCCACAGTCTTGACGAATTATTAAGTTAATAATAAGAAGCAATGCCTGTCGGAACTTTCTCTCGTTTTAGAGGTTAGGTGAGAATTTACTCTTCCAATCAAATTTTTATTTTTATTATACTAACTTTAATTATGAAAATTAATTAGGCTTAAGATTTCCATTTATATTTAACAATACTAAGGACAAATTTTCAACGATATCAGAACACAATATTACATTAATAGGATGTTCTCCAGTTAAATGCAGACATGGATATAAGTAAAAGTTTTCTCACTCTAAACCTTTAACAGATAACATAACGTAAGTAATCAAGAAATTATTTACTTTAAAAAAAAATTATAAGAGTAAATAACAGACCCAAAATAAAATCTTTGCTAATTCAACCAAAGACTCTTCCAGTAAAATTATTTACGCATAATTAAAACCAGTCTCTTGATTACATAAATATTTATAATTTTAATAAATTTCGCTGTCCGAAGATACCATTAATAGATTCAAATTTATTCCAGATTTTATTATTATTATTCAACTTTTAATTTATATTAACAAAGAATTAATGGATATTTAGCTATATTTTACTTTCAAATGCCTGCAAAACATTTCCTAGCTTTATAAAATCTCTTAGCGTGAATTAGAATTCAAATCAGCAAATATTTTGTCATAATAGAAATCATAGCAATCTACAATGCGTTAGATGGCGCCAATCAATTAATGCGTTATCCGAAAATTTTCAATGGCTTATAGAGGAAAATGATATTAGATGTTGAAACTGGCGAAACAACCTGAAACGTAATCCCTTTGAACGCGATACGATGGTTACGAAGAGAAAAAGAATATTCTAAAACGAGGTGAGTTTTAATGTGGAAAAGCCAAGAAGGAATAAACTTTTGAGATAGGGAAAGAGTAAAGCAAAAGTATTTTAGCCCTTTGGGTACTGAATTAGGAATTCGTGAAAATTATATCTTCTAAAGCATTTTTTCGGGTATTGTTTAAACTGTGTTAGAAGATTTACACAATCTTTTAATAAATTTTAAAAGGATTTTAGAAAGATTGGAGGATTTAGAAGGATTAATTAAATTTGAATTTATAGGGATTTTGCGCAATATTTATAACCCCACTCAAATCTTTTATTTTAAATATTTTTCTTAGTATTTTGTAGAATTAGGAAATGTACAAATATAATGCTCTTACAATAGAAATATAGAAATATTTCCGAATTGAAAAATTCCAACGCTAAGAAAGCTAAAAAAATGCAAATACAAAAGAAATCATCCAATTAAAAATATTTTTGTTTTGTGTAACCAATAATGCTTTTGGAACAAGATAAAGTAATGCATCTATAACTATAACTATATCATTCTAAACTGTATTACGATGTATTAAATGAATTGTATAACAAGTTATTTTAAACCATTTTCGGCCAAATGTGCGTAAATGCACCATTTCAATAAATATTTTTTTTTATTAACTCTGTGACGCATATTGTTCACTAATTTTATTTTCTGCAATTTTTAAAGGTTCTGAAGACATCATAAATTATTAGTGATTCAATCGGAGTAAACACTTTCTATTGAGAATTTTTTAAAATACCAGAGTTTTTTTTTTTTTTTTTTTTTTTTTTTTTTACTTGAGACGGTTATTGGCAACATCGACTTTTTGAATATATACAATTATTCCACTTGAGATTAATCATATGTTTTTTTATAATGGATTAAAGTTGCAAGTTCTGTAAGTAAAATAAAAATAAAGGAAATGTCATTAAAAGAACTTAAATTTTTTTATTTAAATTTAATGCATGAAAAATAGGCAAAAATTGAAAACCCATTTTTTATGCACGGTTTCAGAGTTTTATTGCAAAGTTAGTGTGATTTATTTGTGCCTCAAATGCCAAGTCCGTTTGCATCCAAAATGTTCCGAAAATTTCCATAAAAAAATACAAAAATTCGACTATAATACAATTGTTCAACTAAAGGATCTGTTCATTGATTTGACCAATGGAGCGTATATGCACCATTTTATTTCTTAAATAAAATATTATTTTTAATGCACGAAACTTTTTTTGTGTCTTAATGAATGTAATTTAAGCATATTTCAATGAAAATAATACCACATTTTATAACATTTCTATGCTTGGCCTAAAATAGGTTAATGGTACTTATAAGTACCATTAGTAGATAAAGGCTTAAGGTGGGAAATAAAAAATGGAATGGGAAAAAAATATAGAAATTTTATATGCATGTATATAACTTAATTAGGATAAGCGAAGCGAATCTTCCACAAAGATACACAAATTAGGAAAGGTAGGGGAGGTATGATACACTTTTTTTTTACTAATTTTTTACAACCCTTATAAAGCTATTTAAAAAAAAAAAATTCGTGTTTTCTTATAAAGTGACCTTTTATTCATTTATTAAAAATATTGTGAATTTAAAAAATAGTCATTTAAAAAATATATCCCAATTATTTCGAATGGCTACTACTGTATCAAATCTCCCAATTATTGGGGAGGATTGATACACTAGCAAGGGAGGTTTGATACATTGTTATGTAAATTGAAAAAAAAAATGCAGACAATTCAATTTATGCGTCATACAATTTTTTATGATAAATCTTGAAACATTTAAGTAAAATTTGAAACGAAATGATATTGACATATTTTTGTTTCAGAAATGTTTTTTACAAAAATATTTAAACTATTGCTATTATTTAAACAATCTTATTAACACACTTTTTAGAAAATAACAAGTTGGAAATTGCTCGTCAAACGTGGCAAATGAGGTGCGTTCGTACTATAACTAGTTTTATAATCATTTTTTGCACCCCATATTATACTGAATGTATAATTTTTTGCACTTCATGAAGTGCATAGTCTTATACATCATTAAAATGCACTTCCAATATTTTTTTCCCATTCCCCGTAATGTAACGGAACACTTTTGACTGTCCCTGTAATTAAACTATACATCCGATTTTCCTAAAATTTGAAATAGCTCAACAAAATTTTGCAACAATTATATCTTTAAAATTTCAGACCATTCGGAAGGCTCTAATATCATTAAAATCCACTTGCAATAATTTTTCCCATTGGCCGTAATGTAAAGAAAAACTTTTGACTGTCCCTGTAATTTAACTATACATCCAATTTTCATAAAATTTCAAATGGCTCGACAAAATTTTGCAACAATTATATCTTTAAAATTTCAGATCATTCGGAAGGCTCTAATATCATTAAAATCCATTTGCAATAATTTTTCCCATTGGCCGTAATGTAAAGAAAAACTTTTGACTGTCCCTGTAATTTAACTATACATCCGATTTTCATAAAATTTGAAATGGCTCGACAAAATTTTGCAACAATCATATATTTGAAATTTCAGACCAATCGGTTGGGTAGTTTTTGCTCTGTTACATGCGGACAGACAGACGGACGGACAGACGGACGGACAGACGGACGGACAGACGGACAGACGGACGGACTGAACGACGACTATAGGTGCTACGTATTTATATAATTACGAACGCACCTAAAAAATGAAAAAAACCCCTAGAGACCTAGCTGCAAGGAAAAATAAAGTGAACATTGCTGATTTGCAAACAATGTAATATAAATTTAGCACATTTAAGATTCCTTTAACCCTTTCAGGAGCAAAGCATTTTCAATGCTAAAGTGTTGAATAAATGAATGGCACCGGAATTTACCAATAAATTTAATTAGAAATAAGAAAAGAGATATATTTCACTTTCATACTAAATGGAAAATATTTTAGCAAAATGCTGGTGTCAATGTGGCGTTTGGGAATTAAAATTAAGTGGTTTCCTAAACATACCACCACCCCTGAAATGGTTAAAAGAAAAACTAATAACTATATCATTTTGATAAGTAAAATCGGGTAGATTTAACGTTTTTTCAATTTGCCCTTCGTAAATTATAAAAACGTTTTCCCTTTCAGGCCATTTAAACTTTTTCCCTTCTTCATGACGAGCAAAGCGAACTAACCATCTATCATCGCACTGCTTTTCTGTATAACCTACATAATGTCTATGAATAGTCTCTTTGTTCTTCCTTACCAATTTCAGTAGCTCTTGCTGTAAAAATATAATGAATATTACAGTCCTATATTAGTTTGCAAACTTAAAAAAACTATTAAATTTCAAATATACAAGTGTATCATTTCTCCCCAGTACTAATGTATCATTTCTCCATATTATGCTTTATTGGATTTTCAATCACTTTGTACAAATGCAGTTGCAAAATGGTTATCTACTTTCTAGTAAAACTAATCCTAACAATGTGCTTTACACATAAAAAAAATACAAGATATTATCTTCACAATAATAAGAGTTATGAAAGAAAATCAGTCAATGAAAAAATTTACATTGACATTCCAAAAACCTTCAAAATTAAAAGAAAAGAAAAGTTGTCAGTTCTTCACTGATTAGTCCAGCTAATGATAGCTTCAGCAAATAAAAGAAGCCTACACATGTGTTAGAATGGCTGTTAATACCATTTGTTGCGAAAAATTGTCAATGTATCAACCCTCCCTATGTATCAAACCTCCCCTACATTTTGTCGTACACTTTACAAAAAAACTATTCAGTATTTTGACTTCAAATTAAACATAAAAATAAATTATGATCTGTAGATTTGCACAATATTATTTTTTTTTACAGAATAACCTTAGAAAATTTATTATTTTAATTAATTTATTTTACATGTTTTTCCATTACGGACGCATTTTTGCAAATAAAAAATGAAACACGTATATTTTCAGAAGAAAAAATAAATCATGGAGTCAGTCATTATAGATAGAATCATGATTAATTAAATGGTTTCACGATTTCTTTTATTAAATTTTTAAAATACCCTTTTTTATGAAAATTATTTAGCATATTTTTAATGAATTAAAATTTGTGAAAATTCAATTATTTACATTCAATTATAAAAGTATTTTTCAGTGTTAAGAATTCCAATACATAATTTATTCTTATTATGTGAAGTCATTTACGCAGACGATACTTATGCATTCTAAAAGAAATATATTATGATTTTTTTTTTTTGTAAAGTGGCAACAAAAGAATTGTGAACAAATAAAATTAATTGTTAAATTCGTTATATCATAAATAAAAAATTCCGAGGAAATTCGTAGTTATCTGGCTGAATTTACATTTCTAAAATTAAAATGCGCCAAAACATAAAATAACGTTTTTGCTTAATAAAGATGCAAAGTAATATAAAAAATATTGTTACTTTCAAATATTTGTCTTATTAAACACTGCTTCGCGAATCCAAACAAAGCATGGCTTTTGCTAGTTATATATGTATGTGTGTGTAGCTTAAAACCATAAAAATTTGTATTAAAAATTTTAGTTTAATTTTCTATTGAAAGGTAAACTGAAGTCCCAGGACACAGAATTTCACGAATTGTTACCTTCTGACCCAAGTAAAGGATCCAGATGCGGTGATATATTGAAGAAAGAACTCTGTTTCGAATCAGGTTTGTTCAAACATTTTCAAGCCTAGGAAAGCATCTAAAATTGTTATATAGTCATCACATACTGGAAATTCTTTCAGCGACTCTTTTAAACTGAATAGTTATTAAAGTAATTGATATATTTGAAACAATGTTACTTTTTTCCGCTTATAGATTTTTAACATCTTCGTGCCTTTATCCCCAATAATTGACGTATATTTTACCTCCTGTAACGGAGAAAAAAGAAACGGATATTTGTCATTTGCGGTAAAAATCCAGGTAGCAGTATTACAAGGAAAATTTCCGTGAATTGAAGAAATTATTTCTGAGAGTGCGGGTACATTCAAGCCTATTTTTGTATATTTCTATATGCCCATAGCTTATGTGCCATAGGTAAACTCGACTGAAATCTTATAATTGATTTGTTTTGCTAAACTGGAGGTTTCAGTCCCCTACAAGCTACGCTCACCAAACCGCAGGCTCTAAAACACGCTAATTTGCTTTATTTTAAGAAAATTACCCGATTACGCAAAGTTGAATGATATTATTACGCTCTGTTATTAGGTTGCCATTTAATTTTTCTACCGCTTACCAGCCCCAGCCTTCCGGCGGAGTGCGTAGTTTAACGAGTTGTGTAGCTGACCACGAGGCGAAATTCGCCTGATAGCCACATGGTGGTTATGCACCTAACAAATTGCCAGCCCCTTTGTTTGGGAGATTTTCTGTTTTCTCAGGCAATATCTACAGCTGTCGCGACAGCTGACCACACTTTTCGTGATTGATTAAATAAGATCAATTACACATTTGAAAATCATCTTCTATAAAATGATTGAGAAAAAAAATATTACTGCTACCCAGACTTTTTTAACATCTAGAAGAAAAGTTATCTACAGACGCTATAAGAAAATCGTTTGAAATATGAAGTCATTTTCAACATTAAATGCTTTTAACACGTAATAATTAAATTATTTTAAAGTTTTCTTTCTTTTTTAATATCCACGTGTAAATATAGCTTTCAACTGAAAAAGGTTTGGAAATATTATTATTTGATATTTTTTGAAAGTGGATATAAATAGCTATTTCAAACTGTCAATTTAATTCGCATTCAAATAAAGAAAAGTTGAATAAAAAATTGTAAAAAATACTTAAATAAATAGATAAATTTTTAAAAAAACTTAAAAAAGACATTTTACACCAAAATTTAATCAAGTTACGACTAAGCATTTTACACCATAATCAGATAAATTGCTATCCATAGTTTTTGATAACCTAAAACTTATGTAACTGAACTATCTTGACAAATTTAAACTATAAACAGCGCTTAAAATAATTTTTCTGCTTCAACGTGTTTATGATATTATACAGGGTGAATTTGGCGTAATCTGCCAAACGAGAGTGGGTGGTATAAGAGCCCATAGAAGACATGTCTTGTCTCTAACCGTTTCCGAGTTATGGAGGATAGTAGGAACTGCGCTAAAGATGCGTAACAACTGAAAACAAAACAAATTTACAATCATTCTGTGAACCTACACGCAAAATAAGCACATATTTGGAAAGGACAGAAACAGTCCTACAAGGTGACATTATTTTCATAAGAATATTTATATTTAACGGGAAGTTACAATCGCTGAAACGTTGGCAAAGTGAAAAATGAATTATCGCCAAATTTTGTAACCAGTAATCCTGTAAATAGACTTCTAGCTACATTCGGTCAAATGTACCAAAACCTTTTCCATTTCACCAGATTTTGTATATGAGCCTGCAATCAACCGTATCAGTACTCCACTTCAGGTGAAATTTAGCCTTTTGTTTACAATACATCAGTAAAATTCGTGCTCCTTGAGAAAAAGGAGACTGGTGAAATGCCATGGACGAACCTGATTAATTAAATTCAACCTGTATTTCTCTATAAAAACTACCAATTTTCTATTTTTATATGCAATATTTTTTGAAGTATAAGCCGAAAAAATGAAAAGGTCACAATAAATTAAGTTACTGCAGCAGCGGTAACATAAGTTATACTTTTTTTAGAATAAAGAGATTCTCATCAACAGATATTTCTTCAATTTAGGTGATACAAGAGTCGATCAGCATACTATATACTGATGATTTTCCAGACACTCCTTCTTAGAGAACACAATCGCATTGCTGATAGATTGAAGCAACTAAATCCTCAGTGGGATGATGAGATGTTATATCAAGAAGCCAGGTACTTCTGTTTTACAATTTGTACTACTAATGAATTCTGTTTGAAACAAATGTTCTAATCTCCGCAAAACGACTTTTATTTATTTATTTTATTATTTATTTATTTTTTTTTTTGCATTCTTTTACTTAACTTAACTTGCTTTTTACTTTCTTCTATCTTTACAAGAAGAAAGTATTGGATTCGTGAAAAATTTCGACTTCCGGTTTGAATGGATTTACAAGTTTTAGAAGATCCTGAATACGATTTAATGATTTTTAGAAAATGTCTGTCCGTGAGTCTGTCTGTCACTCTGTCATTCTGTTACTCACTCTGGGAGTCTGTATGTGACAAAAAATTTGTGGGCGCTCTATCTCAAGAACTGATACATGGAATTTCACAAAACTTTAGATTCAATTAGACTTTAATATAAACTGGTACTGATTACTTTTTGGTGTAAATTGTGCAGCAGGTGGTACCGCTGTGCTGCATTTTTTACGATTTTCGAAATAGTTCTATCTCAAGAACTAATGCACGGATTTCCATAAAACTGAAAATTCAGTCAATCCTTGATATAATTTGGTGCTGATTACTTTTTTTTGAAAATAGCCCAATACGTGGTGCTGCTATGTTGCATTGTTCATGATTTTCGCAATAGCTCTATCTCAAGAACTAATCGTTGAATTTTCATCAAACTTCACATTCAGTTAGTTCCTGATATAAATTAGTGGCGTTTAGTTTTTGGTCTAAATCTCCCAACAGGAAGCGCTGCTATTCTGCATTGCTCACGGTTTTCGTAATAACTGTATCTGAAGAACTAATGCGGGAATTTTCATCAAGCTTCAGATTCAGTTTGTCCCTGGTATGAATTAGTCCAAAATAGTTTTTGGTGCAAATCGCCCTACAGGTGGCATTGCTATATAGAATGTTTTACAATTCTTGCAATAGCTCTAACTCAAAAACTAATGCACAGATTTTCATCAAACTTCAGGATCAGTAAGAAGTTGACATAAGTTATTGATGATTAGATTTTGATGTTAATCATCTAACCGATGGCGCTGATATGCTGCACTTTTCAGGAAGTATTAACATGTATGAGGTAGAAGAAAGTTTTGGGATTGCCACCTCTGACTAGTTGTATATAAAGATCCAATTTTGTAATCGGTTTTTTACTCACTTTCTAATCAGCTAATATTATAATAAGTCGGATGTGCCAATCCCAAAACTTTTCTTCTATCTGATACATGTTAATACTTCAAAATTCACTAGGTGCCATAATTAAATGACAATCTATGTCCATCATGACGATTTTAAAGGTATGGAACTCCATGCATTTGTTCTAGAGATATGACTATCGCTAAAATCGTATAAATCATGCAAAATGCCGCATAGCAGCTCCACCTGTTCGGAGATTTACACCAAAACCTAATCGGCAACAACATATGTCAACGTCTAACCCGGTAATTCTCCGTCAACCTAAACCTCGCGTTTCGAGCTTTACTCTCGGTTGAATGCGAAATCCAATTCACCGTTTACCCAACCTGACGAAATTCGAGGTAATGTGTAATAATCAACGCATAATATTTTTTAAAAAGGCCTCGTCTTTTTTTTTTTGCTACCGGCATGATATTTTATCCAAGATATTTTAATTGAATCTGTAATTAATTACATTTGTTAAATAAAAAAATATATGCATTAGAAATAAATATATGAAAGTATCTTCATATATAATATTCATTGTAAAAAATAAATAGATACACTTGTTGTATTATTTACTTTTATTCGACTTAATACTACTAGTTTGATCAGATAATTGTTTATTAAACTTAATTAAAAAAATCATTTTCTTTAATATAACTTTTTTTTTAATCAACTGTTTTTTAAAAATTTTGTTGTTAAGAGTTTTATTGAAAATTTTGTTCTGCAAACGAACAAAACCATGAAATTAAAATGGTAATTCCAAATTTATTTATAAGAATTTTTTATTTAAAAATTAAACATTATAAGTATGCATTCCCAATACTGCCTTTAATTTCGTTATTGAAAATAAACAGATAAAGATGGTGTCAAGGCAGGGCAGAACTCGCAGAGACGATTGCTAGGTCATGTGATTCCTTTGGCCAATCAACTACGCAGATTTCAACCGAGGGTTGATTAATCTAAGGTCGACTAATTGCGGCTTGAAAGTTATCGATGAATTCGAAATATCAACCGGTGATTGAATTTGCTAACCGAAGGTTTGTCAACTGAGAGTTGAACCACGAGTTAAAGGTTAGTGGAAAATTGACCGGTAACTGAATCTGCAGTTAGATGAAACTTCGCGCCTTAGTTCTTAAGATAGAACTACTGCGGAAATCTTGAAAAATTCAGCATAGCAGCGGCACTAGAATATTTTAATTTTTATAAAACATAATTATATTAATTTTATGAAGGTAAAATTGAATGACAATAAATAAATTATTTATTAACAAGTTGGAAATTGCTCATCAAACGTGGCAAATGAGGTGCGTTCGTACTATAACTAGTTTTATAAATATTTTTTGCACCGCACATTGTACTGAATGTATATTTTATTGCCCTTCAATAAGTGCATATCCATTTCATTCTGTTCGATAGGCTGTAACATCATTAAAATGCAGTTGAAATATTTTTTTCCCATTGACCGTCATGTAACGGAAAACTTTTGACTGTCCTTGTAATTAAACTAGGAATCCGATTTCCATAAAATTTGAAATCACTCGATAAAATTTTACAACAATTATATATTTAAATTTTCAGACCATTCGGAAGGCTCTAACATCATTAAAATACCCTTGCAATAATTTATTCCCATTGGCCGTAATGGAACGGAAAACTTTTGACTGTCCCTGTAATTAAACTATACATCCAATTTCCATAAAACTTCAAATGACTCGACAAAATTTTGCGACAATTATATATTTAAAATTTCAGACCATTCGGTAGGGTAGTTTTTGCTCTGTTATATGCGGACAGACGGACGGACAGACAGACAGACTGAACGACGACTATAGGTGCTACGTAATTATACAAGGTGATTCAAAAAAGATGGGGAAAATGTTAAGAGGTGATAGTACACACCCAAACAAACATTTTGTATCAAAGAATGCATGGTCCAAAACTAAACGTAAAAAAGTTAGAGGGCGCCAAAAGTTATGTTCTTATACGAGGCAAAAACACACAACGATTAAGTTAAGTTACGAAAACAAATTTAATGGCATTTGATTACAATAAGTGCTCAAAACATTGACCGGCAGCTGTTATGCACGCAGTACAACGGCAAAAAACAGATTCGCGAATTTTCTAAAACACACCAGGCATATCGCGAACTTCCCCTACAGCAGCCAAAAGCTTGGCGAAAAGTTCTGCTGATTCAATGGGAGTCTCATACACAAGAGCCTTTAGCTGTCCCCACAAAAAAAAATCGAGACATGAAAGATCTGGCGAGCGCGGTGGTACCTGGTGTGTTTTAGAAAATTCGCCAATCTGTTCTTCGCCGTTGTACTGCGTGCATAACAGCTGCCGGTCAATGTTTTGAGTACTTATTGTAATCAAATGCCATTAAATTTGTTTTCGTAACTTAACTTAATCGTTCATTGTGTGTTTTTGCCTCGTATAAGAACATAACTTTTGGCGGCCTCTAACTTTTTTACGATTAGTTTTCGACCATGCATTCTTTGATACAAAATGTTTGTTTGGGTGTGTACTATCACCTCTTAAAATTTTTTCCATCTTTTTGGAATCACCCTGTATAAATACGTAGCACCTATAGTCGTCGTTCAGTCTGTCTGTCTGTCCGTCCGTCTGTCCGCATATAACAGAGCAAAAACTACCCTACCGAATGGTCTGAAATTTTAAATATATAATTGTCGCAAAATTTTGTCGAGTCATTTCAAGTTTTATGGAAATTGGATGTATAGTTTAATTACAGGGACAGTCAAAAGTTTTCCGTTCCATTACGGCCAATGGGAATAAATTATTGCAAGTGCATTTTAATGATGTTAGAGCCTTCCGAATGGTCTGAAAATTTAAATATATAACTGTTGTAAAATTTTATCGAGTCATTTCAAATTTTATGGAAATCGGATGCCTAGTTTAATTACAAGGACAGTCAAAAGTTTTCCGTTACATGACGGTCAATGGGAAAAAAATATTTCAACTGCATTTTAATGATGTTACAGCCTATCGAACAGAATGAAATGGATATGCACTTATTGAAGGGCAATAAAATATACATTCAGTACAATGTGCGGTGCAGAAAATATTTATAAAACTAGTTATAGTACGAACGCACCTCATTTGCCACGTTTGATGAGCAATTTCCAACTTGTTAATAAATAATTTATTTATTGTCATTCAATTTTACTTTCATAAAATTAATATAATTATGTTTTATAAAAATTAAAATATTCTATTGTAATTGGAAACACACTTTTGTACATAATTTTTTACAAGAAGAAAGTATTGGATTCGTTAAAAACTACGACTTCCGGTTTTCGACGGATTTATAAGTTTTAGACGATCTTGAACACGGTTTGATAGTTTTTAGAAAATGTCTGTCTGTGAGTCTGTCTGTCACTCTGTGAGTCTATCTGTCTGTATGTGACAAAAATTTTGTGGGCGCTCTATCTCAAGAACTAATGCACGAAATTTCACAAAACTTCAGATTCAGTTAGACCTTGATATAAACTGGTGCTGATTAAGTTTTCGCGTAAATCTCTCGACTGGTGCCACTGCTATGCTGAATTTTTCAAGATTTCCGCAGTAGTTCTATCTTAAGAACTAAGGCGCGAAGTTTCATCTAACTGCAGATTCAGTTACCGGTCGATTTTCCACTAACCTTTAATTCGTGGTTCAACTCTCTGTTGACAAACCTTCGGTTAGCAAATTCAATCACCGGTTAATATTTCGAATTCATCGATAACTTTCAAGCCGCAATTAGTCGACCTTAGATTAATCAACCCTCGGTTGAAATCTGCGTAGTTGATTGGCCAAAGGAATCACATGACCTAGTAATCGTCTCTGCGAGTTCTGCCCTGCCTTGACACCATCTTTATCTGTTTATTTTCAATAACGAAATTAAAGGCAGTATTGGGAATGCATACTTATCATGTTTAATTTTTAAATAAAAAATTCTTATAAATAAATTTGGAATTACCATTTTAATTTCATGGTTTTGTTCGTTTGCAGAACAAAATTTTCAATAAAACTCTTAACAACAAAATTCTTAAAAAACAGTTGATTAAAAAAAAGGTTATATTAAAGAAAATGATTTTTTTAATTAAGTTTAATAAACAATTATCTGATCAAACTAGTAGTATTAAGTCGAATAAAAGTAAATAATACAACAAGTGTATCTATTTATTTTTTACAATGAATATTATATATGAAGATATTTTCATATATTTATTTCTAATGCATATATTTTTTTATTTAACAAATGTAATTAATTACAGATTCAATTAAAATATCTGTAGTTTTTGCTCTGTTATATGCGGACAGACGGACGGACAGACAGACGGACTGACAGACAGACAGACTGACAGACAGACAGACTGGACGACGACTATAGGTGCTTCGTATTTATACAGGGTGATTCAAAAAAGATGGAAAAAATTTTAAGAGGTGATAGTACACACCCAAACAAACATTTTGTATCAAAGAATGCATGGTCGAAAACTAAACGTAAAAAAGTTGGAGGCCGCCAAAAGTTATGTTCTTATACGAGGCAAAAACACACAATGAACGATTAAGTTAAGTTACGAAAACAAATTTAATGGCATTTGATTACAATAAGTGCTCAAAACATTGACCGGCAGCTGTTATGCACGCAGTACAACGGCAAAAAACAGATTGGCGAATTTTCTAAAACACACCAGGCATATCGCGAACTTCCCCTACAGCAGCCGAAAGCTTGGCGACAAGTTCTGCGGATTCAATGGGAGTCTCATACACAAGAGCCTTTAGCTGTCCCCACAAAAAAAAAAAAAAAAATCGAGACATGAAAGATCTGGCGAGCGCGGTGGTGCCTGGTGTGTTTTAGAAAATTCGCCAATCTGTTCTTCGCCGTTGTACTGCGTGCATAACAGCTGCCGGTCAATGTTTTGAGCACTTATTGTAATCAAATGCCATTAAATTTGTTTTCGTAACTTAACTTAATCGTTCATTGTGTGTTTTTGCCTCGTATAAGAACATAACTTTTGGCGCCCTCTAACTTTTTTACGTTTAGTTTTGGACCATGCATTCTTTGATACAAAATGTTTGTTTGGGTGTGTACTATCACCTCTTAACATTTTTCCCATCTTTTTTTAATCACCTTGTATAATTACGAACGCGCCTAAAAATGAGATTTGGACAATGGACATATATTTTCTTTGCGCTATGTATTGGGTCGATCGGAAAGTCGTGTCGTGTTGGGAAAATCAATTCGTACCGGAATTTTCTATCACTAAATTATTAGTCAGTTTCCGATATGTAATGCCTAATAATTATCGGGCAGAATTTTCCAGTTCGAATTGATTTTCCCAACACGACACGACTTTCCGATCCACTCAATATTTGTTTTATTTATTGAAATGATTATGTAAGATAAGCACGTCAGGCTCAACTTTTGTTGTTATTTGATCTGAGGTTTTATTATAATAGAAATAAATGTTTGTTTTGTGTATTTGTGGCAGTAATATTTAGTATGAAATAATTATCGTATTTTTTTTTTAACTAAAATGTTTCAAAAATAACTAACAAAATAGTAGCTAATGGTTATTTGTATCTAAAGATAATTTTGTATTTTGGGTGTATAAATAAGAAGAATAAGGAAATATGAACAGTATTGAAAGAGGCCTTATGGGCGTTAAATGCTTTTTTTAATTCGACTAACTGCCAATAGGAAAAATATAAGAGAAAAGAAATTTGTCCGCATTTAAAAATAGTTTTGAAGCTAACTTAAAGTTTTTTAACTATGTATGAATCCAATATGTTTGGAATTCCTAAAATTGAACCGTTAACGACTTAAGTAAAAACTATACATTATGGAGTATATGAGTTGAAGCTTTAACCCCTTGAGGGGCGGTGGGATATATTATATCCCACCTAAGTTTAATTAAGATTTGCAGCAGAAACTTTTAATTAAGTTTTACTTTTATAACTTTGGGGGAAAAGAGTTTGAAATGAAATTTTTCAAAATTTCCGGAGGGAATTCAGCACTAAACAAACGCAATTGCTTGCCCCTCAAAGAGTCAATTAAATCGAAACACATATTTGATGTTATTGATGAATCGATAAAAGATGAAGGTAATCCTGATAGTTTAAAAGCGCATAAAACATGTTTAGAAAAAAATTATGAAGTTTATTGGTTAATTAAAAAGTCGTGGCCAGCTGAACAAGCGATAGCAGTTATACGGATGAAAAAAGCTAAGGATTTATGATAATTACTAAGGAAACGTTATGCTGGAACTGAAAAGTAAATGCTACTGATGCTACTAAGTTTTTGCTTTCTTTTATCTTTACAAGAAGAAAGTATTGGATTCGTGAAAAATTTCGACATCCAGTTTTCGATGGATTTATGCGTTTTAGAAGGTCCTAAACACGATTAGATGGTTTTAGAAAATGTCTGTCTGTGAGTCTGTCTATCATTCTGTCACTCTGTCTGTCACTCTGTGAGTTACAAAAACTTTGTGGGTGATCTATCTTAGGACCTAATGCACGGAATTTCACAAAATTTTAGCTTCAGTTAGACCTTGATATAAACTGGTGCTGATTAATTTTTCGTGTAAATCGTCTAACAGGTGGCGCTGCTCTGCTGCATTTTTTGCGATTTTAGCTATAGCTATATCGCAAGAATTAATTCACGAATTTTCTTAAAACTTCATATTCAGTTAGTCCTTGATATAATTTGGTGCTTATTACTTTTCGTGAAAATTGTCCGAAAGGTGGCGCTGCTATGTTGCATTATTCATGATTATCGCAATAGCTCTATCTCAAGAACTAATGCTTGAATTTTCATCAAACTTCAGATTTAGTTAGTCCCTGATTTAGATTAGTGCTGTTTAGTTTTTGGTGTAAATCTTCCAACAGGTAGCGCTGCTATGGTGCATTTTTCACGATTTACGCAACAGCTGTATCTCTAAAACGAATGCATTAATTTTCTTCAAGCTTCAGATTCTGTTAATCCCTGGTATAATTTGGTGCTAATTAGTTTTTGGTGTAAATCGCCTAACAGGTGGAGGTGCAATGTAGAATTTTGTATATGATTTCCAAAATAGCTCTATCTAAAAACTAATGCACGGATTTTCATCAAACTTCAGATTCAGATAGAAGTTGACATAAGTTGTTGATGATTAGATTTTGGTATAAATCACCTAACCGATGGCGCTGATATGCTGCATTTTTCAGGAAGTATTAACATGTATGAGATAGAAAAAAATTTTGTGATTGTTACATACGACTAGTTTTTATTAATGAGCAATATCACATTGTATTTTTTAATAATATGCTGTGAGAATACTTCTCACAGTATTTAAATTTGGTTTATTTTTATTCTCTTTCAGCTATATTTTTGCAGCGATGTCTATTTAAATCCATCGTTATGATCGACCGCAATAATTATTTCTTATCGGCTGCGGTCCGAGATCCGATCGGCTGTGATTTTCGCCCACCCTATCTTTTTTTCTTAGCTTTCAGGCGAGTCGGCAGTCTTGCGCATGCGTGCACTCCGCTATTTTAGGAGCACATCTCTGGAGCTCTCGTATCGCCGGAGTCAACTTACATTATGATGACGTCATTGAAATAATTAGCGCCGCCCTCTTTTGACGTATTTGTTGCACGATTGATAACAGGAGGATATTTTGGTTTCGTTTTCCAGTCAGTGGAAACATTTTGAATTCTGCAGCTTGTAATTCGATTTTCATTAATTTTCCGTAAATTTCAATTTAGCTAATCAATTTAAATTCTGCCTTTTAACTACTTTGTCAACCCCGTATTCATCATTTAAATACTAAAACTCGTTAATTTTTTAATCAGAATTTGGTTTGATGTGCTAAAAAGATGTAGTTTTTCAATGTAGTGTTTTCCGCGGCGCGTGCTTTGCCTGCCGTTGGAATGCCGCAAGTTTGCCGAAGGAAAATGTCCATATAATGGATCGTATGTTCGTGGATACTTTTTGTCATGCTAAAATTTAATTTTTAAAGATGTGCTGCTCTCATCAAAAAGAAATCCCATGGAATTATTCTACGTTGGCTGTTAGATTTATCTTCTATAAGAGATTCAGTTCTTTTATTTCGAAATGGAGACCAGAAGCAAGAATCATCGTAATCTTCTATTACTAACATCAGAAAATAAAGAATTTTATTTATTTCATCAAGTTGCCTTTTCACTGTCTTCCTGTAAAATAAGAATTCTCCATTTTTATGATTTCTTTAACGATCAATAGTTTTATTACTTCGCAATATGTACTTTAACCACTTAACGATCATCATCTTTTAATACCGTCACATATGCAGAATAGCATAATGTAGCTACTAGAGAAAGCTACAATACACATATAAAATATTGCATACGCTGAATGCCGTCCTTACTTGTATCACTGGTTAATACGAATGGACCCTTCGCAACGAGTGTCTCATACACAAATTTTAGCATTTTAGCACCACTAATTCCGAAAGGAAATTCTCAGCTAACTTAATCACAGAAATTCTGTAATTAGATAACGCAAAAACGTTTTCTTCTTAAAAGTACTGGTTTTAAAAATCAAGGATTGTGAGATTTTTACACACTAATCGGGAATGGAATAGGAATAAAAATTATTTCCACAACATCTGCAATAGAAATGTACCATGAAGTTTGCAGTTCAAAAATGGCAGAGGAAAAAATAGATTTTTCCCCATCGGAATGAAATATAAAAAAATATTATCATTATTTCAAGTAATAATATGTTATTATAACTTAATGTTGTATTTGATATATTATAAAGATAATATATTATGTTTGTGCAATATTATATTCTCATTTTTCATCTTTTCATTGCATTGTTATAATATTTTTTTTAAGTCATCGGTTATATCACTTTTTTAGGTTTATCGCGATTTTATGCTGTTTTACTGTATGCACGATACAATTTTAGTGACACAATTGAGTAAAGTCTGGTAATAAGACCAGACCTGCTTATTCAATTCCTACTATTAGTTCACACTCTCCCTATATATAATCTTGTTCAAATTTTCAATCGTTAAAAAAATACTTATTATTCATCCAATCAAGTATAAATATATATTTTTAACTTGTAGTGGATGACACTTGGTGTTAATACAGTTTTTTCAAATATTAATTCATTAATTAAATTTAAATAATTATTTTTAGTTTTATATGGGAGCAAAAAATGGCGGCCATTGGTTATTGAACAGCATTTAAGGCATCACCATAATTATAAGTGGGGTTACCGTAGGGGGACCCTCTTCTGTCGCCAAATACCGCCGAATTTATCGCCAAGATCAAAATGAGTCGTCAAAAGTACCGCCAACTTGGCGATATCTCTAATATTTCGCCAAATTCCCATAGACTTCCATTGTAAACCAATAGGCTTTACTTGCTTATAGAAAATCAACAAATTGAGATATTTTAATGCAACAAAAACTAATATTAGCTTAAGGGATTATATTAAATTTTTCTTTGATGACCTAAGTAGGAATTGACTTTAATTTTTTTTTACATATTGCTTGTTTTTCTGTAACAATTTTTAACTGTTTTGTAAATATTTTCTTTTTGTAGGAGAATTCTGATCGCTGAATGGCATGTAATCATCTACAAAGAGTATTTGCCCATTCTTCTTGGACCAAAATTGATGTCTAGTTACGGATTAAACATGGGCGACGGAAGCACCTATAATCCTTCAGTTGATCCATCCATTTCTGTGGAGTTCAACGGAGCTGCATTCCGTGTTCATTCCATATTACCCGGTAGAGTTGTGTATCGTGAACAGATCGAATGGTTACAACACTTGTTTTTAAACGCACAACCAATTTACAAGAATAGAATGTCGGCATACTTGTATAAAATGGCTAATTATGCTGCTGAAAAACATGACAGGTTTTTGCCAAACGACCTTACAATATGGATGTACAGGTAAATATTGATTCATACAATCTATATACTAAAAGACAAAGGGTCCGTTCGCAACACTGACGTCATTTTGATGGTGGCAACAGAAGGCGAATAATTTTAACTTTTACTGCAATTTTTTAAACTTCTAAATATCGCGCATTTTCAATTTTTACACCTTCGAATATGGAAAAATTTTACTTTCAAATACAATTTGTTTAAAAACTGTATCGCTATTTATTTGAAAACCGTATATGTATTTGTTTGAAAATAATATCGCAATTTACTCAATTTTTATTTATTTTTTTTAATAATTTTCAAGCATGATTTTTTATGTATATATATGCCGTGCAGACGATTACAAAAGATAAATCCGTTTCCACTTAAATTTATCTAAATAGCTTTGCATTTGTTTCCCATCCTATATTCCGCAACGAAATTAAAATATCGGTCAATTAAGAAATAAATCAATAAAACATTTATAAAACCCGAATTTAAGACTTGTAATTGAACTACGCACTTAAACCACTAAAATAAACATAATCAAAAAGGCTGATTGTAAATAGCAAACTTTGGCGATTTCTTCGGCTGCTAACTGCTGGTGAGAGAATAATTATAAATTTCAAAATTTTATTTGAAGGCATTATTGTTATTTTTCGTGTAAATACGATTTTTAGTATTGTTAGTTGGCATTCTAAAAAGATATATTAAATGTAAATTTCTATTAGAGTTATCAAAAAAAAAAAAAAAAAAAAAAAATACAGTAGACTTGTGCAAGGCTTTCTCGAAGCAAACTTTGCGATTATTTGTTCATACCTTTCTTCATTAATTTTTGATTAACTTCAGTTTTTTTAATCAAAAACGTGTTTAACAATATGTAAGCATACTACGTCAAAAACTGGTTGAAAAACCTTTAAAAAACTAGCCGCTTTTGTAGACCAATTTTGTCTCCCTTAAATGTATGCTAAGCATTGTATAGAGTTACTTTTATTCATAATTTAACTTACTTGCCTAATTCTTCGCCAAATCGGAAGATTTTGATATAGAAATCAAGAGCTTTGTATTTTTATGCTAGCCGGGTGCAGGTGACAAATCGCCAAACATTGTTGCGGTCGCATTTTTTCGTATTTCATAAATTTATATAATTTATATATTTCGTTAATTAAAATATATTCATTTCACTCATTTATTTAAAATACACTTAAAAAAAATCTGTAAATTTACTAAAGTTTTTCTAGGAAACTGAGATTCCTAGAACTTTTTATGTAACGGCAACAACAAAAATTCCTGTAACAGCCAAAAGAATTTTTGATGTTGTCGTTACATAAAAAGTTCTAGGAATCCCAGTTTCCTAGAAAAACTTTAGTAACTTTACAGATATTTTTTTACAGTGTACACAAATTTAATTTAAAACTGAAATATTTAAAATCTATGACTTTCACTTATTTCTTTATTTAAAATAATAATAATAATAATAATAACAGAAAAATAATATATAATACCAAAATCCATGACATTTAATTTCAGCATCAAAGTTTTAATTTAGCACGCGAAAAATTAAAGTTGCTAACTTGGCGAGTTAAAAAATGCTATTGCCGAGATTTTCTCCCGACTAACGTAAAAGTACCAAAATTTCTTTGCAATGATAGCAACTTTTACGTACTTTTATTGGAAAAAATAATTTGATTAAAAATGGCCTCTTGCATGTTAAAAGCGAAGAGTTCAGCCCGTAATTGTTTATGACAGTCACATGACTTGAACTAGATGAAATGATGGCGATGGAACACATTTGGTGATTTTCACCTGCGCCCGGCTAACATTAAAGTACCAAAATGGCCGCCTGGCATATAAAAAGCGCAGCGGTCAGCCCGGAACTGTTGATGACAGTCACATGACTTGGGCTTTTAATATATGGATTACCACATTCATAGCTGTGCCTTTAATATGTGCAGAGAAAAAAAGACATTCGCATCAGAAATAATATATATGACAAATGTCACCTATATTTTGTAAACCGGGAAGCCCAGTTTATCCCCTTGTTTATATTAACTGCCTGAGAGGTGGTGGGATATATTATATCCCACTTAACTTTAATCAAGATTTGCAACAGAAAGTTTTAATTAAATTTTACTTCTATATTTTTGGTGCAAGAATGTTGAAAAACTTAAAAAAAAATTTTTTTTTAAACAAAATTTTTCGAGAATTCCGATGTGAGTTCAGCATTTCAGAAACAAGATTACTTGCCCCTCAAAGGGTTAATAAGAAATCTGTACTTCTTTATTAGTTTTAAGAAAAAAATTAACACAATTTCTGGAGACGGATTTTTGTATTCGTTTCCATGTTTTTGTAATGAGATAAATTGTTTCTATAATCAAGTAGAGTATTTATAAAATTCAGAAACTAACGATGTTTTTAAAAACTTGTAATATTTCTGCATCGGGTGGTAGCAAATAGCAACTTTCTTCTCTCGACAGATTTGCTATGAACATTGAGCTACTAGGGCCTAGAATTGCAGTCTTAAGTATTTTTGGATGCACGAATGTACTTTTGCAGATCCTTCTTACTTTGGGGATACAATTTAAAAAAATGTTTTAATCATGGGATTAATAACGTCCAACAGAAGCAATTGTGATCTTTCAACGTGTAGAGTGAAAAAAAAAGTAAATACCCCCAACTAACTCTGCAACTAATTATAATAGAAGAAAGTTACTGGTACCACACGAATGGAAATAAAGTCTACTTTTAAGTGACGTATATAAAATTTGCTTGAGGGGACATATACAAATCAAAACCAGACAAAACTTTGTTTTTTCCAATAGCAACAACGGATTTTGACAATATATTTTAACTCTTCGGTTCAAACTATGCCCAGAAAAGAAATTTCAATTCATTTGGATAATAAGGTTTTGAATTATAAGCATTCAAAATTTAGAGCTTCTACTGTTAAAATTCATTCTCATATTTTTAATAATATCTCCTGAAATTATAATCGTAATGTGAAATTTTTATGTGTGGTTATAATACTAAATAAAAAAGAAAAGTGCCCAGCTAAACTGATGGCATTGAGCTCACAGGCTATTCACACTAATTGTATATTATACATTTATTTTAAAGAATAATGCCCCTCAAAAAAATAAGTGAAAGAGATTCACCCCCATTTCCCCCTTTATACTTCACCAATGAACCTCCAAATCTAATCAGGGAAGCTCCTTAACATAATAAACCGGTATACCAAATTTGGAGCAAATCGAATAATTCTGCAAAAAAAACCATTTATCTAAATTAAGGGGGGTGGACTAGCCCAACTTTCCCCCCTTTATCCTTAGCCAATTAATCCCCAAAACGAATCAGGGAAGCTCCTTAACATAATAAACAGGTATACCAAATTTGGAGAAAGTCCAATAATTCTGAATGAAAAAACCATTTATCTGAATTAAGACGGGTGGACTATCCCCCCTTTCTCCTTTATCCTTAACCGATGAACCCCCAAAATTAATCAGGGAAGCTCCTTAACATAATAAACCGGTATACCAAATTCAGAGCAAATCGAATAATTCTGAATGAAAACCCAATTATCTGAATTAAGAGGGGTGGACTAACCCCCCTTTATCCTTAACCAATGAACCCCCAAAACTAATCAGGGAAGTTCCTTAACGTAATAAACCGGTATACCAAATCCGGAGCATATCGAATTATTCTACATGAAAAACCCATTTATCTGAATGAAGGGGGGTGGACTAACCCCCCTTTATCCTTAACCAATAAACCCCCAAAACTAACCAAGGAAGCTCCTTAACATAATAAACCGGTATACCAAATTTGGAGCAAATCGAATAATTCTGAATGAAAAACCCATTTATCTGAATTAAGGGGGGTTGGATTAACCCCCCTTTTCCCCCTTTATCCTTAACCAATGAACCCCAAAACTAATCAGGGAAGTTCCTTAGCATAATAAACTGGTATACAAATTCGGAACAAATCGAATAATTCTGCATGAAAAACCCATTTATTTGAATTAAGGGGGTTGGACTAACCCCCTTTTCCCCCTTTATCCTTAACCAATGAACCCCCAAAACTAATCAGAGAAGCACCTTATCAGAATGAAACTAGAAAAAAAATTTGAAGCAAATGGGATGTTTCTATCAAGAGTTATCGCGTTACGTACATACAGAACCGGTGGGCACATAAGCTCTCAGGCTTTGATAGCCTGTGAGCTCAAAACTCAAACATAAATACTTTGAATTTGTAATTTAAAAAAAAATTTATAATATGAATTATGAATTATGAGCCTAATATTCGAAAAAAAAAATATGAATTGCAACCTACATATTTTTTGATAGATTTATATTTATTATGTCCTGCTTTATGCGAATTCTCAATTTCAAATTTTTCTTCGAAGTATTTTTCGAATTATGACTAAAAAAGTCAAAATGGCGGTTTAAGATGTGCTGTAGATGTGCTGTAGATGTGCTTAAGATGTGGAGAAAAGCATCATTTGAAAAATATATAATTTACTCATTTTATTAAAACGTTTGGGCTGGTAATACACTGTAAAAAAAATCTGTAGTTCTACAGATGTAAAGTTACATGCTTACTAAACTTTCAACTGTAACTGTACGAAAAAAGCTGCAAATCTACAAAACTAGTTTTTGTAAAGCTACAAAAATCTGTAACTTTACAAATGAATCTGATAAAATTTCAGTAATCTTACTAAGCTTTTATTTGTAACCCTGGCTGCAGTTACATGAAAAGTTCTCGGAATCCCAGTTTCCAAAAAAATTCTTAGTAACCTTACAGATTTTTTGATTTTCGGCGCAAAAGTGTGTCTGTTACATGAAATTTTGTTGTTGCCGTTACATGAAAAGTTCTAGGAATCCCAGTTTCTCAGAAAAACTTTAGTAACTTCACAGATTTTTTTTTACAGTGTAGCCGAAACATATCATGTGAAAGAAATGACCATATTGGCAAGAAATAATACATTAATAGAAGTGACATAGTCATTCTGTCACATTTCAACACTCGAGTACTGAACTTCAATTTGGATACAGGTTCATTTAAAAAAGGTTCATTTAAAAAAATTAATTTCTCGGAAACTAATCGTATGAATGTCATGAAATTTTTATTTAGGCTAATTGAAAGGTGCAAAATTTATTTATGGTGTCAAACTTGGTTATTGCTATTGAAAAAAACAATGTTGGAATTTGTTTTCATATTTAGGTGCCCCCTTAAACAAATCTTATTTACATCATTTAAAAGTAGACTTTATTTCCAATATTTTGGTACCAGCAACATTCTTCTACAATAATTTATTGCAGAGTGATTAGGGAGTGTTCACTTTTTTTCCACTACTGTACGTATCTCCATTTCTATCGAGTTCTCCGTACCTTCATTCGTGTTCATTTTACATAAACTAGTCAAGTTTTGTTTTTTCAAGATTGTCAAAACTTAGAACACTTGTTCCTAAATTGCATACCAATTTACAACAATAGAATGTTGACATAAATGGATAAAATGACTAATAATGCTGCTGAATATTATGATTCGTTTATGCCAAACAACAAACAACATAAGTAAATATTGATTCATACATTTTTTTCTTATCAGCCTTTCTGAACAAGTTTTTACTCTTGACAGATTTGCTATGACCATTGAGCTACTAAAACATTAAGTTGAAAACTTTAGGATTTTTGAATGCTCGAATGCACTTTTACTATCACAGATTTTCACAGCCTTCAATATATAATGGATATATACGGATGTATACATAATATGGCCAATTGTGACCGGTCACTTGCGATTTTAGACGTTTTGTTATATATCTACAAAAATACATAAGGAATTAACCTGAAACTGCATGTGTGTCAACAGTATCGTAAAGGTCATATATTTCGGCGAAGATTTTTTCATGAAACCCCATAGTGGACCGTCAACAAATTTAAACACGGCGAATATCTTTTGGATAACCCTGTAAAAACTAATGTAGCAAAAGCGTTCAAACTCGAGATTATTAATAAGTGGCTTATTGTAATATACTGTATTCATTTTTATGAGGATATTATGTAGGCACGTAGAGAAATTAATGTTTTTATAAAAACAGTCCCAAATTTCGCCAAGTTTTTTGCTTATAATTTGCAGAGTTCTTAATTTTAAAAAAAAGTTCTTTTCAGAAAATATGACAAACAACATTGTACACAATACTCTGTAATAAGAATTAAAAAATAATAAAAATTGGATGAAAAGTGAGCAGGTTTACAAAAAAAGTTTCACTGCGCGTGCGCGAGTGCAATCAAAATATAATATGCATAATTTATTAGCTAAGTACATAGAGCAACTTTTGTGAAAGTCTCAAAATCATAGCTCGAAAATTCTAAAAATTATCGTCGATAGAATAAGCTCGAAATCCGTTGTTCCCAAAAATAAGCAAAAAGATGAGGGGTTGTATCAAATATCTGTTAATTAGTGCCAAGATAGCGTACACAATATTGCACGTACTACTACTATATTTGGATACAACACCTCGTCTTTTTGTTTTCTTTTGGAATCAACGGATTTCGAACTTATTCTATCGACGATAGTTTTCAGAATTTTCAAGCTATGATTTTGAGACTTTCACAAAAGTTGCTGTGTATACTTTGCTAATACATTATGCACATTATATGTTGGTTGCATTCGTGCGTGCGCAGTGAAACATTTTTTTAGTAAACCTGCTCATTTTTCATCCAATTTTTATTATTTTTTAATTGTGATTGCAGAGTATTGTGTACAATGTTGTTTGTCATATTTTTTGAAAAGAACTTTTTTATATTAAGAACTCTGCAAATTATAAGCAAAAATCTTGGCAAAATTTGGGACTGTTTTTATAAAAACCTTAATTTCTCTACGAGTATACATGCTATCCTCATAAAAATGAACACAGTATATTACAATAAGCCACTTATTAATAATCTCGAGTTTGAACGCTTTTGCTACATTAGTTTTTACAGGGTTATCCAAAATATTTTCGTTCTTTTTCAATTTGTTGACTTCCCCTATGGGGTTTCAGGAAAAAATCTTCCCGGAAATATATGACCTATACTATACTGTTTACGCATCTGCAGTTTCAGGTTAATTCCTCATGTATTTTTTCTAGATATTTAACAAAACACGCAAGTGACCGGTCACCTTTGGCCATATAGTGTACCATTCAATATATATGAATGTATGTCCATTTCTATCGAGTTCTACGTAGCTTCATTCATGTTCATTCCATATCAGTTAAGAGTTGTGTTTGTTGAAAATATTTAAAACTCTGTTACGTCTAAACCGTCTAGTTACGTATGATCTATCCATTCTTGTTTAGTTCAACGGAGCTGCGTGTACATTCTATACTACCCCGTAGAATTGAGCTTAGTGAAATTATCCAATGGCTACAACACTTGTTCCTAAATGCCATATCAATTTATGGTATAATGTCGACTCGTGAATATTTGAATAAAATGGGTAATAATGCTACTGAAAAAGTTAATAAAAGTTTGCCAAACAACCTTACAATATAGATGTGTAGGTAAATATTGATTCATACAATTTCTACTTATAAGTCTTTCTTGACTTGTTTGTTAGTTTTTACAAACCATTTGACACGATTTCTTTTCTCACGTACGGAAATTCGGCTTCGTTTTCATGTTCCTATATTTTTACTACGATGAAAGTAGGTAGTTTACAAATACAGCAACTGACGCCATCTTTAAAAATTATAATGTTTTCGTAGCAGCTGGTAATCAAAGAAAGAACTTTTTCTCCCAACAGAAAATAAATCTATAGTATAAAAAATCTGTAATATAGTTAAAATTATATATTTTTTAAAAGCATCATTATTGCAATAATAACTAAATTTTACTTATTTAAAAGATTGCTGAAAATGTACATAAATAAATGTAAAAACCACACATAGCAATATTTGTACACTATTATTGTTTCATTTACTGTACTAATACCTAGTGAATATGCTGAAATGTTTCTCATTTATTTTTCTAGACTAAAATTTATTTTTTTTAAAGCATAAATGCGAAAAAATTTATGATAAATGTATCACCAGTTTAAAGAATCCCAGCCATATTTCAAAAGTATCAATATTAAAATCGTCATTAAAACTAATTAATTAACCCCTTAATCTTCAGAAAATAATTTTTCGATGTTCAGTGGTACTTTCACTGCTACAAATACATTTTACGTTGGCTATATCGTTGAATTCTTTTTCAAAATCGGAATAACCTATGGCTACTGAAGCAGCCTTTATGGTTCTGTACGCCCATTCATCCCTGTCGCGTTATTCATATTGTTCATTTCACAATGACAAAAGAATTTGCATGTTTTTCTGCCTGTTGGTGATAATTGCTGAAATTGTGTTTTCAAATGTGTTATGCGTTTTCCAAATTATTTATTTAAACATCATCTTTCTGCTTGTTAACCCCTTAATTCTCGCTCCCGTCAATATCACGGGTTGGGGTGTCGTTCGTTATTTCTCGTGGCCGTCATATTTCCGGGCTGGAAATTTATTGCTGGAAAAAACTTCTGAAACCAGAAAAATTTAACTGGCATTTCGGTGTGAAGTCTTTGAATATTAGCGTTTCGGTTTGGTTTTTGGCGCTGATTGTAGTGTTGGACTTGTATTGCATGTTTCGAAATATATCACACACACAAAAAAAAAATATTAATAATCAAAGTTTAATGTATATTATATTATTTCCTATATTATTTGTAAAAATTTGTTTGGTGATGATAAATAAAGATCTAGGATGTGAAAAATAAAGATCTTATTCGCATTAATTTGTGTGGTGTAAAACAAACATTAAAACACAGAATTCTCGCATGATGGCTTTTCCACAAATGTGAATTTGTTCTATAACATCTTTTTCTTTTCGCCTTAAAAAAATTAATTGCATATTTATATAGAAACCTTAAATTATTCAATATCTGTAATAAAAATAATAGGTACTTTTTTGATGGTTTTTCCAAATATTAAGCGACCATTAGGGGATTAAACTGTAAAGTTTTGTTACAATATTCTGAATGTGTTATAAAGTGTCATAATCTACGCTTGACGCATGATTTTTCTTTCATGTTTTAAAACTCATGACATCAATGCAGCAATGAAATATTTAAAATGTTTACATTATGACCAAAATAAACAAACTGCAAATCTCTTTGAACACCTTCCAACGAAGTTGAAAAGCGTTTATGAATTGGGTTTGCCTGTCCGTCTGTCTGTCCATCGTTCCGTACTCTAACTCGCGTAAATATAGTTGCATTACCATTTAATTCATGTACGACATTGAAAATTGGCATGTTTGGTATTCAAAATAAAGTGTGTAACATTAATGGTTCATTTACAGGGGCACTCAAAAGTATTCCGTTATATTATAGTCTATGGGGAAAATCCCTTATGGTGTACTTGAATAGTGTTTCACAATCTTAACCATAATGAAATTTATGTATATTATTACACTAGCAGATGGTTACTATTGAATATGTTATGTCTAATGTTAACAGTACGCGTATAGGGAAACTCAAAAATATTCCGTTATATTATAGCCAATGAAAAAAAAAATGCGGCGTATTTTTGTGATATTACTCTGACAAAAAGATAACAAGTTTGAAATTGCTCGTCAAACGTGGCAAATGAGGTGCGTTCGTACCATAACTAGTTTCATAAATGTTTTTTGCACAGCATATTGTACTAAATGTATATTTTAGTGCACTTCATAAGTGCATATCAATTTCATTCTATTCGAAAGGCTGTAACATCATTAAAATGCACTTGCAATATTTTTTCCCCATTGGCCGTAATGTAACGGAAAACTTTTGACTGTCCCTGTATTTAAACTATACATGCGATTTTCATAAAATTTCAAATGTCTCGACAAAATTGTGCAACAGTTATGTATTTAAAATTTCAGACCATTCGGAAGGCTGTAACATCATTAAAATGCACGTGTAATACTTTATGCCCATTGGCCGTAATGTAACGGAAAAATTTGACTATCCCTGTAATTAAACTACACATCCGATTTTCATAAAATTTGAAATGGCTCGACAAAATTTTGCAACAATTATATATTTAAAAATTCAGACCATTCGGCTGGGTAGTTTTTTCTCTGTTATATGCGGACGGACTAAACAACGACTATAGGTGCTACGTATTTATATAATTGCGAACGCACCTAATAAAACTGATATGAATTTCTGAGGTGTTCTAAACTTACTTTCTGTAGAATATGAGTATTTAACAATCATTTACAGGACCGCAAAAAAGAGTTCGGTTATATAATGGTCTACATTGAAAAACTGTTCGTAGCGTATTTCAATTATGTTGCACTATTTCAAACAAGGCGAAATAGATATATATTACTGAGATTTACTACGAGAGGCTTGCATTAGAATATGATTTGCATTGCATTTATCTTCATTTACGGGGACACATAAAAGATATTTGGATACAATACTGTGTCCGATGTGTTTCCTATTAAAGAGGATTGCTGAAAGTGCGTTTTCAGTTATAGAATGCATTTTTCAGTTTAACTAAATTTTTGCATACTACGTGGTGTAGATAATTTTATAGACCATATACAAGGTTACTCAAAAGAATTCGTAACCATTACTGACATTGAACATGAAATGCTTAAAGATGTTTTTATTTATTTGAGTTATCCATTTTTAAGCTCAACTGCATTTAGTATACTAAGAGATGTTTGTAGCATATAAATAAAATCATATACAGGGTTATGCAAAAGAACTGGATACATGGCCGCCTATGGGAAGTAGTTCCTGGAAGTGTGATTTCAGTAATTTTAAGCATGTTTTTGCCTGAATTAAATTTCAGCTTCATATGCTACGTATATAAAAATCTGTATGCAATATACAGGGCTGTACAATGGAAATCAAATATGTTTCCGTCTATTGATAGAAATTGCTGAGGTGAATATTCAACTATATTTATGCATTTTCTTACAAAACTAAATTTTAGCATAGTATGTAGAACCTCTATAAATATATGTATCATACATAAAGCTGCACAAAAGAATTAGAGTACCTTCCCGGCAATTGTTGAAATCTGGTTTTCAAATGTGTCATACGTTGTCTAAAATGTTTAGTTAGGTATCTTCTTTACCTTTTCAAACGGCGAAATTTTGTTAAAATATTCTGAAAGTGTTGTAAAGGGTTTCATCTATACTTGACGCATAATTTTTCTTTCTTGTTTATATTTACATAGGTTTAAGAGCTAAACAGTAGTAAGTAACACTAGCCAACAGTGAAATCGCTTCTTACATTAAAATAGTTGTTTTTATATAATTTGGACATGGGAAAAACGAATATGATATTTAAAATGCTGAGTTAGCTAAGTGTTATGAAATATGTTGAAATTTCAATGAAAAACTATGGACTTTATTAACAAGATAATATTATAAGATAACATGTATTATATATTCTAACTTAATTTAATTAATCTGTACATTTAGTGGATTAAAGGTAATGCTAATTCTGACTCTATCGTATATTCATACTGCATAAAGTACACTACACAAGTTCGCATGCCAATATTACTATATCTTACAAATTTAAAGCTAATAACAAAATTGTATGCACTGTAAAAAAAAACGACATTTTTACAGTACAAAGTACTGTTCATCTCGCGCACAAACTCGATCAGTGCTGTTAATTTTGCGCAACTACAATATTTTCCATGTTTATATAGTCAGGAAACCAAAGAAAGATACAGCACATTCACTGTGATCGATTCTGGCAAATTTATAGTGTTTTTTTTACAGTGTGTCATATTCGATTTTATCGACCCAAACTAGGTAAAGATGGAATATAGACTACCGACAAGAAAAGCTGATTTACAGATATCATAATAACGCCATACAGATGTTTAGCTCACAGGATATCAAAGCCTCAGAGCTAATGTGCGCGCCGGTTCTGTATGTATATATGTACGTACGTACGTACGTAACGCGATAACTCTTGATAGAAATATCCGATTTGCTTAATTTTTTTTCCTTGGCTAATTCTGATAAGACGCTTCCCTGATTAGTTTTGGTGGTTCATTGATTAAGTATAAAAAGGGAAACGGGGGACCAATTCCCCCCCCCCCTTAACTTAGATAAATGGGTTTTTCATGCAGAATTATCAGATTTTCTTCTAATTTGGTATACCAGTTAATTCTGATAAGGCTCTTCGCTGATTAGATTTGAAGGTTCATTGTTTAAGTCTATAGGGGGGAGGGAACGGGGGCTAAAACCCCCTTAATTTAGATAAATGGGTTTTTATATCCGATTTGCTGCAAATTTGGCATACCGGTTTATTCTGATAAGGCGCTTCCCTGATTAGATTTGTAAGTTCATTGATTAAATATAAAGGGGGAAACGGGGGCTAATACCCCCCCCTTAATTCTGATAAATGGGGTTTTCTATCCGATTTACTTCAAATTTGGTATACCGGTTTATTTCGATAAGGTGCTTCCCTGATGACATTTGGCGGCTCATTGGTTAAATATAAAGATGTAAAACAAAGGGGGGGTGTTAATTTATTTTTCGAGGGGCATTATTTTTTTTAAAATAAGAGTATAATATACAATTAGTCTGAATAGCCTGTGAGGTCAATGCCATCAGTTTAACTGGTTACTTTTCTTTTTTATTTCTACATAAGTTTGCATAGCAGTAGTATTGTATCTTAAAAACAAAGAGATAATAAAACAAATTGAGCTTACATACGGTTTTCTGGACTCCAAATTAGTAAAGATTGACTATTCTCACTAAAGAAACAAACAAAAAGTCATTTTTTATTGGTTAGTGTAATTTAACACAGGTTAATTAACTATAAGTACATTCATTAGGGTAATGGCCGTTTAATATGTTTGGTTTTTTTTACTTAGGGAACGAGCAGTTGGAACATGGGGGTTTGATCTTACAGCAATTGACATTCAAAGAGGAAGAGATGTTGGCCTTCCAAGCTATGCTCAAATGATTGAATATGTGGAAAAGCGGCCTATAAGGACATTTCTTGACTTAAAAGACAGCGTAATCCCTGAATGCTTAACAATATTTCCAAAGATCTATGAGTAAATATAAAGGACAGATTATGCCTGTTTATATTTAGATTTCTTTAAGGGGCAGCAGCAGCTGGGAAATCCCGTGAAAAACAGCATATAATTAAATATATTTTCTATGTGAACTACTGAAATGATTTCAATATGTATAATTTTGCGGTACTATAATTTTCCCCTTATACTTTTTATACTTTTGACCTTCTGGTTTTTCTGGAAAATCAATTCATTTTTAGTAACATTAACTCGAAAACTAAACTTGAATATTTTGTTTACGAAATCACGTAACTAATAAGTTTTTATTTCTGTTTCATGTCAAGCGATTAATTTGTAATTTAGTTACTGCCAAAACTAAGAAAATGAATATTTAAAATTGTTCCAGTAGTTACTGAGCGAAAGAAACTTAAATATCAGCTGTTTGCCAAAAGATTTCGCAAATGTGTTGCTGTCTCTTAACTTATTTTAGTTAAAAACATGTTAATCCATTCGCGTCTGGTGTCCTATTAATAAGGCATGTCTTTACATTTATTATTATTTTGTCTTTACAGTTATTTTTTGTTATTATATGTATTTAGTAATGATAGTATATTCATTCCTTCACCTTTACTATTTTCAGTTCATTTTTGTTTCAACCTTTAGTTTAAAAAAATCATTTGAAGTTCTGTATATTGTGTTACACGCTTCTAACACTGTTAACTTTATGTCTTCATTTCATGATGACAATTTAACAATAAAAGCAAAAATTTATTAAATGACTTCAAAAGGAAAAATAGCAATGGTAATAAGTTTGCTTTTAAACGTATTAAGGTACTTCTTCCAGATTGTTATATATTAAAATCCTACACTAATTTCATAATCTCTGTAAAATAATTATATTTCCTAGAAACACAATGCTTACGTAATTTAAAGTTCTGTATATCGCGTTACATGTTTCTAACACTGTTAACTTCCTGTCTTCATTTCATGATGACAATTTAACAATAAATGCAAAAATTTATTAAATCACTTCAAAAGGAAAAATAGCAATGGTAATAAGTTTGCTTTTAACTCTTTGAGGGGCAAGCAATAATGTTTCTATAATACTGAACTGTCACTGAAATAATTGAAAATTTTTATTTTAAAATGAGGAAGAGCAATTTTTCAACAGTTTAACCTAAAAGATAAAAATATGAATTTTAGTTAAGTTTCTGGTGAGAATCTCGTTTAAATTAGGTGGGATATATTTTATCCCCCCCCCCCCCTCAAGGGGTTAACCGTATTCCAGAATGTTATATATTAAAATCCTACACTAATTTCATAATGTCTATAAAACAATTATATTTCTTAGAAACACGATGCTTACGTAATATTAAACAATGGTAATGTGTAGGTTCCGTGAGCCTAGAGATCATTTTATTCTGAGTAGATGAAAACACTACTTCTAACCTACACGTCCTAGCTTTGCAGATAATCTACTGAAAAGGATACTGTCCATGTTCCAAGGAGACCTTCGGTATAATACCTAGAATATATAGTGTGGAAATTGGCTATCCCTGTAATACTTAAAAAAGTGCTAAAACATTGTATCCCTTAAATGTGCAACGATGCTGCTGAAATATACAGATCGTAGCGACATCTGCAGGATATTTTCTACAAATGCAAGATATTGCTAGTCTATACAATGTAATACGAAAATACCAGAGATGTCGCTGCGATCGACACTTGGGATTTTAGCAGTATCGTCACACATTTAAGGTATAAACATTTTTAGCGTTGTTTGGATAGCATATTTTCCACACTAGGTATTCTAGATGCTGTAATCTTTAGCCGCTACACAGCCACAGTCAACTAAATAACATATCTCTGCAAAATAATTGTGACAAAGAACTCCGGAAATTCATACTCACTTTGCAAAACTTAAAGAAAGACAGGATAGATTTATCACTCACACACAAATGCTAGCGACTCAGGAACACCACGATCGCACGTAAAATTAAAGCAAAACTCTCTCGTCCACTAGAGTACCCTTATAAAAGAGTAACCAGGCATACAAACATACCTGAAACAACCGTTGCATATACACTTAACTTTATAACTTTGCTGTAAGTTACTCAGAAGCATAGATTAACATACAAGATGGGACATTAGCAGCAAAATCTGTAATGGCAGCAGTACTAGCGTCACTACCGACAAGGGGGGAGAATTAACAAGTCTCCGAAATTTGCCTATGTTGCTGAAATATGTTTACGCTCCATGTTTTGAATATCTATTCTTTCCTAAACGAACCAGAGCCAGACGACATTTTATTTATGTTTGATTTATTTAGCTGAGTTTTTTTTTTTTTTTTTTTTTTTTTTTTTTTTTATCGTACTTGTTCATTTAGCTTTAACTTACAAAATGATAATTATAATAATAATAATAAAGAAAAACCCCGGGAAATACTGTTGAGAACGTAAATATGTAAGTTAATCAGATAAAATTGTAAGAAATTAAATTCGGGAATTGTGTTAATTTATTCACATCGAATACAATTTTATCAGTATCTCTATGTTTTGCTTTATTTTAAAGTTTAGATTTATATAATTCTAAAAATTTGTAAAAAGGAATTTTTCGCTATCTATAATTTTATTATTATTTCCTATATGTTAATATCATAAATATTATTGA
This sequence comes from Maratus speciosus, assembly GCA_963932465.1. Classification (NCBI taxonomy): domain Eukaryota; kingdom Metazoa; phylum Arthropoda; class Arachnida; order Araneae; family Salticidae; genus Maratus; species Maratus speciosus. The sequence continues at coordinate 151,001,446 of OZ010793.1, read as the reverse complement.
ACTGATTGTATGTTATTTACATTAAAAACAATCATTTTATTTTATCTGTGAGAAAGTGAAAATGCGTAAATTTAAAAAAATTATTGTAACGATTGTTTAATACATTAAACTTCATAAATTAATCAAACATTGTATGTAAACATTTTTCTTACAAATGGGAATATTTCTGAAAGTTTCTGGGACTTGTAGAGTGTCATATTTCATATATTTTTACATTACACCATCGCTTTATGTAGCTTTAAACCCATTTATATCATATTTACTTGGCATATAATATTCAAGACAAGCGTAATAATATTTATGATTACGAAATTTTTAGTTTGTTTTTAGTTGCACTTAAACCGTTCACCCATCATGTACGCAAAAAATACATATATCCGTGCCTGAACATAGAATAAGTCTTAGATATAGAATAGAATAGCTATTCTATGTTTATGTATCGGTGTTACTCTCTGTTGAAAACGTAAACATGCAACATTATACTAGTTGGATGTGCCAATCCCAAAACTTTCTTCTATCTTATACATCTTAATATTTCAAAACCTAGTTACACATGTTAATACTTCAATATTATTAGTTCAATACTATACCAACTTTGATTTTCATCTTAAATTTCTGCTCAAGTCAATTAAACGGACTAAAAACGAGTTAATCTATATCATGATATTTGTTAAAATTATTAATTTTTCCTTATTTTGTTGTTATCAGCTGTTTGCGAATAGCCGGCTTAGCAGGAATTGAGTTCCCGCCGCTGCATGAGCCCCCGATGCACAATAGAACTACGAAAAATCAAGAAAAGTATACAAAAATCGCTAGCACAGAGCCCCTTTACCGCGCAATATTTCCAAATTCTAGGAGGACCTGTTGGCCAAAGCCAAAAACAAGCACAAAAATTTTGGTTCAATTGTATGCATAATTTTATACGTTGTTCGATGGTACAATAATGAAAATGGCACAGAGATCGGAATTATAGCGCCCCCTTCTGGCGGAATTTTTCAAGTTCAGGGAGGACTTGTTTGCCATAGCCAGAAACATGCACACAAAATTTGGTTCAATTATATGGATAACTTCATACACTTTTCGATGGTACAATAATGAAAATGGTACAGACATCGCAATTATAGTGCCCCTATCGGCAGAATTTTTCCAAATTCAGGGAGGACCTTCGTGACATGACCAAAAACAAACACATAAAATTTGGTTCAATTCTATGCATAACTTCATACACTTTTCGACGGTACAATATTCAAAATGGCACAAAAATTGCACAAAAATCGCTATTACAGCGCCATCCACGGGCAATTTTTTTACAAATTAAGGGAGGACCTCCTTTCCATAGCCAAGAACTTAAAAAATTTTTTTGGTTCTATTCTATGCATAACTTCATACACTTTTGGATGTTACAATATTCAAAATCGCACAAAAATTGCATTTACAGCGCCCCCTACCGGCGATTTTTTTCCAAATTCAAGGAGAACCTGCTTGCCATATCCAAAAACTTAAAATAAAAATTTGGTTCAATTCCATGCATAGCTCCATACACTTTTGGATGGTACAATATTCAAAATCGCACAAAAATTGCTATATCAGCGCCCCCTACCGGCGAATTTTTTCCAAATTCAGGGAGGACCTGCTTGCCATATCCAAAAACTTAAAATAAAAATTTGGTTCAATTCCATGCATAACTCCATACACTTTTGGATGGTACAATATTCAAAATCGCACAAAAATCGCTATTACAGCGCCCCCTACCTGCGAATTTTTTCCAAATTCAGGGAGGATCTGCTTGCCATAGCCAAAAACTTAACGTAAAAATTTGGTTCAATTCTATGCATAACTTCATACACTTTTTGATGGTACAATGGCGACAGACAGACGGACAGACGGACGGACGGACAGACGGACACACAGACAGACAGACATTTTCTATAAACATGTTCTTTGGAATCTCTGACCCCTAAAACATGTAAATCCGTCGAAAACCGGAAGTCGAAAAAAATTTCGATTACAATACTTTCTTCTATTGAAGATAGAAGAAAGTAAAAAAAGAAAGATCACAATAAGGCAGACGCTCAATAACAAAAATTTTACAAGGATGAGAAGTTTCTTCCCCATTGTCACTAAAGGCGCTGCGATCGCAACTGCATTACCATTACGCTCTATGGAAATGTCCCATCTTGTATGTTAATCTATGCTCAGAAGTAACTATTCTTCTGTTACTTTGGGGACTGTCTAATCCTTTACAATAGACATTCAGACATCACGATTATCCAAATGTTGATTTGCTTCACAATTCAGAATTAAACTTTCATACTTTTAGGTATAATTTTTATTACTTTTTTCCTTTTACTTTGTTTATTACTTTATTATTTTTTGATAAGAGTCTTTCTTGACAGTTTTCTCTATTAAAAGTGTTATATAAACATGAGCATTTGTTTTCTTGCAGTTGCTATCTACTTTAATTTTCAAGTATAAATACCCTTTACACTTCAATGTGTTCTTGAATACATTATTTTCAAAATTAATAAGCTATATTACACGACCGCCGGGATTATAATAAAAATAGCAAAAAAAAGGAAACTTTCATACAGAGCATGGAAATAATTTTAATCGGTTTTAAATTATTGTTACACTGAGGAACTCTCACGGCACATCTTTTCATTCTCCAAGAAACGCACACTTTCGCAGTCATACAAGTCAAGTTAGTAGACGGATAAATTAAAATACATATTACGAATACGTAAAAAAATAATTTCTAATATTTCAACTTATTTAAAATGATGTCAATATTCTCCAAAACCGTAAGAAAAATTAATTTTAAAACAAAACTTTGTAAAGTTTTGCCTATCCACAAGCAAGATTGACATGCCCATATTAATATACATTTTTTTCGGGATTTTACACCACCACCAATTCTTTTGCGGTTCACTTTCTGAACTGGGCAAAGTTTTTCGCATCGGAAAGAAGCAAAAGCATTCCTGGCTCTTCTTGATGTTTCAGCTTGTTAAAGTGGCACTTGCCTATTGTCAGGTGGTTATCTTTGGTTCTCTCAGGCAAGAATTGTCCTCTCCTCATCAGATACGGCCTCTAACGAAGGTCCTTATGAATCACACATTGGATGGTGGCCTCATTAACGTGAAGTCCTCATCCACTTCCTAAGATTTTCATTGACACGACTGATGAATTCCGGCGTTTTGGTAGTTTCATATCGATGACACTGAAGTTTTCTGCATGAAACATTTGTCACATGAAACTTGGCAGCCTTCAGTTCGCTCCTTACTTTAATCCTTTATCTACTGACGTACCATTCAATTTAAACTTTCATACCATAGTGAATATTATTAATATTCTAATGGTACTTTGTCAAAACCACTCTTTTAACTCTACTTTTTCAGTATACATGGCAGCAGTAGTTCTAGGTTCGTTATTTTAGCGAAGAAGGAGGCTATCTTTGACACAGACGATGTGTTTTGTGCCGACATTTCCTAGAGATTTCACGCTTGTCTTTTTATTGCTGCAAACATAGTAAACGACATAAGATAAGTGTCGGAATTTTTTTATGTGTTCATTATGATATTAGAATACAATTTGATTACCTATTTTAAATGAATAGTGTATGTATTTGATTTGACAGTCGAATTACTCGGTGGTACTTATAAGTATTGTCAGTATAGGTGTTGGAGAAAACTTCTTGTTTACTTTTCGTCTGTGTAGTTATCCATCGTTTTCATCTGCTTTAAAATGTAATTACTAAAATGTAGTGTAGTAATAATTTTCATAGTACCTCTTTTCTATTTCATTATTATTTTTTATAGGAAATCGAGAAAGTTGTGGCACCGGCTCTTTTTTGCTATGCTAGAAATGGCATATGTAAATTCATATATTGCACATGTGGAGATGCGAGAGAACATGTTGTCCCTGGAATATAGACTTCGCGTATCTAAAGGACTGCTAACAAGATCGAAACCTAAAAAAAATAGTTTTTTTAACCCTTTCAGGGGCAAAGTATTTTCATTGCTGAAGTAAAATTATTTGTAAATAAGAAAAAGGCTATATTTCACATATTTATTAAATCGAAAATATTTTACCACAATTCTGATGCCATTTGAAATACCTTGTGGGTTTTCTGTTACGATATTTTAGTCTTAGTTTACTGACTGTACTTTAAAGAATCACTTTAATTAATTACCTCTAAGGAATTAAATTCTTCACTGGTGAGTATTTTTTAAGTTTACCCTTTAATTTTCCTTGCAGTAACTAAAAAAAAGAAAAATACATGAAAAAAACTGCAGTAGATCATAATGCAGTAGATAAAGGGTTAAAGACGAATGACCGGCCGAGTTTCCAGAATGTGATAATCTCTAAATCGAATTGTTCGTCAGCCAATGAGACAATGACAGCATGCCTCTTCGCTTCCTCAGTTAGTCTGGGTTCGGACGTGTTTACATGTAACAGAAAAGGATTTGTAACTGACAGGATAGAATACACAGGATGTACAGGATAGAATTTCGCCTATACAGTGTATTCTCAAACACCTGCCGTACATTCTACAACAGAGTTATTCTGGTTTTAGATGCCAAATCGTACACATTGACTATTCGCTGACTACTTTTGACTAAGTACTACTGCTCACTACTGTTTGATTTGAACATCTTTGTCTGTAAAAATTCCTGCCTATCATTGCAAACAGACTATGTTTCCGAAATAATTCTCGAATTTGAATATGCGTTCTCATTGTTAACATTTAAATATATTTCATATAATTTACTTAACCCTTTCAGGGGCAAAGCACTTCCATTGCTAAAATGTTGAAATGAATGATTGGCACCGGAATTCACGTAAAAAATTATTTGCAAATAACTAAAAGCTATTTTTCATTTATATGATAAATGGAAAAAAATTATACAAAAATCCTGGTGCCATTGTCGCATTTAAGAATTAAAATTAAGAGATTTCAAAAACATAGCACCGCTCATGAAAGGGTTAAGTAAATTATATATTTTTGGGGGGTGATATAAATAATTGAAGAAATGTGCAATTCTCTTGAGTGATTTGTCTTTTTTCTATGTTTGTTAGATATTATAATCATGTTCTTCTTCTTTTCTTCAGCGATGTGCGTGATATTGATTTACAGGTCGGTATACTTTGTGAAAAAGTTCCTTATGATATGATAATACCAAATACAGCTGCTCATATTATAGCTGGCCAGTTTTGGAGATCAAAAGTTGGAGATAGATTTCATTTTGGACACGATAGATTTTTAACCTATGGCAAGTACATTTTCTCTTCTTTCTTTAATCCTTTCCGGCGGGGAGTAATTCTGTTTGTAAAATGATCAAATGATTGACTTACACCAGAATTTATAAACGAATTTATTAGAGAATAGATATTTGCTTATTTGCACCTATATTTAATATAATTCTTATCTCTTTTTCTGTGTTATAAGACTTAACTTAAATTTTTTACCTTTTACAAATAAGTTCTTTAATTTAGATTCTATCCTTAATATTTTTTCTCAATTATTATGTAGTTTTTAACAACTACATCTTTTCTATTTCCCAACGGCTCCATTAATTAGTAAGACATCATATCTTCAGTCTGGGTGTTAAGCTGTTAACAGCTAGGAAACCCCTCAACGCTGTTCCACTGTTCACGCACATTACAAAAGGAAAATTTTATTTAAATATTCTAGGCGCCAGAAAATTTAAAATTAGTTGGCCTTTTTTGGTACCGAAAGGATGAAACGTTTATACATATATATATATATATATATATAAAAGATTTTTCGATACTTGCGAACCTTAGTTTTTATATCTATACTAAATTTTTCTTTAAGCACTTTTGCTTTTTTACTGAACTTTTTTTCTGTCTTCTAAATTACTTTCTATCTATTCTTTATTTCTTATTTAGTATTTATATATTCTTTATTCGGTCGCAAGCTCGACGATTTAACCCTTAAATGCCGGGTGTTTCTTTACTGCAGCATACCTATTTTAGGCTTCTAAAATACTATTAGAATAATATTGAAGCTATAATGCCTAATGTTGCCAATAAAATACATTCTGAAAATATTATTAAATCGATTTTCAACATGTAGATGGCAACACTTGTTCTGTTTAAGAATAAAGGTAGATTTATTTTTTCAATTGTTGCTACTTGCTCTTTTTGTTTTGTTTGGAAGCTTGCGAAATACCCAGTTTTGTTTTACAGTGAGCAAGTAAATTTTATTTCTTATTATAGTTCCTAAAATTCTTGTGTGTTTAATATTATAGAATTTTATCAAGGAAAATTATTTTTTCAATTAAAGACCAGTATTGCCGATTAGTAACAAACTGTTTTTTAGCCGTAAACCATACTTAAAACAAAATATGATTTTTTAAAGTATTTTTCCCATGTATTTTTCCCATTTCATTTTCCCCCCCATTTATTTTAAATTAAAGCCGAAAAATATTATTACAATGATTTTTGAAATATCAGGCATTTAAGGGTTAAAATCCGAACTACCCGAATCCGAAAAAATTTTTGTGATCAGAGCCCTAGCCCGCTTGAGTCCGATACCGAAAGTACGCATACAAAATTGTTCATAACTAAGAATCGACGGAAACAAAATTTCCAAATCTTCCTCTTTTCGACCGAAAACGAAAATGTCCAAAATTTCTTTTTAAGTAATTAACACATACATAAATATATATAATTATTAGTTAATTATACGTGTAATTATACGAGTGACCCAAGTTGTCTCTCTCTGTCTCTGACCAAAACTCTTTATTTTCATATAAAATAAAATGTAATTAATTCATTAGTCACAAAATGATTTTATAATTATACAATACGAATTTCATCTAATTAAATAATGTTTTAAGTATACATACTTCGATTTATCTTTTATAATTTTTTTTTATTATCATATTATCATCTGTTACACTAGAACATTCTCGAAGAGCATTCGAAACGCTTCTGCGGTTTCAAACTAAAGATTTTCTGTTACTGTTAAGTCTTCCGCTTTTAATGAGCACGTGAAAAATGTTTTCAAAGTTTAGTCATATATGCATTTTTTGCTTTGTAATTTGCACTCACGTCTTGAGTCAGACGTGACTGATAATTACAAACAGTGAAGTTTATAGCAATAAATAACGAGTGTTTCATTTGAGCCGATACAGCTCAAATCAATGATTAATGCTGAAAATTTCCGAAGGAAGAAACGAGATTTTTGGAAAACATATAATTTCGGTCGAGTTTCGGCCCGGCCAAATTTTTGGCAGAGTTTTCGTAGAAAACGAATTTTTGGCGAAACTCAGATTTTGAGCCGAAAACGAAACCTAATTTTCGGTCCATCTGTATTAGGAACATTTTTAAATCCTTGCAAGAATAATGTTCTGATTTAGAAAATCTCTTCCTACGTAGAAATAAGCATTAATCGTAAATACGCTGTCATGAGAACATTTTGGGATTTCCATATCCCAGAAAATTCTGTATAAAATAGATAATTTGTTTTATACAGTAGATGCCGATTAATGTGATCACAAGAATTTTTGATAACAATATCTGATTGATAACAATGAGGTATTTAAGAAAACACCAAATGATAACATATAGTAGTAATATTACTTAGAAAATTACTCTCCCGTATCGAAATGGTGACTTTTAAAGAGTTAAAAAACTTTTATTGAAACAATTCGGTCAGTTCATAAAGCAATAAAATTAAACGAAGGATTGATCACATAAAGCGATGTTTTTAGTATGAAGGTGAATATAGTGGTTCGGGACATGGTGAATTTGATAACATTAGCAGATATCACATTAAACGGCATCAACTGTATATCGAGCCACTGGCGGAAATATGCAACAAAGTCACAATCTTTATATTTTTTTAATATCGTTGTACAACTATGGCATAAAAACACGAGTTGTGTTTTTCAGTAATTCTGGATAAGGGATTTCAAACCGAAAACGAGGTTAGGTAAGGAATACCCCACGGCTTCTTTATGTTACTAACACTGGTTGTGAAAAAGCTTTTTTGTCCTTTTCCCATCAATAACACTGGGGAACACACATTTTGTTGACTTAGATCTGGTACTTGTTTTTGGCTAATATTGGCATCTAAATCCAAAGATGACCACAGTTTTTTTCTATCGCGTCAACTTTTTAAGCTACAGTATACCCTAAAAATCATACTTAATGTGGATACAAAGGAGAATAAAGAAAAAATTACCAAATATATTATTCAGACAACGGCTGTAAATAGTTACTATAAGCTACATTGTGTTCATACAAGTAGTAAAATGCTTTCACAAAATAAAAAATTACATATTTAGGAAAAAATTTTCACTTGTAGCTTTTCCTGGGGTGTTCAACTTGTGGACAATCTCACTTGACCAACAACAGTCAGCTATCATACTTCATCCCATCTACCTTCATGCCATTCTTCCATGAGCTTCAAATCTTGGTGGAATTGCTCACCTTGCTCATCATTCACTGCACCAAGATTTTCCGGGAAGTCATCAAGATGGCTATGCAGAAAATGAAGTTTGATGCTCATGTTGCAACCAAGCAATTTGAATCTCTCTAAATGTTTTTGGACAATTTCGGTTAAATATTCTACTCGCGTATTTCTAAGAAAGTCTTTGACAAGGTTTTTGAATGTATTCTTTTGTAGTTTTGTCATTGTTCCTATGAAATGGTTATCTCTAATGAGCTGTCGAATCTGTAGACCATTAAATACACCTGCCTTTATCTTTTCAAAAGACAGGTTTGGAAATTTCGAAATGAGATAAGAAAGGAACAGCTTTCATTTACAAAAATAATTATCAAAATTGGTTCAGTAGAAGGCTATGGGCTGATGACTAAAAAAAAAATAGCCTTGTCTTTTAAATAACGGGTGAGCCAAAAGTTCGTTAAAATTTTAAAAACTCAGAAAAAAGGAAGAAATTATGATAAAGTTGTGCGTTTTGCAAGAAAGGGTTCACATGTAAAAAATTGAAAAATAATTGACTTCCACTGAATCAAAGTATTCAATTTGATTGAATAATGTCTACTTGAAACAGTCTCCTTCACTTGACAAAGCTTTAACGAGCTGCTTCATTAGACCCAGGTTTATATGCAGATGTAGAAATATGATTTTCTTTCCTTCGACAAGTGGCTGATGCAAAATGTTTGGATCACCAGGTCAGATCTTGGAGGCCAATTCGACTGGAATCAATGCTTCTCACGAGCTCTGCTGTCTGCAGACACAAAAAATAGGGATACTGCGTATATCAACGTTTTTGGCTAAGAAGGAAGCAGACCATTTTAAGGTCAACACAAATGATCCATTCGTGCATGTGATATTACAATAAATCAATAGATGTCCTCATATTCTTCGCGCAAATAAACTGAATGCCCTATTGGGAATGATACAAATAACTTCCCATTGTGAAGGAGCACGCACTTCAAGCTCCTCTTTGAACTATCGATAGACAGTCTCCATTCAATTGCGGTATACGATGGAATCCCCAACTCCTTCATTAAACCAAGTATGTCATGGCAATAAACAAACCCACTATTACATAGAAAATATTTAACAACTCTTTCTTGACAAAAGTATGATACCTTAGCTCCCTTTTCAAGCAAATTTTTCTCGTGCAGTCTTGATGCTGATAGTTATGAAGCTTTTTTGTTCCTATGACTCACGCCCGATGCAGCGTAGAGTGTTCACATTAATATACGCTGTAGAGAACAAACTGGACTTGATAGAAGAAAACTAATTACAGTTGTGAAATCAGCACGCTTTTTCGACTTAAAAACAGCTGAAAAATCGAAGTCAACAGAAATTGTGTTAAAAATTGTTCCGCAGTGTAATAATTCAATTCCCTTTCAAACTGATTTTCGTAGGAATGTAAATCACCTTAAGAAATTTGGACTAGATTCTTATTACTCAAATAGCAAGTTTTTTTTCCCTTTTTTTCAATTTGTAAAAAACATAAAATTTTTATTTTAAGCCCAAACCCGCAAGATCCCGAAGACTGGTATAAAAATAAAGCCCGAGTCCGTGTTGTACTCGGCCTGAACCCATCTCATCTGTAACCTATACTACTGATTACATCACCAAAATATTTTAAATATAGTTGAACCCCGCTAATCCGAACTAATTTGGACCGGTGCCTGTTCGGATTACCCGAAATTCCGATAAAAATAGAAAAGAAAAAGATGGGTGCTAAAAAAAGGAAGTTATAAGTACTCAGTAGTATAGTAAAAGTAAACATCCTCTAAACCGGCATCCTAAGGTCCGGCGTGCTGGAGAATCTGCCACGACTTTCGGAAAAAACAAATTCCTCGTCTAATCACTCCTGATGTTTATAATAAACTAATGGAACTTCAGGATCAGGAATTACGTAACAACCCATTACAAAGGGTTCAAAATAGCTCAGTCACTACGTTGACGAGGGAGGGAAGAAAAAACCTTTCTGCATATAATTTGCGAAATCAAACTGCTGAAAGGAAAAATAAATTTTTATCTTCTGAATCAAATACTTTTTGCATTTTAGAAAATTAATTTATAGTGACTGGCAAACAAACTGATATTCGACTTTTTTTTTTTTTTTAAGATGGCTTCTACGAGTAGGCCAACAGTGCACGGTTTCATTTTATATTCGTGTACATATGTTGTACTTTCACATTATTGAGGGTTTTTTTATTCATATTCAAGCTGTTTTAACAATAAAAGACATGCATAATAAAACACACATACATAAATAACTCCTTTATTCAACAGTTAAAGGTATATTTTAATATTATACAGACATACATACAATAAATATATACAATAAATAAATTATACAATAAATTTATACAATAAATAAATTATACAATAAATTTATTGTATGTATGTCTGTATAATATTTATATATACCTTTAATAAAAGACATGCTTTACAACCATTTTTTCTCTTCCAATTCTAACTTCTACACGTTTTTCCGACATTAATACTGTTATCCGGAAAATTTCGTAATCCGGCATGGTTCATTTCCATAACGAAACTAAAGTCGAAATAAATCAATTCGAAAATAAAATCGGTTCGGATTAACCAGAATTTCGGATTAGCGGGGTACTATTGTAAAACATATTATAATTCGGTTTGACTGTAAATTTCATAATATATTGTATTATAAATATATGAAATAACATTGACTTGCTCCCTATTTTAAGAGAAATATAGATTTAAGGAAAACTCTTTTAAAAATCTATTACGTTCTAAAGATCGATAACATTTTTCTTTATTCTAGAGCAACGCAAAACGCTTATGAATGCATCGTTAAGCAAACTCATCTGTGATAACACTGACCTTGATAGATTACAGCCAAATTCAATGCTGTTGCAAAGTCCTAGGTAAGGATGTTTTCTTTCTTCTAAGCTGTTTATCGGTTTTAATCGACTGTAAAATGCCAGGCAACGTGAATATTATCATACAAGCACTCCGTACATAAAAAAGAAACCATTATTTTAGCGATGTTTGTGAATTACGAAATTGTGAAAGATCTCACATTGGTCACTATTACTATAGCTTCTAAAAGATATAGTGTGGTAACCAGCTACTCCAGAAATGCTTTAAAAAGTAGTAAAAAAATAAACCTCTTAAATGTTGAGCGATGCTGAACGATAATTGTCGTTCGCAGCGTCATCTGATAGCTCTTTACCGTCCGAAACGCTTTCTTAATTGAATCCCTGTACAATGTTTACGTTTAAACTAACAGATGCCGCTGAGATCGCCATTTATCCTTCAGCATCGTCCAACATTTATGGGATGCAGTTTTACTATACTATTAGTTTTATTGGTAGGAAAAAAAGGGTTGTTATACCTATTTTAAATAATGAATCCGATCATGGAAAAACATGATTTAACTTATACCAAGCGAATTTCAAAATTGTTTATACACTTTTCAGAACACTTTTTAGAACGCTTATTTTGTCACGTTTTTTAGAACACTTTGAATCGCACCTTTTGGAACAGTTTTCAGAATACTTCTGAGAATATTCATTTTTTCAGCACGATACTTAGAGCACTTTTGAACACTTTTGGGGACGCGTAATTTCACAAGTGTTCCCAAATGTATTCTCAATCTGTTCTCAAATATGTTCCCAAGTTTAGATTTAACAAATATCCTGAGAAGAACACTTTCGGTTCACTTTCAGAACACTTTCTTTATAGCGGAGCATATTCGGAACACATTTCAGCACACATTAAGTTAACTGGAACACTCTTTTTTAATCAAAGTGTTCCAAGTGTGTTCTCAATGTGTGCAGGGAATTTGCAGTGTTCGCTTTGTTACTTAAGTAATTTGACGAATTTTTTTTTTAGTAAGTTAAACATCTTTAAATAGTGTTAGATTACCCAGTTATGCCGATATTTGTAAGGCAAGCCATAGGAAAAGCATACAATAGACAGAGACAATTGTATTAACGTTCAACTTCAGCCGCTAATCTTACAGTGAAAAAATTTGCTTTGGTCCTTGCGGGGTATTACTTTGGTCCATACCATAAAAAATGTTTTTATTATCTGTATTGAACAAACGATACAAGATAATTCCGAGTTTTTGCCCTTGAAAAATATTTTATACCCTACTATAGGGTATTTGAATAGTTTGGGGATAATTTAAATTTTTGTTGGTGGCAACACTGCATGTGTTTGTAAACAACTGCTTTCGTGTGTATATTTTAACTCCCAAAACTTTCTATAGTGAGACAATCTGGATAAGAGATACAAATAAGGTAAGTGTCAAAATATTACCTTTAGTAACCTGTAACCCATGTGTGATCATAGTTTTTCCTTTAACTTTTATTTTGACAGAAAATGTTTACGTTTTCATAAAGCTAACATGAAAACTAGATTTTCAGTGTTAATTCATTAGCAGATCCTATTGGGTTTGCCCAAGGGGTTTCAATATTCCAACATATAAAATGTATTAATTTTATATTAAAATAAGTGATTTGACCAAAGAAGCCCCTAGCAGGGGCTACTTTGTTCCAAAACTTTAAAAATAGTTTTAAAATGAAAAATTGCCTCTTTAAAACCATACAGTTTGCTTCATTGTTTCATGTTAATTGCTTACAACTCAATGTCGACTTTGAAAAACCATATATAATATTTTTACTTTCTTCTATCTAAAATAGAAGAAAGTATTGTAATCGAAATTTTTTTCGACTTCCGGTTTTCGACGGATTTACACGTTTCAGGGTTCAGAGATCCCAAAAAACATGTTTATAGAAAATGTCTGTCTGTCCGTGTGTCCGTCTGTCCGTCTGTCTGTCGTCATTGTACAATCAAAAAGTCTGTGAAGTTATGCATAGAATTGAACCAAATTTTTATTTTAAGTTTTTGGCTATGGCAAGCAGGTTCTCCCTGAATTTGGAAAAAATTCGCCGGTAGGGGGCGCTGTAATAGCGATTTTTGTGCGATTTTGAATATTGTACCATCGAAAAGTGTATGAAGTTATACATAGAATTGAACCAAAAATTTTTTTTAAGTATTTGGCTATTGTAAGTAGGTCCTCCCTGAATTTGGAAAAAATTCGCCGGTAGGGGGCGCTGTAATGATATCTGTACGATTTTCATTATTATACCATCGAAAAGTGTATGAAGTTATGCATATAATTGAACCAAATTTTTTGTGCATGTTTCTGGCTGTGGCAAGCAAGTCCTCCCTGAATTTGAAAAAAATCTGCCGGAAGGGGGCTCTGTAATAGCAATGTCTATGCCATTTTCATTATTGTACCATCGAAAACTGTATAAAATTATGCATAGAACTGAACCAAATATTTTGTGTATGTGTAAGGCTATGGTCGGTAGGTCCTCCCTGAACTTGAAAAAATTCCGCCAGAAGGGGGCGCTATTTAATTGCGATGTCTGCGCCATTTTTATTATTGTAAAATCAATAAGTGTATGAAGTTATGCATAGAATTGAACCAAATATTTTGTGTATGTTTCTTGCTATGGCAAGCAAGTCCTCTCTGAATTTGAAAAAAATCTGCCGGAAGGGGGACGCTATAATAGCGATGTTTGTGCCATTTTCTTTATTGTACCATTGAAAAGTGCATAAAATTATGCATAAAATTGAACCAAATTTTTTGTGCATAATTTTGGATATGGCCAACAGGTCCTCCTTGAATTTGGAAATATTGCGCGGTAAAGGGGCTCTGTGATAGCGATTTTTGTATACTTTTCTTGATTTTTCGTAGTTCTATTGTCCATCGACGGCGCGAAGCGGCGGGAACTCTCTTCCTGCGAAGCCGGCTATTCGCAAACAGCTGATATCATCAGAATAAGGAAAAACTATTAATTTTAACAAATATGATATAGATTAACTCGTTTTTAGTCCGTTTAATTGACTGAAGCAGAAATTTAAGAAGAAACTGAAAGTTGGTATAGCATTGAACTAATAATATTGAAGTATTAATATGTGTAATTACTTTTTTAAATATTAAGATGTATAAGATAGAAGAAAGTTTTGGGATTGGCACATCCAACTAGTTTAATAATGGAAATGTTAGTGAAACCAGGATAAAGTGGTCGAAAGTAACCACCGGTTTACGGTACTTTTAAAATAAATCCATTTACAAAGGGAAGAGGAAACATTTGGAAAAATGTTTCAAATAGAAGTATTTAAAAACTAAAATATATTTATTTGTTACAAATATTCTGGCGCGTAAATAAAATTTACCAAAGAGGCAGTTTTTTATTATTATGATTGATTTTTTAGCTTATGTCTTTATTATCTGAAAAAAAATTATCCTTAATACTGTCGATAACCTTTTTATCTTTTAATCACAGCAAAATCATTTTATGCTTCAGACACTCATTCCCAAAACATGCTTGAAAAAAAGTTTACATATGGGTACTTTATTTTGTATTGGCGCAATAACTAAATCTGTCCACGTTAACACATTTAGATCTTTTTCAGTTAATGTTAGTTAAAGTTAAAGGTTACTCCTTGAATTTTGAAAATAGTTTCATTGAATGCTAAAACTAAGCAGATGAAAACCGCATACCTTATTATTGCAAGATTCTTCAAACCAAAATTTCCGACAGAATTTAATGAGATTTTGTGTAAAGTATTCATATCAGGGAAAGTAAGGTAAAACCACAGACCTTATTATTACTTGCTTCGTCAAACCAGAATTTCCAACAGAATTTAATGAGGCTTTGTGTAAAATATTTATATAAGAGAAAGTAGGAAAGACCGCATACCGTACTATTACTTGCTTCTCCAAACCAGAATTTCCAACAGAATTTAATGAGATTTTGTGTAAAATATTCATAGAAGAGAAATAAGAGAAAACCCGCATGCCTTATTATTACTTGCTTTTTTAAATCAAAATTACCAACTGAATTTAATGAGACTTTGTGTAGAATATTCATATAGTAGAAAGTAAGGTAAAACTCTATAACTTATTATCAGTTGCTTCTTGAAATCAAAATGTCCAACTTAATTTAATAAGACTTTGCGTGAACATTCTGGCTTTACCTTGAACAATAATATCATTTTAAATACATGATTTGTTTATCAGATATATACTAGCAACTGTTTTTCTAGAAAACCTCAAATCATGCGTTCATACCCATCCATTGAGGTAAAACTACATGGATATGTTTAATGAAAGGGTTTAGATTTTCATTTGAAAAGGAATAACATATTTTATTTTACAACTTTATTTAAGAAGCTCAACTAAGGAAATTTCAATTTGAAGTCTAATAATTTAATATTTAAAAACTAAAGGATAATTATCTTCATTAGAATTTGAAAAATTGCAGAAAAGAAGTTTACTTTTTTATCAGCTATAAAAAAAAATCGTCTGATTTTTATTTTTTTTATAGCTGATAAAGAAGTAAACTTCTTTTCTGCAATTTTTCAAATTGTAATGATGATAATTATTCATTATTTTTTACAATTTAAATTATTAGACTTAAAACTGAAGTTTCGTTAGCTGAGCTTTTTAAATAAAGTTGAAAAATAAAATATTTTCTTTCATTTTGAAATGAAAATCTAAACCCTTTCATTCAACATATTCATGCTGTCTTACTTCACTGGATGTGTAGGAATGCATGGTCTGAAGTTTTGTAGGAAAATAGTTATTAGAAAATATCTGACAAACAAATCATATATTTAAAATGATGTTATTGTTCAAGGATAAGCCAGAATGTTTACACAAAGTCTTATTAAATTCTGGTGGAAATTTCGGTTTGAAGATGCAACTTTTAATAAGTTATGTGGTTTTACCTTATTTGCTATTGTTTAAATATTGTCCATGTGCAATAACCGCTCTTTCTTCTAGCATTGTTTTCGAATAACAGGGTTTATGCCACATAGGATATCAGGTGTTACCCCAAAAGAATTTGAATCACAAAGCAAATCATAAAAATTCAACTAAAACTGCTAGTAAGAGTTTCATTGTGGGAAATAAATCCTTATAAAGTATTCTACCCAAGATACTATAAAAAGTATCAATAACTTTGAATGTGCTCATTTTAAAGAATTTTGAAATCTAGCAAACATTAAAATAGTAAATGATAAAAGAAGAACACCAGTAGAAAAAAATTGAACATGACGATACCGTAACGACTCCTTCTTCTTTTTGCTAGAGCAAACTATTTCAAGCATTACTCACTAGAACGCAGCTCAAATTGGATTAAAACTGAGATTCACCCAACTGTAAGATTTTATCCTATTTTACAGATATTTATATTTTTGAAATGTCATTCTTAAATTTAATGAAATGGATCATATATGTTAATATATTCAAAGAAGTTATGAATGAAAATAAATGTATGCAATACATATTTTTAAGTAAAATTTATGACAGCTTCTTTTTTTGGGTGGAAAAGAGGTATTATTTACCCGAAAAATTAATTAAACATACTTGTTTCTAATGTAATAATAAAAAATTAAATAGTGCTAAAACAAATATATTTAAACGATTAACAGATATAATAATTTAATAGAAAATAATCGATTTGTTATTCTCAAGTCATTTAAGACCTTTTGAAAAGTTGCAAGTCACATGTAGACGAAGAATCTAATAAAATTTCTATAATTAGCATGCAAGTCATGCAAAATTTAGAAGATGAACAAACTAAGTATAGAGATGTAGATTAAATCAAATGACTATTTTTCATTAAAAGTAATCTATTAGTGAAAATCGATTGATTATAAGGTTCATATTTTTAGAATGATCATAGTCACTAGTCTGCATGATATCAGATGATTAAAAACCAATGACTGCCCTTAATTCATTTTTTATGCTGATTACAGAACTGTTCTTAGTTTTCTTCTATCACGTATAGTTTGTTTGCAATCGACCCGAGTTGATTTCGAAGATTCGTCGCTGGAACAAGCATTATGTGGTAGTAACACATAACGTAAATGTGCTTCTGGATATTTGCCAACTTATCTAACGACTGTTAGAATACAGTCTGATTGGCATGAACCACTCGTAAACCCGCCAAAAAAAAAATTTCCACAATTACACATTAAATTAGGATTAATGAAGCAATTTGTAAAAGCTCTACCACAAGATGGGTATTGCTTCAAGTACCTTACTATGAAATTTCCCTTCATCCCACATAAAAATTAAAAGCTGGAATTTTCGTTGATTCTCGAATTAAAACACTGATGTAGGACAAAGATTTTGAAAAAAAACGATGAATGAGATAGAAAAATGACGCATGGACCGCCTTCAAATGTGTTACCGAAAACTTTCTCGGGAATAAGAAAAATCCAAATTACAAGAATATTGTTGAAACAATGCTGGAAATTTTCAAGAAGTTGGGTTCTAATATGATTGTAAAAATGCACTTTCTGCATTTACATATGGACTACTTTCCAGCAAATCTGGGACAATACAGTGAAGAGTAGGGTGATCGCTTTCACCAGGTTATCAAAGAGATGAAGAATAGGTACCGGGGAAGATGGAATGCTAATAGACTACTGTTGGATGTTGATGAGGGACATAAATGATGGAGGATCTGCAAGAAAGACAAAAAGAAGAAAGTTTATTTAATTGAACACTATTTGCTTTTCGTTTTATTAAAGAAATATCATGAACTTATAATGACATTTTTTACAGTATTTTTAACGTGTTTAATGAAATAGTTTGTATGAAATTGTGATACATTTTTGATTGCATTAATTAAAATTTGAAAACACAATTTCTTATTTTTTCTAAAATCCTGACATGATAGACAAAAATGGAAGTCATTTCCGGAATGAGCATCAAAAATTGATGCAGAGAAACTTGATCATAAGAAATCATCTGACAAAAAGTTTAAAAATGCAGACTGGTGTTATGTTATAACTGGTAAGAAAACGTATTCTGTATTTCGGAAAATAAAAAAGAAATATGTATGGAGCATTATGTTATATCACACATTTCTTTAAATATAAACTCAGGAGCTAAGTAGGGTTGCCAGAAATACTAAAATTTTATCTTCAGTACCATTGTCTTCCCATAGAATTATTCGCCTGTTTTAATTGCAAAAAAGGAAAGCAATTGAATAAGACGACTATTTCTCTACGAAAATAATGGTATTAATAATAAAATGTTAGTATTTTCCTTGTAATCGTGGGGCTAAGTCACTGTTTCCAACTTCAATTCAAATCTTAAATTGAAAATAATAAAAAAAAAATAAAAATTGGACATATATATAGCTTTGAGAAAATGCTGACATTTTAAATAACATTGTTCTTTTATTTTCAAAAATAGCACACATTTTCCAGCACAAAAAAAAAAAAAAAATTAAAATATAGTGTATAACAAAAATATTTTTATTTTCAGCAACAAAGCACAGCGGTGTTCTGAAATTACTGGAGTAGATTTGGACAAATGGAAAAAATAAAGAATCCTTTTTATGGAGTTTATATATTTGGATGTTTTATTTCATTTTAAATGTGCTATACTGTATAATTAACATCAATAAAGATTTATTTACAGCAATATATTTAACCGAAATGAACCTCAATTTTTCCGCTCATACTTTTACTTACTTTAATTATAACCGCTACACATACAAGTCGGATATTGTACATCAAACGTGGCAAATGCGGTGCGTATGTACTATAACTGGTTTTACAAATATTCAGATCTTGGTGCAATAGCTGTTGCACGCTTATGCAAAAATATATGAATACAAAACTCATTACGATTATATATATTAAATTCAATAATACGGAATTATTAGGACTCCGTCTTAAATAGGACGTAATCAGCATGACAACCTAGAATCATTACCTATCATGGGATATCGTTGAATTAACTACGTATGATAGGATTTAATAGAATGAAGGAAACATTTATTAATATCTTTTTAAGCTTCGATTCAATTTTAATGAAATTTGAAATGACTCGACAAAATTCTGCAACGATTATGTGTATTAAATTTCAAACCATTCGGTTAGGTAGTTTTCGAGCTGTTCTGTGCGGACAGAGAGACAGACGGACCAACCAGACGACGACTATAGGTGCTACGTATTTATATAATTACAAACGCACCTATGAAGTGGAAAAGAAATCTACATAAAAAACATTAAGGGGAGGTTCCACTTCATTGGGCCAGAATTTCCAATTTTATTAACCGTTTGGAAAAATGGTTATTGTCCTCGGTCAGGGTAGGAAATCAAAAACATATCTGAAGCGTTTTATTGGTTGAATCCAGCATTTTATTCGTTTTCTGATTGGTCTATACAGTAATCTGTATTTTCCCTTTACTTTCAACAGAGATGGATACTTCTGTTGCGACTATGACAAAAAAGTAATAAAAACTACAAAAAAAATTAATAACTCAGAAACAAATTGAGATACAGCTTTCAAACAAATTGCATTTAAAAGTACATTTTTTTCTCTATACGACGGTGTAAAAAGTAATATTGTGGGATGTTTAGAAGTTTAAGAATGAAATTTGATTTAAAATTGGTCCAGGAATATTAATGTTTAATCCATGGCGTACGTAATGAATGACTAGCTCCGTAGAAGTTTAAAAATTTACAGTACCGAAAAATGTAATCCATGGCGTACGTAATGTATGATCAACTCCGTGCGATTTTGTATGTCTTAAATTTTAGTCTTTGAAAATATCATTTTCCAAATGGTCGTTGTAATTTGTTAACTTGCGTGGTTTTTTTTTTTGTTTTGTTTTTTGTTTTTTGTCCTTTTTGCATCTCAGTTGTGTAGATAGTTTCTCTTAAGTGGTTTTGTGATATCTCAGTTCCTTACAATATTTTTTGCTCGTTGAACGAAGCGCAATTGTAAAACTTTAATCTTTTCTGTATCGAAATCATATTTTTAAAACTGTGCGACCATGTTTGTAATCGTTTTTCCTAAAACTTTATGCCACCGAAAAGTGTAATTTTCACTGATTAATTAGGAACGGGAGTTTCAAAACTCGCCTTGTCCAAAATTTAAAAAATCGAATTTTCTCCATCAATCTATTCTAGTGGTGAACCTGCATCCAAAAAACACCACAATTTGCAAAAAAATAGTTTTATCATGTATTTATGGCATTTATAATGTCAATTTAATTTATGCATGTATGACATAATTTGCCCGTAATTTATGCATGTATAACGGCTGCAGTCAAGGTTTTTTCGCATTTTCCCAAAATTTGATTTTCTGGATAAGGCAACTTTTGAAACTCACGTCCTCATATCACAATATTAAAATATTAATTTGCTTAAAAGACGTTATAAAAACACATTAAAAGTAAATTAAAAGTCTATATTTACTCGTTTCAACTCTTTTATTTACAATTATTTATAAGAGAGTCCGTTGAAATTTATTTAAGAGGTTCAAGAATTTGTAACGATACATTATCTTTTCGTATCCCGAATTTATGGGTTGAATGGTTGGACAACTTACGGCGTCGCGACATAGAGGAACACGCGCGATCGCGAAAATGCAGGGCGCGTTATATGATTACTTGTTTATATTCGATGATTTTTTCCATTTTTCATATGCATTATCGCATTGTATTTGTAATTTTCCTTTATAGATTCTGATGACGACTCAGTAAAAGAGTTGTAACACGTAAAAATTGATAAAATATTGCATGGTTGATAAAAATGCGTCATTTGAAGCTGTAATCAATTTATTTAAAAAAAAACATTTTAATAATTTATAGTAACCAGAAAAAATATAGAGGTGTTACATAAATAAGTTTGAAGTTCAAGTTAATAACAACAAGAATCTTAGAAATTACATTAACGTCATGACACAATCTTGTCTTCTGGCGGATTGCAATATAATAAAAAAAAATTAGCCGAAGCGGAATGACCAAAGACCAAGAAAATAGTCTCAGTTGATCACCCATTAAAATTTTAGGTACGGGGTATTTTTTCAGAGACTTTCTGAAATTTTTTCGTTATACACATGTTCCATTTTTACACGTTTTGTTGTGATATTTGTAGGAAAGAACGTAATGGATCGCTTTACAGAACCTGTTATAAATATCTAATACCAATCAACCTACTTCTCTGATATTTTATAAATAATTAAAGTATTGAAAATGAATTTCTTGAAATTTAATATACTGTAGTTTTAAGTCGCATTTAAATTTTCTTAATAATAATATTTTTAATAACGGTTTATTGTAGTTTTAAAAGCATGACTAAGAAAACTATTAAGTACATTTAGTATATAGAAAAATTATTTTCAGCATATTAACCCGCGCAGTACTAACAAGGAAGGTCTCCTTACTGGGCATACTCAGAATATTTTGAAAAAAAATACCATTTAAACTACTTATGTATGTAATAAAGGATCAGTCAAATTTAGCGGCGGAATTACAGTAGAAAGTCTGTAAAAAAATAAAATACTTTCGAGTATTTGGCGCGAAAAGACGAAAGCGTCCCGCGATTTGGCAAGCAGTACTTTTCCTCGCCAAAAACAAACGATTTTAATGCACCTGAAAATTGTTTAATTGATTTTTAGAATGCGTCTAAAAAGTATTTAATGAATTTAAACCTAAACAATGAGAGAGTTTAATAAATACATTTTTTCGTATTACATATGTATGTTTCTTGTTATTTAATTTTATCAATTTAAAAACAATTTCATATATAAAAAATACTTTCATATATTTAACCGTATTCCAAAATAAAGGCAAGATTCATTTACCAGTTATTTATCTAAATATCAAGGAATTCGTCGTTTCCATAGCAACAAAATTGAATCGACTCGATAGTGGTCAATTGGACTTACATTTTGAGATATTGAAACAATTTTAATTTATTTTAATTTTGTTTTAATTCATAAATTTGATATTTAACTTTCATAATAAATAAACATTATATATACATGACAAAACTATAGTTAAATCAAACTAAAACTGGCAAAACTAAAGTTATTTACATTAAATTTATTTAAACAAGTTCAATATGAAACATTTTTATCTTAAAGAGTATTCGACATAAAAAAGCATTTTTCGAAATTTCATTTCATCGCCAACCGATGATAAATCGCCAAATAAACGAAATTTTCATTATTTTTTTACAAACGTTCTATCGAGGTTCCGCCCAAAATGTTTTTATAAACATATATATCCATATGAGAAGAACACGCTGTAATTTTTTCAGATTTTTCTGAATATGCCCGTATGGAGACCTTTCTTGTAAGATGGGGTCAATTTGACTTATCAAATTGATGATCAATTTGACCATCTGGAGATTTTGCAGATTTTTTTTTTCTTTTGGAATATGTATGCCAAAATTATTTTGCAGAAATTCTCCTATAAAGGTTTCTTTCATAATTTTGTCTACTTAGTAAGTTTCGCACAGTTAATTTATTTGATTGTTGTTGTTTATTTGTAGAAATTGCGAATGGAGTCACGTTGACCCCATTTTAGGCAATCAGGGAATAAATGAAGACTTTCTTTCATTTATTACAGAAAGAAACTTTTTGGCATCCTGCCAAATGCAATTCACTAGATGTGCTATGGGCACAGCGTTTTCATGAAGCAAGTGTAGGAGGCACTTCCATCATTTCGTAATTTCCTGTTCTTGTGTTCGGTTGTGTGTAAATTTCGCTATTCAACGAAACGAATTGCCTTGATTTGTCTATCTAGGAGGCACATGCTTTGTTATTTGATGAAGATTCTGGTCAAAATACCCCATTTTCGGCATTTCATAATATTTTGATCTTATTAATGCGAGGGTTATTAATTATAGGCGATTGGTAAATTTACTTCCACTATATACATAAAAGGCAAATGAGATTTTTTTTCCGACGATTATAACTTCAGTTCAACTGAATGGATTTTGATTGGACTTCAACTCCTTGATAATTTTTAGAGAGGTTTTTCTATATTACTGCATATCTTTATACACTGCTTAGTTATAGAATTATGGAGAAAACTTAGTGTAATCAGGTGAACCCGATTATGCTCGATTTAATTTTGTAGGTGCGTTCGTAATAATAGAAATACGCAGCACCTATTAGTCGTCGTTCTGTTTGTCTGTCTGCCCGTCCGTCTGCATGTAACAGCGCAAAAACTACCCAAGCGAATCGTTTGAAATTTAAAATATATAATTGTTGCATAATTTTGTGGACTCATTTCAAATTTTATGAAAATCGGATGTATAGTTTAATTACAGTGACAGTCAAAAGTTTTCAGTTACATTACGGCCTATGGGAAAAAATAGTTTCAAGTGCATTTTAATGATTGCTGGACAGATAATTACACCTGTTTATTTCCTATTTAATTTACATCCAAAATTGTTAATTAGTCCAAATCATCCAAGCAACCTCATAGTAAATTGGTATATAATTTTATATACCTTAGATAAATTCAAATAACATAAGTGATCGTAATTACGTAATTCTAGTAGAAGAGCAACGCGAATAATTAATAAAATTAAATTATAATCACCGTAAAACTGTAATTATTAAATTTAATTAATTACGAATAAAATTAAGAGTTTGCGTTGTGAATTATTTAGACGAACTTTTCCACTTATGAATTAAACTAAAATTTAAGCTGTAAAAATAGTTGACACACCTTAAACATTATCAATTAAATAATTACAGAAACTTTTTAAAACTTGATTAAATATTTTATTTACATTGAACACAACTATATACAGAAATACATAATATTAATTCAAAAAAAAGAAAGCAACACTTTTGTTTGCTTCTCATTATTTTATGTATATTTAATCTTTAAAAAAAAAGACAATGTTTTCATTTACTCTTATTATTATATATTTTTCATTTGCTAAAAAGAATAATTCTCTTTCATTTTTAAATTACCTTAATTATATTTAATTATTGGTTTTGTTGGATCTCAGATTGCTCTCTACCATAAAATATCAGAAAAGGATATTTATAATTTCTCATATGATTTAAAGTGGTAAAAGAAAAAGATACCTTATATCATAAACGGGATGGTGGCCTTTATTCATCAAATTCAGAGTTGTCGCGTTGCTAAGGATCATATCCATATGTCATCTGGAATCCGCTTCTTATCAGAGCGGCGATATCGGGATGGCAGGATGCATAGCTACGGACCTCAGTAGAACAATCCACTTTATTTCAACATCAGGAAGACGTCCTCAATTAGGCTTGCTTAGGCTCACTCCGATATGTCCATCTCGCCTGGGCATTACTAGGGCTTTCTGGATTCATTGCACGGGCTTTCAGGATTCATTGCACGGGCTTTCAGGAGAGCTCCTGCGTCCTCGACATCTTTTTTCAGACTCTCTTTTTCAAAACTTTTTCTTCTGGCACACCAACTCTTGCAGTGGGTGGAACTATTTGTCTAGTCCACCCTTATTGGATGTGAGAAGATTTTGCATTATCCTTCGATAGGCCTATTAGCTAACAGTCTGCAAATGGCCCCTTACATATACTTTAATATTATTATATGCCTTAAAGTTTGGATGGTCTGAAAAGCCATAAATTTATCCCAACACTTTTATTAAGGCCATAAATTTATTCCAACATTTTTATTATTTTACGATTTCTAATTATACACCACTTTCCACTGGCTTGTCATAAAACGACACCATGGCGTCTGGCTATTGTTGTTATCTGAGATCCGAACTATATTCAACATTATACATTCATTTTACAATACAATAATTTTTTAAAAAAAATATATATTTAATATTTAAAATCAACTTAATAATTTTTGTATGAACTTACACTCCTATTTTACTTAAATATATAAACATTATAATTTTACACTCATAATTATATTTTATAAAAAAATATTTATACAAACAGAAATAACAAATTACGCAATTTTACTTTGATTTAACCAACATGGTGCGGGAACATATCATTGTTATATGTTGCCCAGCATCTCTCCCGGTGGTCAGAAAAAAAAAATAAAAACTGATTGCTGGTTTTACTTTTTTTTTGTAAAGCATAAAAGAATGTACGTGTCCATATGACTGTGTATCTACACAGTTTTTGAACTGAGACTGTAATGATCAATTATCAATGGTTCTGGTATATTTTATAAGAAGTTCTTCTATTTTTCATAACAGAAAGTTCAACACATGATAGCATAGTTGTCTGTTGACATTCACATATATAGAAGACCTCTGTACTGAAAATCTGACATCTTCCTCGAAGCCTTTTTTCTTTACCACAGACATGTTTAATAATTTTGTAACTTTACAGTTTAAGTGCCCCAAAATACATTCAAAGCTATAATTTTGTATGAAACTAATATGCCGAAATAAACCTAAATACAGGAAAAATAATGGCATACACATTTGACATATCATTTTATCACATATAACCTTATGAGACAGTGTTTCATTTCAAACACATTTTATACTGAATAAAAGTAAATACAATGCTTGTAATATGACATGTTATATTTTCACATAATTAATCTGATGTATTCAAATTATAATCAGAAAAATATTGTATACAAACTGGTTACCTTATTTTATTTATTTATTTGTTACTTCTAACATGTATGATATGTCAAAATATACAAGCTATTTCATCTCCTTTAATATATCATTACGTAATGCTCTCCATCTTTACCCGAGACGAAAATCAAAACAGGGTAGAAAAGAGAAAAAAAAGAAGGAAAAGAGAAGAAACCAGTTTTTGACCTTCCCCCCATCCTCCTAAAACGAGGGGTCGGTCAAGCTACTAATCACTTTCTGCTGAGGTGATTTGGGCTGTGACAAAAATTTACGACTTCCAAAAGTATGTATTTAAAATCATTTCATGCTTGTAATTACCTTATTAATTAGTATAATTTCTTGATATACTTTCTTCTTAACTAACTGTGCATGCCTGTATGTAATTTTTAACATAATCTATGTATAAACAGTGTATGTATTTGTATCATATCTAATGTAAACCTTCTGCTTTTTTTATTATTTTGCAGGGGAAAATGGCGATTCTAGCATTTGAATTTTCCTGCCTCGTACTGCAACTGAAGCGAGCGTGCCTTTTATGCTGTCAGGTTCAAATCTAAACAAAATTGCCTTTCAGGATTTAAGAAAAAATGCATATAATTTTCTTTAACTGATTACATTGTATATTTTTAGACCTTTCTAACAAACACAAATTTTGATTCATGATATTGTTTACTATTAAAATGTAAACAACACGGAAATATGACTTCTACAGCCTCTCAAAATGCAAAATATGCATTACGCTGACCTTAAAAATGCACCTTCATTTAATACTATTAAATAGTGTTGCCAGAAAATGCCATTGACGAAGAAGAGAACAATTTTTTTGTCTTTAATTATTATTTATTTAGCCAACAATTCTATCTTAAAAGATTGTTAAATTTTCATATTTATTTATTTTTTTTTTATTATTTTTTTTTTTATTTTTTTTTTTTTTTTTACTGAATGAAATAAAAATTTATTTATTCAAAATTTTATTTATCATTAACATTCCGTATGTGAATTCTACTGTCTAAACTTTAATGATATGTCTAAAAATAAAAGATAATAAATTATTATTATTAATCAAACATTAATAATTATTATTTAATTATAAAAAAAAATGTTATTAATACACTTGTATAATTTTAAAAATACAAAAGCAAATGATAATTACTACGTAAAATCGTATGCAGCCATCTATGAGTACCCGGCCGGACCAAAGAACTTCTGCCAGCAGAAAAAATCTTTGTATACTCACAAACAACCACATCCAATTTTTTTATAGATCAAGTTTTTAAAATAATCACTGTACGTACTATAAAAAAATTAGGTAAATAAATTTATTAAGCCATACTACATATTTTAATAAAAATAAGGCCAATATATATAAATATATTTATTTATTTATTTTGTTTCCTTATGTAAAATTGGCCAAATTATATAAAAAAAAATTTTATGAACTCACACACTCAAATTTATCAATACTATGTATATTTATATGTGTTTAATTTAGAATTGCATTTAATTCTAAGGGAAAGAAAAGAGAAAAAGAATACTTAAATTCTAAAATAACATAAATTTATAAAATATTTTATTTAAAAAAAAAATCTAATTTCTAGCTGATTTCAGCAAGATGTCATTTAATATTTATATTAAATAATTTTTCTAATACATTTTATTAATTATTAAATTCGCATATTTTTATATATACAATAAAAATATAATAGTCTTACATAAAATTTTACACTACAACAATGTTATTAATTAATTTAACTTGGATTTAAGCCTACTTTAATTCTAATTGAATACCGTTAATAAAAGTAAATTAGCTTATCAAGTTAAATATAATATAAACTATGTTTGTCTAATGTTAATTTTGCTGAAAATTCCATAAATTTTAACTGTAAATGCTAATTGCTATACCTTTTGTTATTTATTTTGAAGACAACACAAACTTATATTTTTATTTATTATTTTTTTTATTAAATCTAGGAACTATACACTGAGCTAGACACTCCATAAATGTGTAAAACCTAAAAATCAAAAGTTTTCCTAAATAAAACTCAAAATGCTGCTTTTTACAATATAATATTACTAATTTTATTGTTTCTGAGCATAACATCTAGTAATTATACCATACTTAATTTTTTCTTCGATTCCTTTTTCAGCCAAGAATCCTGAAGTTTATGCCTAAGTGATGACCTTGATTTACCTTGATGAATAAGTTTTCTACAAATATTTTGTTGGTGTTGGTGCATACCCAGCCGTAGGCCAAAATTGCACCCTATACAGAAAGCCTTTGGTGAGAAAATTTTAATTTTGCTTCAATTAATTATTTGTGTATTTGTTTACTATAATTTTGTGTGCAATCATATTGAAATAACTTGCCTTGTCCATTGTCATATATATATGTGTTTTTTTTTAAAACCAATGTGCTACACCAAAATCCTTTTTTTTTTTTTTTTTTTTTTTTTTTTATAACACTTTTGTTTATAAAACTTATCCCTGCTATCTAAATTCTAGACTTTAGCATATAAGTTGTAATTGAACTACCGGAATAAATCTTAGCACTTTTTGTATATTTTATTATATTTAGGCTTATAGCTGACCGCTATCCTAATATAGAGTGCACTAATAATTTATTCCTTGTCAACCATATATATATATACGAAAAAATATATATATATGAGTATGCTATAAAGCTGTTCTAACTACCCTGAACCTAATAGCTTACACCTACTCATTTTAAAGAGTAATTCTGAAATTCTGTCATCTAAATTGTAAGGTTATTAGCAAAGGCTACCCTTATAGAAAACAAAAAAAATTCTCTTTTTTTTTTTTTTTTTTTTTTTTTTTGAAAATTACTCCAACATTATTCACTATTAAATTAATTAAGTTTTAATGTTATTTGGCTTTGTTAAGATTTTATATTTTCTAATTCATATTCGAAAAGAAAAAAATATATATAACTTTTGCCTGGAGAGAAATATTTCACTGCTCCAGTGATGTTTTGTGAAGCACATTTCATAATTTTATAAGTATGTTTTCGGGTGCGCCCTGCACATTTGCTCAATATTGTAACCCTGAGACAAATTGGCGTTCCCATGTTCCTATCCTTTCTTATTATTATTTTGAATTTTAAAAAAGGCAAGTTATTAATTTTGTTTCAACATTTTAACCTAAAAGAGAAAAATTTATTTTTAAATTTTGAAAATTTTTTTTTTTGAAATTCGATTAATTATTTATTTTATTTTATTTATCTCTCTCGACATGAAAATAATTGTAATATATTTTTAATGGTGACTAAATCATAATTTTATATTGTGAATCCAATTTACACGTCCATCACCTGTCTGTCCTCACCCCTTACTTGTCCCTTTGATCATCAGTTTTACCCTTTTTTTGATATTTTTTTTTTATACTTTTGAGCATTCTCTTTTAAATTCTCATTTTTATCCTCATTTGGATAATAACTGGCATGACTCTGAGGTTGAGTATTCCTATATGGCACATGCTGAGGGAAGTAATTTGGTGGGGGTGGGGGATATGGAGAATATCCATAGTAACCACCTGTGGGTGCATAAGATTGAAAATGCAATTGCTGGTTTGGGTTAACAAATCTAGGATTAAAATTCGCTCTCGGTTGATACTGTCCATTATAAGAGTACCTTTTATTAAAATGCCGACCTGCGAAATCTCTGCTACCCTTATATGTATTTTTATTATCATTTTTGTACCAGCACGTTTCTAAAGTATGCGAATTTTTTTTACATAATTCGCACCATCTGCTTGATGCAGTATCTTTTGTTTTAACTTTCAAATTGTTTATTTCGGAAGTCAAAATTTTAATTTGCTCCGCGCTTTCCATATTTAATTTTAACAATTTGTCCAAATTTTCCTCAGTGGAGGTTTTTATAATCGAATTAATTTCCTTTGATGCAACTTGATTGTATGCATCTTCCATTTGTTTCGCAAATTTACATGCGTCGTTGAAATTTTTCGGCGCCATTCTTCGAAAGTCCAAACTTAAATCTGCCCTAACTGATTCTAAAAATCTTGTGAATTTTATCATTTCAAATAAACTACCATTACCGTTGTCAATATTTTGGCCACTTTTATCTAGGTAAAGTTTTGCAGCCGCATTGAATTCACTGATAAAATCAGCGATAACCTGCGCAGGTTTTTGCCTAAGAGAAAAAAAATTGCTTTGAGCCGCAGAAAAACTTGTTTTAGTAGAAAAGGATCGATTAATTTTTCTTTAAATTCACCATAGTTTTTTTCTGTATTAAGATTTTCTTCATTAGCTAATTTATCTCTAGCACTACCGACTAATTTTGTTTTTAAGAGCGCAAGTTTCGAAACATTCTCTAATTCCGTTTGTTTAATTAGATTATCGAATTCGTTCACAAAAAAATTAATATTAGACTCTTTCTTTCCATCAAAGGCGGGGATACAATTCAACAGCATATCAACACTAGGTTGAGTCATTGTATTCTTTTTAGTTTTTTGTAGCGAATAATTTAGAGAAATAATTTTATTTTTCTGTCCTCTGGTTTTAACCCCAGAGGTATTTAAATCTACACTTCTCCTTTTAAATTTTCGCTTATTGTTGGGCATAACCTTTTAACAGAATATTTCTGTTTATCATACTTTTTTCTCTATATTACAACATATGTATGAAAATATTCTAGATTGCATAAATACATAAAAACAACAGCACTAAAATTTAAAAAAAAAATTCTTAGCAGATGAAGTTGTTTTGTAGATTATTCTTTTACACACATAAAAAACCCTAAAATATTTATAATACACGTATATATAAAAAACAACATAATTTCATTTAACAGAAGAATATCTGTCTTTTTCTACAGAAACAACAATCTTTTTTTTTTTTTTATGTAAACATTGTACCACTACTTCGTAGTACGACTCATAAATTTTCTTTTGTATCACCTTGATACAATTTCAAAAATCATGATCTATTGACATTTCAATCATTTTTATACCAGTCATATTATGAAATTTTACTCATTCTTCTTATTATTATTATTTATACAGTATATGAAAAAAAATTTTTATTTTTACAAATGTGTCATCCGTGATGTGAATGCCATTATTTCTCAATGGTAACTGAGATCCAACCAAAAGAGAAAAGAGAGGAAAAAGAAAAAAAAAAAAATTGTAATTCCTAAATTTACCTATTATAAATCCCAGAATTATTTTTTTTCATTTCTTTTTTTTTTATTGCTAACATATATTATTCATTTTATTTATTTAAATTATTATATGTGTGTCATTATTGTTACAATAATAAAATTAATTTTAATAAAATTTTAATCAATTAAACTTACATACCTACAATATCTTTAAAATTGTGACATTAAAATAATACTTAAATTTATTTTCCTTTATTGTTATTATTATTATTATTATTTCTAATGACCTCAGATGAACGTTCCTGAGTCATAGCACCATTTTACTTTAATGAGGGGGGATGCTGGACAGATAATTACACCTGTTTATTTCCTATTTAATTTACATCCAAAATTGTTAATTGGTCCAAATCATCCAAGCAACCTCATAGTAAATTGGTATATAATTTTATATACCTTAGATAAATTCAGATAACATAAGTGATCGTAATTACGTAATTCTAGTAGAAGAGCAACGCGAATAATTAATAAAATTAAATTATAATCCGCGTAAAACTGTAATTATTAAATTTAATTAATTACGAATAAAATTAAGAGTTTGCGTTGTGAATTATTTAGACGAACTTTTCCACTTATGAATTAAACTAAAATTTAAGCTGTAAAAATAGTTGACACACCTTAAACATTATCAATTAAATAATTACAGAAACTTTTTAAAACTTGATTAAATATTTTATTTACATTGAACACAACTATATACAGAAATACATAATATTAATTCAAAAAAAAGAAAGCAACACTTTTGTTTGCTTCTCATTATTTTATGTATATTTAATCTTTAAAAAAAAAGACAATGTTTTCATTTACTCTTATTATTATATATTTTTCTTTTTGCTAAAAAGAATAATTCTCTTTCATTTTTAAATTACCTTAATTATATTTAATTATTGGTTTTGTTGGATCTCAGATTGCTCTCTACCATAAAATATCAGAAAAGGATATTTATAATTTCTCATATGATTTAAAGTGGTAAAAGAAAAAGATAAAGGTAATACCTTATATCATAAACGGGATGGTGGCCTTTATTCATCAAATTCAGAGTTGTCACGTTGCTAAGGATCATATCCATATGTCATCTGGAATCCGCTTCTTATCAGAGCGGCGATATCGGGATAGCAGGATGCATAGCTACGGACCTCAGTAGAACAATCCACTTTATTTCAACATCAGGAAGACGTCCTCAATTAGGCTTGCTTAGGCTCACTCCGATATGTCCATCTCGCCTGGGCATTACTAGGGCTTTCTGGATTCATTGCACGGGCTTTCAGGATTCATTGCACGGGCTTTCAGGAGAGCTCCTGCGTCCTCGACATCTTTTTTCAGACTCTCTTTTTCAAAACTTTTTCTTCTGGCACACCAACTCTTGCAGCGGGTGGAACTATTTGTCTAGTCCACCCTTATTGGATGTGAGAAGATTTTGCATTATCCTTCGATAGGCCTATTAGCTAACAGTCTGCAAATGGCACCTTACATATACTTTATTATTATTATATGCCTTAAAGTTTGGGTGGTCTGAAAAGCCATAAATTTATCCCAACACTTTTATTAAGGCCATAAATTTATTCCAACATTTTTATTATTTTACGATTTCTAATTATACACCACTTTCCACTGGCTTGTCATAAAACGACACCATGGCGTCTGGCTGTTGTTGTTATCTGAGATCCGAACTATATTCAACATTATACATTCATTTTACAATACAATAATTTTTTTTTAAATATATATTTAATATTTAAAATCAACTTAATAATTTTTGTATGAACTTACACTCCTATTTTACTTAAATATATAAACATTATAATTTTACACTCATAATTATATTTTATAAAAAAATATTTATACAAACAGAAATAACAAATTACGCAATTTTACTTTGATTTAACCAACATGGTGCGTGAACTTATCATTGTTATATGTTGCCCAGCAATGATGTTACAGCTTTTGGAAAAGAATGAAATTAATATGCATTTAGTGCAATATGCAGTGCGAAAAATATTTATAAATCTAGTTATAGTACGAACGCACCTCATTTACCAAATTTGACGTGCAATTTCCAACTTGTTTAAAAGTTCTAATTGACGGATTTTGATAAGACTTGCATTGTTAGTTAGATATATTTTCTGGGATGGTAATAGCATATTGAATATCGTTCTACCATTACTTAGTTATAGAATTACAGCGGAAAGTTCTATAGTCAATTTTACCTTATTAGGAAAGATTAGACTTTTAAAAAAGTTAAACTGCACAAATTTTGATAGGATTTGCATTCTTAGATATTGTTTCAGGGATGATTTTAGTATATTGCATATCGTTCTATCATTCTTTACCAAATCCTACTATAAATAATCAAATGTAAGAGTTGGTCTCTAACAGGCCAAATTTTGTCAGATTAGAAAATATAAAAGCGCAATGACGTTCATATTGTTTTCAGCAATGCAGAAGAACATTCGAAATAAAGGTTCATATTGCTTTAAAATACAAGGTCAACTTCACCGATATATTTAGTTTCATTCAAAGAAAAGATAAATTGCACAGCGTAGCGGACTATGCCTGCTAATTAACAACAAATATGCAATTTAAAATAACATAATAATGTAACTTAAAACACGCTAAAGCAGCTAAGGAATTTAATTGAAGATCTCTCTGCGGTATGTATTTTTCACGTGTAAATAAAAAAAAAAGTAGATTCTACACGTGTCAATGCGAAACTATAAATTAAAATTTGTTTACCTGCTAAATTTGAAAGAACAGGAACATAATATTACACATACTCCTTAAACGTTAAGTTTCAAACAAGAAGGCAAAATGCCGCTAAAAGTTATTTATCCGTATTAACTTATTAACTGTCTTCATTTATATGAAGAGACTTTTTAACTCTTTCCAACATGGTTGAAAATTGTTTATGAATTAGGTTTGTCTGTCTGTCTGCCGTTTTTCTGTGCCCTAACTCGCATAAATATAGTCAGATTGCCATGAAATTGATGTATGTTATCGCGGTTTACAATGGCATGTTTGGTATTGAAAATCAAGTGTGTAGCATTTACGGTTCATTTACAGGAACACTCAAAAGAATTTCGATACATTACGGTCAATGTTAAATAATCATTCGCTGTGTATTTAAATATTACACTATGTAAAACATATTGAAATTTATATATATCACTGACCAGTTTGGTGTGCATAGAATTTATAGTTCATTTACAGGGACGCACAAAAAATTTGGCTAAAGCACTGCTTAAGAACAATATTTTCAAAAGTGCGTTTTCCGTCGTGGAATGCGTTTTTAACCGCTTCCCTTATTATCCCGACTTATCTCGGGTTCGTATATGAGGCATTCTCACTATCTTGACTTTTCTATGTTTTTCTGTCCCTGAATAATAATTTTTATTTTCGTACATATTCTTGGTTTTTTTTTTTTTTTTCTTATACTGGAAAACATCCCATTGCATGACTGCAAAACAATATTAACGAGATAAATAAGTTTTGGACGATGTTGGGGGTTCAAATATACCACGAAATTCCTATATCGTCCCGTGTCCCTGATGCTGATTTTTCAGTTTGGAGCTGTCTGTATAAAATTGTTTCAATAAAAGTAATTCGATGCAATTTTTTTCCGAAACTGGGACTATTGTTTTATATAAATAGGTAGCAAAAAATTAACCTACACACATTCTTACTTCTTTTTTTTTTAACTCTGTCCCTGGGTTTTAGATTCCTTAATGTCCCTCTTGCTAAACTTATACAGAAAATCATTTCAGATGCAGCCTCAGAATTTTTTCAACTTTTTACTCGTGTGGAAGTATGCTAGTGAAAGAATGGCAATTTTTTTTTTTGACAAAAAATTTACTGCAGAATTTAAATCAGCATTTAAATATCAATTTCAACCATCATCGCTTTATTGTTAGTCTCGCCGTCTCCAAGCGCCATCCCTGCACTTTTCGAGGTAAATTATTATTTTTTTTAATTTAATCTAATGTAAATAACTGTTTCTAAAAATCAATGAACATTGTGGCTATCACTTAGTCTTAACATGATTTGCCTAAAAATAGGTGGTAATTTCCCTTACCATCCCTTTTTTTTCCTTACCGTCCCTTCTTTAACACCCCTTTAAGACAATGTTATATACGAAAATTGTTTACTAAAAATACTACATTGCTGTTATTTCTTATTTGAATATCCTGTAGGTACTATGTAAATTCATTATAAGTAAAAATTTAGAAGAAAATAAAAAGTTATAGCGGCAAAATGGTAAGTAAAATTAAACTCGCAAATTTGACTTAAACCTCAGTTAAATAAAAAAAATTTCGCTGCTGACCATTTTTTCTTTGTTTTGAATCGAGGCATTCGTCTATAAGTTTAAAATGTTATTTTAGTGTTGCGCAGATCCAGGTCCATATACCGGTACCAACTTAACTACCCGAACATACATTCAAATGGGGGGAAAAATAATCCCAATCTTGAAGGTGGGGGAAATAATTGGTAATAAGGGGTAATTACCAATAAGTAATTGGAGGTTAACTACTCCTCAATTACTGTACCTGAATTATTATAGTGGGTATTTAGTAACATTATAATTTATAAACAAACATTTGTGATCGTAATTATATAATAATGGTCCTGGCTATTCCTGATGATTAAACTAACCTTAATTATCTTAAATTGAGGCGGGAGGAAACACATCTCCAAAAACGCCCCAAGCTGCGTTGTGTAATTTTAGTGAAGAAATAGCGTATAGACCGCGTAGTTATATCTAAATAAAATCTATCTAAACTACGCATAAATAGCATCATAAAGCAGACTGCCATCTGAAATAAAACTTACATTAGAGTAAAACAATGGACTCATGTTGTATAAAAAACATAGCCAAAATTTAACAATAAACAAAAAGTTTATTTACAGTTAATTTACATATTTACAAAAATAAAATAAGCAAAATAGAATTGTGTCACAAGACACCAGCGTTCCAAAGAACGAAATTGAATTAGTAATTACATTAAATTTACCTTTTAAATTATCCTTACAAATATTACTTAATTGCTTGGGTACCATAAATTGTACATCCCTAACGCAACATAGATTATTAAAACAATGGGAATACAAAACGTTAAATGGCACATACCTTCTGTAGAGGAGGATTACTCGTACCTTAAGGTTTCACTTAAATCCATGGCACATTGAATGTTTTCTTTTTTACACTCTATTAAAAGTTCACTAATTTAAATCATTTGATGATGTAAATAATGTCCGAGGACTGTCGATCTTAGGGCCATTCCTTAACGGAAAAACATGACCCGAATAAATCGTAATCATCGTAAAATTTTCTTTTAAAACACTAGAAGGCATCTTCTTTTAAGTCATCATAAATTGGGAGCTGAACGCACCTCTTAAAGAACATCATCATGGTTTTGGAACTCGCATCAATCTCTTTTTCTTAAGTCATCATGTTTAGGCACTAGCATCAATCTGTTAAGACACCATAGTTTTGGGAGCTGCATCGATCTCCTTAAGACATCATGGATTGAGATCTCGAATCGATCTCTATATTTTAAGTCATCATGGATTGCGATACTCGCTTGCAACTCACTATTTTAAGTCATCATGGTTCAGGAACTCGCATCGCTCTCTTTATTTTTAAGACTTCATAGTTTTAAGAGCTCGAACTGATCTCAGACATCATGGATTGCGATACTCGCTTGCAACTCTTTTATTTTAAGACTTCATGGTTCAGGAACTTATGTCAGTTACATGATACACTTCCAGCATTTAGTAAGTTTAATTTCACCAGATTTTTATTCCTGAAAAGTCAAAAGATTGTGAGAATGTCCCATATATGGTAATTATTACCCCGAGAAAACTCTTGCGTGGCATAATTTGTCACTACGATATGTTTATCACGTATTTACTCGGCCTGAAGCTTAAAAAGAAAGAAAATAGTCTTATATAATATAATAAATTACATATTATTTAAGAATATATAATATTTGATTGACAGTTTTCCAAGTTTTGTGATATGAAATGCAAATGGCGAAAAACAATGATGTGATTGCAAAAAAATGTGATGATTTTTTGCAGTTTTTTTTTTTTTTTTTTTTTTTTTCAAAAAAATTGGTAAGGGAAGCAGTTAAATTTAACTAATTTTTTGTATATTACTTGCGGTGAATAAATTCTATAATCGTATACAGGGCTGCATAGAAGATTAATTTCCGTTTATTGACGGAAATGGCTGAATGGAAATTTTCAACTGTACTATGCGTTTAATCGAACTAAATTTTAGCATATTGTCAGACAGGGAGCCGGCAGCACAGACAGTCACCTCATCCAGTTCACGGATGAAATCCTAGGATTAGTTAAATCTTGATTCGCATATTAAAGCGCAATCGGGCTGCCAAACCAAGGTATGAGTAGTGTGATATGCACTGATATGCATCAAGGTTTTCAGGTGTTTTCCATAGAAAACATCTGAAAACCCGATTTTAGCGGCTGACTCGTAGGTTTACCATTGTGTTTTCCTGCACCAAAAAGTAAAACATGGAGGATTGGGAGCACCTACGAGTCAGCCGCTAAAAGTTTTCAGATGTTTTCCACCAAGATAGGACTTGGCAGACCGATTGCGTTTTAATATGCGAATCAAGATTTAACTAATCCGAGAATTTCATCCGTGAACTCGATGAGGTGATTGTCTGTGCTGCCGGCTCACAATCTATGTGTAATATAATCCTACACGGGGGCTGTACAAAACAAATTCGGATATGTTTCCGACTACTGGTGGTAATTTCAAAAGTTGGATTTTCAAATGAGTTACGTGCTTTCTAAATGGTTTATTTAGACATCTTTCCCCTTAATAACCTGTGAAGATTAGTTACATTACTCTCAGTGTATAAGAAAGTATTTCATAATCTATGCTGGACGCATGGTTTTTCGTTCTTGTTCACTTAGTAAAAGGTTTTTAATACTTAATTTTCAGTTTTTTTTTCTGATTTTGGAATTTCATTTTGTATAACTATATTTTACAAAATTTAGCAGATATAGATTTGCTAAAAACTTTCACGGAAGAAAAGTCACAAGTCGATTTTGAAAATTAAAAAAAAGTTTCTTTCTCACTTTAAATTTTGGAAATGTAAAAATCTATAAAGGATTTCCGTAAAAGAATGTCCCAGTTTCAATGGTATATCATAACAAATTAATTTATATAATTTACAAAAAATCATACTTCAAATTGAAGGTAAACTAACCTAGTTTTTCTTACAAATATTCTGTATGTGCACCTTTAGTTATGCGGCACATATCCAACCTAAAGTCCAATTCTTCCCACACTTCGGTTAACAAGTCCGGAGTAATGGAAACAACAGCCTCTTCAACTCTGTGACTCAACTACGGAAAATCATTTGGTAGCGGCGAACGTAGACACTATCTTTTACAAAGCCCCAAAGGAAAAAATCGCGTGGCTCTGGCGCCATTTAAATATTAAGCCCAGCAATAATGCTTTACGCTC
This sequence comes from Maratus speciosus, assembly GCA_963932465.1. NCBI lineage: Eukaryota > Metazoa > Arthropoda > Arachnida > Araneae > Salticidae > Maratus > Maratus speciosus. Next base: position 150,962,856 of record OZ010793.1, on the reverse strand, counting down.
AGGAGTTGCCACTTTGCGCATGTGGCACTGCAAACGAGTCAATAACAAAGCAATACTCGCGCATGCGCTTATCTAAAACTGTTTGAGTTACTCTTTATTTGTGACCTTGAACCAACACTCTACAACGCTTACAGTTGATGCTATTAAAATTTATAACTGGGACAAACTTTTATGGACTTTTATCGATGGTGGCAACGATATAAGGAATCCATTTCCTTTTTTAGGTAGCTTTCTTTACAAAAAAGCTACCTATTGCAGCCGTTCGGAGGAAAGCGATTTCAAAAAATTTTGGTATATTTTCATCGATCATGACCCCCAGACCCCGAAACCACCCTCCGTTCAAAATTGATATATATATATATATATATATATATATATATATATATATATATATATATCTGACCTATGTAACACCCGTAATTATGAACCGATTTCGATGTAATTCGGTGTGTACATAGTACATACCAATGTCTCGACCGAGTTCGTTGGCCAGCTTCATCCGCCGTTTTGTTTCAAAATGGCGGCCATTTAAAATTTTTAAAAAAATTTAAAACTTGAAATGTGGTACCAAAAAATTAAAAATGGAAAAATATTTTTTTCTTATGTATTTGACCTTTATACTGAGATTCCGGAGCAGTTTTTGTTTTGTCTATACCTTAAAAAATGGCTGAGTTATAGCATTTTGAATTTCTAGCGTGGCTGACATTTTGAAACGTCCTGAATTTTGTCACGCGATAAAAGGCGTATTTATGAACCGATTTGGATGTAATTCGGTGTGTACATAGTACATACCAATCTCTCGACCGAGTTCGTTGGCCAGCTTCATCCGCCATTTTGTTTCAAAATGGCGGCCATTTAAAATTTTTAAAAAAATTTTAAATTTGAAATGTGGTACCAAAAAATTGAAAATAGAAAAATATTTTTTTCTTATGTATTTGACCTTTATACAAAGATTTCGGAGCAGTTTTTGTTTCGTCTATATCTTAAAAAATGGCTGAGTTATAGCATTTTGAATTTCTAGCGTGGCTGACATTTTGAAACGTCCTGAATTTTGTCACGCGATAAAAAACGTATTTATGAACCGATTTGGATGTAACTTCGTTTCTACATAGTACATACCAATGTCTCGACCGGGTTCGTTGGCCAGCTTCACCCGCCATCTTGTTTAAAAATGGCGGCAATTTAAATTTTTAAGAAAAATTTTAATTTGAAATGTGGTACCAAAAATTCAAAATTGAAAAAAATATTTTCTTCTTATGTCTTTGACCTTGATAAAAAGATTCGGGAGCAGTTTTTGTTTCGTCTATATCTTAAGAAATGGCTGAGTTATAGCATTTTGAATTTCTAGCGTGGCTGACATTTTGAAATGTCCTGATTTTTCTCACGTAATAACAGGCGTATTTATGAACCGACTTGGATGTACCTTGGTTTGTACATAGTACATACAAATATCTCGACCGAGTTTGTTGGCCAGCTTCATCCGCCATCTTGTTTCAAAATGGCGCCCATTTAAAAAAATAAAAAAATAAAAAAAATTAAATGAGATACCAAAAAATTGGAAAATGAAAAGATTTTTTTTGTATGTGTTTGACCTTAATACAAAGATTCCGGAACAGTTTTTCTTTCGTCTATATCTAAAAAAAAATGGCTGAGTAATAGCATTTTGAATTTCTCTTGTGGCTGACATTTTAAAACGACCTGATTTTTGTCACGCGATAACAGGCGTATTTATGAACCTATTTGGATGTAACTTGGTCTGTACATAGTACATACCAATGTCTCGACCGAGTTCGTTGGCCAGCTTCATTCGCCATCTTGTTTCAAAAGGGTTGCCATTTAAAAAAAATTAAATTTAAAATTCAAAATGAGGTATTAAAAAATTGGAAAATGAAAAAGATTTTTTTTTTGTGTTTGGCCTTGATACAAAGATTCCGGAGCAGTTTTTGTTTCTGAAAATTTGTTCTTTTGTTGATATCTTAAAAAAATGGTTGATTTATAGCACTTTGAATTTCTAGCATGGCTAACATTTTGAAACGATCTTGTATTTGTCACGCGATAACACACGTATTCGCCTATTTCGATGTAAGAAGGCATGTGGATAGTATACATCAACACCTCGACCAAGTTCGCTGGCCAGATTCATCAGCCATCTTGTTTCAAAATGGCGGCCATTAAATTAAAAAATATATATATATTTAAAGTGAGGTGCAAAAAAATTAGAAATTGAAAAAGGTTTCTTTCTTAAGTATTTGATCTTGATATAAGGATTCAGGAGCATTTTTTGTTTGTCTTTACCTTAAAAAATGGCTCAGATATAGCAGTTTCAATTTCTATTGTGGGTGACATTTTGAAAAATCTGATTCTTTGCATGCGACAGCACTCCTATATATTAACCGATTCCGATGTGAGTGAGTATGTGCACAGCAATTACTAAGGTCTCGACCAAGTTCACTGCTTAGCATCATCCACCATGTTGTCTTAAAATGACAGGCACTTTAAGAAATTGCCGAATTTGACAGCCAAATATAAGTTACTTTAAAGAAAAGCAGCTTGGATAAAGCTGACTAATTTCGCGAAATTCTCATTCATTATATTGATAAAAATTAGTATTGAATCTCCTATATTCGGTTTCCACTAAACTGAGCTTCGTGTTTTTGCATGATATAAGTTGGCTTTTTTTAAATAACGATTATGAAAGCTACCTCTTCCTCCCGGCACTGGCCGGAAGGACTTTTTTTTTTTTTTTTTTTGGCAAATTTAATTTATTCTAAACATAGTTAATAATTCAATAATTTATTAAATATTAAATTGGACTAATTAATACTTAATTGAACTAACCTATAGCATATTATGTAGTATACATACAAATTTATAAATCCTATATAGTTCTGCACAAAGTGACAAAGTGAATATTTTTATAATAAAATAGGATAACAGGATCTATTTTTTTTTTTTAATCCAAATAATATTTGTTAAACTGGAAAAATTCTTTAAAATGGCATTCGTTGAAACGAGTTTTACTGCAATTCATAACTAAATAAAAACTTCAATAAATAAATAGAATAAAACAAATTTAACAGATATGTAACTGAAATACGTGCTTAAACAAAAAGGGTTACTTTAAATTGTGAAATTTCCTATTAACCCCTGGCATGCGGCTAATACGAAAATATCATTAAAAAATTTCAAAACTTTATTTGAATACATAATTGATATTTTGCATATAAAAATGCATTTTGACTTTCATAGTGGGCAATCTAAAAAATATATATTAAATACAAAAAATAATCCATTCCAGTTTTCAATTTAAAACGATTTTCACCTATGTTCTGTACGCATATTCTGTAACCTTCGAAACTCGGGTTGAATACCCTATTATTAAAAAACACTTTTCAGAGGAATAACATTGTCAGGTTTCTCACGTTAATGAACGTGTGACTAATTAAGATTACTGTTAATTAATATTTTATTTTCTTTATTGTATTTTGTATTTAAATCACGTTCTATGTACATGGGTTAGAGAAACATTTTCTTATCTTGAATTTTGGAATGAGCTACTATATTCATATCTTATTGTATGAAAAGGTCCATGTAAACGAGATACTAGCATCCCTTTTGTATACAAAATGTGGACAACAAAGAAAATAGATAAAAGTAACAATGGGAAGTCCTTCGGAAACCCTAGTGAATGACCGAGCGAGGAAACGAAGTTCAGTGAGAGATAAGGAGATTCCTTGATTTAAAGGAGTAGTTTCTCTCGAGGTAGAAGCTGAGAGAGAGTGTTTGGTACTTTTGGGTGAAGTTTGGTGGGAAGAGGCTGGAGGTTTGATTTGCCAGTGTAAGTGTTCATGAGAACAGATTGATTCCTCTGGGGAGAAACTCGTATACGAACCCGAGTGGTTCTCTGATAAGCCTTGCTGAGTTCGATAAATTGAGAAAGGAATAGCGCGTAGTTTAATAATATACTACCCAGTACGTAGACATTATTTCAACGTACTAGCCGACCTTGGCGACCAGTTTGGTCTCTCTTAAAATTTATGCTTGGGAAAGCATGCTAAGCATTGTATCATGTTACTTTTATTCATAATTTAATTTACTTGGACTCCTTAAATATAATTAATATAATCCCTTAAGCTAATATTAGTTTTTGTTGCATTAAAATATCTCAATTTGTGGATTTTCTGTAAGCAAGCAAATCCTATTGGTTTATAATGGGAGTGTATGGGAATTTGGCGATATATAGCGAAGTTGGCGACAAACTTGGAGGCATTTGGCGACAGAACAGAGTCCCTCTTTATGGTAACCCCCTTATAGGTATGGAGATGCCTTAAATGCTGTTCAATAACTAATGATATGCGTTTCGTTCGGGCGTTGCCATTAAACAATTAACAAATAATCGCGATTTTGTGCCACATACGACAATATATATATATATATATAACAGTGTTAGTCAGGATCTGCTATATCCGAGCCTATAATTGTAACTTTTTTTTAAATATTCTGTAAATAAATTATTCTTTAATATTAACTGAATAAGTTAGTATTTAATTATTATCCTTCTCACATGGTGTCTGATATCACGCATATATCGGTGGTGGCAGCCTATCAAGAAAACAGCGGTTAGTCGAACTCTCTATGAGGGGCTGACTGGAGTTTGCGTGATAATTACCATCGTATTAACAACGAAAAAGCGTAACAAGCATTCTCAAAGGCCCAAAATGTCTAGCAAATATATTTTAACTTATTTTTAACAAGCAGTTTTCGGGTCAAATAGACCCCAACAGAATAGCATAGTTAAAGGCAAACTACGGATAATAGATGAAGCAATACAGAT
>OZ010793.1:150571313-150957822 GCA_963932465.1 Maratus speciosus | reverse complement strand
GACTTTCGACGTTTTGCCAGACTGAGATTAAACACTGAATTTGTTGCTCTGGAGATGAAGTTCTATGGCCTTTGTAGAAAAAATATAAGTTATACAGGGTGATTAAAAAAAGTTTACAAAATGACATGACAAATCAGGCATATAACAAGGATGAAAAATCACTTAGGAACATAAGGTCTCAAACCACGTATTTAATCACAAATACAGGGTGTTTCATCTTAACTCAATTTGGGTTGACATTAATAACTCACAGAAACTAAAGTATGTTATAATAAAACATTTAATAGATATTATCACCTTTATTGTAAATGTGATAACACCAAACAAAAGTGGTAGAATTTTGTACTATACGCGCCAGCAGTATGCACTTAACGCCCAACATTTTGAACGGTGATTATCAATTCATATGGTATCATCGATTGCTTGAGCAACATGTTTTTCCAGATCTTTTCGTGATGTTATCACACTTCACACAAAACGAAGTACATATCGTTATAATGTTCTCGTTATAATGTATCGTTATAAGTGTTCATTTTCTCGAAATTATTACCGCCAACACGGCTTCAGTCAGGATGAAGCAATCTGTATTTGCGACTAAATAAGTGTTTTGTGACCCTATGTTCCTATGTGATTTTTTAATCCTTGCTGTATACCGGATTTGCCAGTCATTTTGTAAACATTCTTTTTAAATCACCCTGTATAAAGATATAACTTACATAAAGAATATAAAGATATTCTTTGTTATACTTATATATATATATATATAATATATATAACTATAACAAACAACAATATACTTATATATATACTTGCATTTTTTGTATAAAATATAAAAGGTGAACAAGAATATAAGTTAAGCTGTAAAATTTCTCTGCTTCTGTATTCGAGAATGCTCTTACACTTGTAATAATAATATTATTATTTCAGTTAATTATTATTTATTTATTTAGCATTATAGTTAAATTATAGCTTCATAAAAATTGATGATATTTAAAATTGTATATAATTAGTGCAAACTACTTTTATTGTAGGTGTATCTGGTTAAGGAAATCTGTTAAAGAAAAAAAGACACTTCCGAATACCAGAGAAATATCTCGTGAGCTCATACAAAATAAAAAAAAGCCAACAACCGAAATTTAACAGCCTCTTCTTCTTTGGTCAAACAGTGGCTCATGATTTAGCTCAGTTTCCTTTTACAATGGGTAAGGTTTATTTAAATCTGTAATATTGCTTACATAAAATGTAATATTGTTTTCTTTTGTGATCTTGCCCCTTTTACGGAAACGTGTTGACATTGGCTTATGACAGGCTGTTAAAAGTTCCATCCGGAAAAGCGCCATTTGTATCCTTTTTTTGGCGATTCATACAAAATTTTATTTTTTAATCCTTTATGTCCGAAATTATGAATTCGTCTTCTAAAGTAATTTTCATGAATTTTTGAAACTATATTAGAAGATTTACACGATCATTTCATAAATTTCAGATGGATTTTGCCAATTAAAATTAATTAATTAAATTTGAATTTATGGGAATTTTGTGCAATATTTAATAACTCCGCTCATAACTTTTATTTAAAATATTTGGTTTATTATTTTGTAGAATTCACAAATTTACGAATATGATGTTCTTACGATAGAAATATAGAAATATTTCGAACTGAATCATCCCCACCTCCCAATCTTTCAACGTCAATAAAGTTGAAAATTTGCAAAGGCAAAAGAAATCACCCTTTAAAAAATATTTTTGTTTTGTGCAACTAATAAGGCTTTATGAACAAAATAAAGTATATGTAACTTATTCTAAACTGTATTACTGCTAATCGATGTATTAAATGAATTTTATAAAAGTTATGTTAATGGTTAAAGTTATGTATTTATGTTAATGGTACTTTGAACTACTATTGGGCGCAAAGCGTTAATTATTGTTTACATTATCAAGGCGTTTGTGATATTTCAGGAATAAAAGCTATAGATGTAGAATTCCTTTTGCTGTATATATGATATCTGATTGTCATACATTTTTCTACTTGTTATAGACTCGGAATAATATATATATATATATATATATATACTAGCAGATCTACCCGGGCTTCGCTCGTGTCAATAATAAGGGTCCTCCCGGGTAAATACATTAAAATGAAATAATACGGCAATGATAATAACTGAGATTGTGCATTACCGTTCACGAATCGTTAAAAAGACCAATAAAAAAATATAAGTAAAATAGTCTTAATTGCGTCTACTATTAACTATACCATAGTAATGTATATTCCAAACAAATGTCAAAACATATATTGAAGTACAATTGTTTGCTTAAAAAGCGCCATTTCAATAAAAAACAAACATTAAAAATATTAAAATTTACATGTTTCGACTCTTTCATTGAGTCATCTTCAGAATATACAAAAAAAAACAAAACAACAAAAAAAAAACAACGCCAATTGTGACATGATACGGATGATGACAACGACCTAATCCATAAATTTTGCCTTTACTGAAATTTTTCTGACATATGAATAATATTACAATTTCGTTTTTTACACTGTCGAATAAAAAAAAAGTTTTGTCAAATGAAATTTATTTGAAAATTGTATCTCAATTCTTTCATGTGAATGGATTTTAAAGTATTTTCAATCATGGATATTTTTTTATTTGCATGCAGCCCGGGATGAGATTTCCAGAATTGCACACCAGCATTTTATTAGAGAAAATAATATTTCATTTAATCGGAATACTCTTGCGATTTAACAGAACAACATTTTCTCTAAGAATATACCGGCATGCAAAACGCGGAAATCTCATCCCTACATGCAGCCCAATTACGAAAGATATATCTGTTTGCTCTTAATGCATATTATAAAGTAAAGACATAGCTATGAGTAACTCTAGCATCATATTTTTGGTGGCAGCAACCTAACCCAACCATAAATTTGACTTTTACTGCGATTTGACCTTTAAATATCGCACATTTGGTTATTCCAACGTCTAATAGAATACAAAAAAGTAGTTTCAGTAATATTTGTTTGAAAAGCTTATCTCAATTTACAGATTGTTTATCCATTTTAATTAATTTTCAATCACGGAGATATTTTTAAATATACCTACAACCCAATTAAGAAAGATATATCCGTTTGCTATTAATGCAAGATTATGAAGGAAAGACATTTCTATGAGTAACGCCTAGCATCATATTGTTGGTGCAACAACCTAATCGTACCATAAATTACGCTTTTACTGCAATTTGGTCTCTAAACATCATGCATCCCATTATTTCAACGTCTAACAGAAAGCAAAAAACACTTTCCCGTAATTTGTTTGAAAGTTTGTCAATTTTCAGTTTTTTATGTTACGTATATTTTATATTATGTATTAAAAGTAATTTCGACCTTGAATATTTTGAAATATGCCTGCAACCCAGTTACAAAAGATTAACTTAATTGCTCAAAAACATTGTAAATAATTCAGTATTTGTTTATTTTCGTGTACCTTTACATAACTAAATTGGCAAATTTCAGTATGTTTTCGTATGGGAATCTCATTCCTGCTGCTTATAACTTGGGTTCTTCTGAAATAATTTTAATTCAACTTGCACTATTAGTTTTTCAGTTAATGTTTTGGTGCGTAACATTGTTATACGCTCATTAGTCATATAATTATAGAGGAAAATTCCATAATAATGTGGAACCCGATTATGAAAGATTAGCCTTTTAAAAACTCTGAATGGATTTCGTTGGAACTTGATTGTTTGTTAGATAATTTTACACGGATGTTTTTAAAATATTGCATATGCTTTTACGTCGCTTTGTTATAAAATTATAGAAGAAAGTTCAATAGTCAGGAGAGTCCGGTTATAAAAGAATAGCCTTTTTAAAAGTTCTACGGGAGAGATTTTGATGAAATTTGCACTATTAAATTGCATCAAACTTTCTGGAATAGTTTTAGTATATAACATTTTGTTGTACATGCTTTGTTTAGAATTAATTGAAATGTTCTATAATCAGGCAAAACCAATTCTGAATGTAAAAAAGTTAAAGCTCTTTTAAAAAGTTAGATTATTTTTGAGGAATAATTTTAGTATATTGCATATCCGTCTATAATTCTTAGACCATATCCTACTGTAAATGATCAACAAAAAAATTAGGCCGAAAACAGCCGAAATTTTGTCTTACACATTAGAAAATATAACAGCGCAGTGATGATCGTATCGTTCTATACGGAAGGACATTTGAGATAAAGATACATATTGCTTTAAAATGGAAGATCAAATTCACCCATATATTCCCTTTAATTAAAAATTTGTTCGTAGAATTTGTCCGCAGCCGGAGAAATGTGCTACTCAGATAAGTAAGTGATCGCTAAAACGAAACTGATCGCTAAAACAAAGGAAATAGGAAATAGGAAATAAATTGTAGCAGCCGGTTTTCAGAACCGGTTTGAAATTATATTGACGAAATTGACGTCATATCTAGCAAACGATTTTTTTATTATTATCTTTTTCCTTAATTGATTTCTTGATATTGAAATGACTTCATTAAAATTGATTTTTTAATTTCAGAAACATTCAACTAAGGTACTACGTCATTTTAAAACATGCTTAATTGAAGTTTTCAGATAAATATATGAAAAATGTGCATTTTCTTCTTTGAATGACGTCAATTTCAAAAACAGCAAAAATATAGTGATACCATCCGAATTTTTATTGTCTTATAAAACAAAGTACTCGAGTTATCATCTTTTTTTTTAATTATTGAACAGATTTGTAGATGTGTGGCAACAGGAAAGAAACGATTGAGTTACAAAATTTAAATAGAGATATTTCTGTAATGTTAAATTATGGAAAGTGGTAGAAAAAAGGGATAATTGTGGTCTGATGGTTTTTTAAAGTAGACAGCGTTCTTTTCCACGTTCTAAAACGTAAGTACATGAAGTTTCGTGCAAATCGGTCAAAAACTGAAGATTTGTATAAAGGACATACATACAGAGAACGGCTTTTATATATATAGATATATATACAGGGTGTTTATAAAGTCCCGGACCCATTTTGATTTTTAATAACTCAAATAATAAAGATAGATTAAAATTAATAACATAAATGGTTAGATAGCCTCAAAAAGTTTCATGACCCTTGTCAATGAACTTCCACGTGTGCCCCCTTCGTCGCACGGAGAATATCAAGTCGATAGTCAATTTCACGCCAGGTAGCGGCAGGAATGTCGGCATCCACAGAGGCTATTGCGGTTGTAATTATGGCTTTTAAGTCATCATTGTCCTTTACAAATCCCCAAAGGAAAAAGTCCAGCAGCGTTATATCAGGTGATCTGGGTGGCCAAGGAATTGGACCTCCTCGCCGAATCCACCTTCCTGGAAAATGGTCATTCAAAGAAGTACGAACGATGGTATTCCAATGAGGTACTATCCGCAAGATGCTGCTTTTGGATGGAGGATCTTTTTGGTAAATTCTTGTGCAATTTCTCTGTGCTTGCACTATCGATTTTGTTTCTATGAACCACCATAAAATCTGTGCTTTCACTTGTGGTGTATGCATTCTCCTTAATATCCGCTCGAATAAAACATCACATAAAAATGTAACATAGAAAAAACACATCAAAAGTAAACATAACATTGCAATAGTTGCCAAAAACAAAAGAGAGAAAAATGCAATTAATAAGCAGACGATATTTAGAAAAGTACAGATATTTAGACTGGAAAATAAAATTATCTGAAATTAACCACACGCGCAGACTATATTTACAAAAGTAAAGATATTTAAACCTGAAAAGGAAAATATATGAGTTATTCCATCAATAAATGCCATAAGTTTGTTTATATCTTCATTATTTTATGAGTTAGTAAACATCAAAATGGGTCCGGGACTTTATAAACACCCTTTATATACCTGGTGTTCAAAAGTTGGGTGCGAAAGTAAAACACGATAAATAAAAAGATCTATGGGTCGGAAAGATATGCGATTTCCATATAATTATTCAGCACGATACGGGATTTTGTATTACACCAACAAAAAATGTTAGTTCAAAATTTCGACAATAGAGGGCGCTACTGCAAGTAATAGCTTACACAAAGCAAGATTTGGAAACAAAAAAGTGTACATTCAGTATATTCTATTTTTTTTATCCAAATCTTGCGTTGTGTGAGCAATATGGAACTATTCCATGGAATTATCTGCAATAGCGCCTTCTGTTGTTACAATTTTGAACTACGTTTTTGTTGGTGTCTTACAAAATCCTGTGCCACGCTGAAAGATTATCTGCAAACCGCATGTCACTCGACCCACAGATTTTTTTTATTGTGTTTTACTTTCGCACCGAACTTCTGAAACACCCGGTATATATATTTTTTAAGTTTTATTTTTTTTAAAGATTTTTTTTATTTTTTAGAAATATCCTTTTTTTTCACAATTATGTGGATCAGATGATAAAGAATAATCTTAACAGGTTTTGAAAGAAGAAGACGTTCTCAGTTTTGTTTTACAAGTATATTTATCTATAGGCGTGACTACGTGTGTGTGTGTACTCTTCTGTATGCATATGGAAGTCAAAGATCAGATATATCGGGTGTCCCAAAAATGACTGATGGATTTTAAAATTCAATAACTTGCAAACGGTGACATCTATTAAAAAAATTCTTGCAGGAGTGTTATGTAAGATGTCAGGAGTTTTTATGCTGCGATTCTCAGTTTTATTTACAAATAGCATCGATAGATGGCGTTGCAAGCAATAACCGCTAAATCCAGGCTCAATTTTTCGACCTCTCTCTTTTTCCTTGTGAAAAAGGGAGAATAATTGTATTGCATGGTTTCCGAAGTACCATAAATCGGGTCTGGACTGAGCGCCTATTGCTCTCAGCGCCATCTATTGCTTGAAATTCGAACTAAAATCAAGAATCACAGTAAAAAATCTCCTGACATCATACATAATCCTCCGGCAAGAATTTTTTTAATATATGTCACCGTTTGCAAGATATTGAATTTTAAAATCCATCACTCATTCTTGGAACACCCGGTATCTATAGGCATGACTACGTGTGTGTACTCTCCTGTATGCATATGGGATCAAAGGTCAGATATATCAACACTGTTGTATAGAAATTGCCTCCTGACTGGCAACACTGGATTATATGGCGTAGTTGTAGATCGGACGCCTTTCTAATGTATACATACATTCGCGCTGTAACACAACATTGACGATTTTATTCATGATTACGAGTGCTTAAAACGTACACAAATGTTTTCTTAGACTAGTTATAAACAAGTTGGAAATTGCTCGTCAAACGTGGCAAATGAGGTGCGTTCGTACTATAACTAGTTTTATAATTACTTTTTGCACCCCATATTGTACTAAATGTATATTTTTTTGCACCTCATAAGTGCATAGACTGTAACATTATTAAAATGCCCTTGCAATATTTTTTTCCTATTCTCAGGAATGTAGCGGAACACTTTTGACTATCCCTGTAATTAAACTATAGATCAAATTTTCATACAATTTGAAATGGCTCGACAAAATTTTGCAACAAATATATATTTAAAATTTCAGACCATCATTTAACATCATTAAAATGCACTTGCAGTAATTTTTTTCCCATTGGCCGTAATGTAACGGAAAACTTTTGACTGTCCCTGTAATTAAACTGCAGAAGTTGCCTCACGATTGACAACACTGGATTATATGACGTAGTAGTAGATCCACCGACTTGAATTTTGAATAATATTATTAATCAAATTTAAAAAATAAAAAAACCCGACTGCGTAAAAAGCGAACTAATTAATTTTTTTTCATCAATGTGAAACTATTTTTATATTACTTACCTATTTTTTTTTATTTACTTGTATTGATGACTTTTAAGGTGTTTAATTGATAGTTCCTATCTATATAAACACTGTTTTGATGATGACTATAGATGTCTATGAAGGTTAGAGTTGCAGTAAAGCTAGAGATCCTACCTACACAACTTCAAGATTGTGTAATATTTAAACGGAGCTTCTGACTGTAAAATAGTCAATGAAACATGGTCTTCATTTTGAAAGACCTATCCAATGATATGCCACTCAATAGAGTGCATAAAAACATTTTTTCGTCTCTGCCGCCATTTTGAATTTATAAAAACAAAACCTAGCCTGTAACCATCGGACCGTTAAGACGAATCGATAGAGACCTCATTCATTAAAATCCATCCAGCCGTTGGGATGTTTCGAGGGATAAAGAAATCCAAATACCCAGATACGCGTGAAACACATAACCCTTCTTAAATGTGTGGGGACAGAAATCTGTAACATTTCTTCATGATATTCGGATGCAAAGATTGAAAAAGGATTTAATTACAGTGAAACCTCTCTGTGCGACCACCTCCATTGAGCGACCACCTCCCTGAACGACCATTTTTTCATGGAACGAAATTTATTCCTATAGGCTCAATACTAATTTTACCTCCATTCAGAGACAAACTCAGTCGAACTCCCTCCATGAGCGACCAATTTCTTTGAAGAAAATGAAACAAATTCCGTTTTTTCCTGGTCGCTTGAAGAAGGTTTTATAAGAAAAATAATTCCGGAAAGCGCATTATTCATCAAACTTCTAAACTAAGTTTAGATTTTTTTTTTTATTCCCGTAACTTTTAAGTGTTGAAACCCCTTTGCGCCTTTTTAGGCAATGAATTTAACACTGATGACAAATGAAGAATGACAGTCAATAAACTCCCCTGCCCCATTCTGTCAAGAAACTCTCAAAGAAATAGACAAATTAATGAAATAGTCATTATTTGTTTCCGTTCAAGAAAAAATGCATTTATTTACTGAACTTCGAAACGACTTGGAAATAAAAGTTATCCTTAAAATCAAAGCAAACGTCACTGTATTCATTTTTTAAACACTGGAGTAATTAACTTACGTAATTAACTTTTATTTTAATACTTAAATTTTTATATTTTTTCCTGATGTGAAAAATAAATTTTAGTAACATTAATTTTTACCTTTTTTCAACAATTAAAATCTAGATTTAAACATGACCTCCATTAAGAGACCACCTCTCGGAGCGACCAATTTTTACTGGAACGGAACGTGGTCATTTTAGGGAGGTTTTATTATATTAAATAAGAGTTTTTATTTGGAAATAATAAAAGTTAATTATTCTTATATTTTTTGTAAAACAAATATGAATGTTATAATTAACAAAATTCACTTTTTATACTTCAAATACTCAGGGTTGCACTTTTCTTTCCAAGACAGATTTTTTTTTTTTTTTTTTTTTTTTTTTGTCATAAAATGCATATGTTTTACATATTTTATATTTTAACCTAATGATAAGCCCCATTGCTTATATTATGTTTCGAAGTTTTGAATGTTTTAGATTAGTTTAATAAATAGTTTATATTTTACTACTTTATTTTATAAAACTAGGGGGCTCTGCCCCCTACGAGCTACGCTCGTCAACCCCCGTTCAGACACCGCAGACTCTAACAGCACGCTAATTTGATCGCCTTTAAAAAGATTTCGGAAGATTGAATTATAATTTGAATCTGACAATTAAAATCTGACGTAATTTTCACCAAACTTTTCTTTCTCTTTTTAATATTCACGTCAAAATACTTTTGTTAGAAATGAATTATTATGATCATCTTAAAATGTCAAGTAAATGTCTCGCGCAATTTTTAAATTAAAACTGTTTTGTAATATTATTTTTTGTTCATTTTACGTAATAAGTGTAATATGACGTAAATTCTCCTATTTAGGACTTCTAACGCATGTTACTGAATTTATTATTTTACAATATTCTTTCTCATTTAAAATTCACGTGTAACTATAGTTTTTATGACGTAATTTTCAATGAGTTCCTGCTTTTTATATTTTTTGTTTATAATAGTCACGTGTAAAATAAATTTTTAATTTGAAGCAAACATTACTGTTTCCGCTGTTTATACAGTTGGCAACCGTTTAAATTAATACAATTTTCTAAAATTTGTAAAAAATATCTCTCGAAATGCTGAAAATTTGAATTTAAAATACAAATAAAACCTCGAAAAATTATTCAAATTAAAAAACTAACTGCAATCTGCACACCGGGAAATTCTGACGCATAAAATGATCTAAAAATAATTAAATTCCTATGCACAGTTTTTGCTCCTATAAAACTTTTTTAATGGAACGATTTTGTCCAACTTTGGCATTAAATATCTCTTAAAATAATTCTTCGATTTGAAAACTGTCTGCATCAGCGTGTTTATCAAACATTTTTCTATAATACTACCGATTTTCATATTTTTGTATGCAACAGTTTTTTTAATATTAACAAAGAAAGACCTCCGGTCACAAAAAATTCAAAACCGGCGGCGGCGGCGGCGGCGGCGGTGACAGCGGGAGTTACTTTTTTTTAGAATAGAGAGATGTTAGCTTCTTAAAATAGCCAACAAGATACATCTTAATAAACAACTATAAAAGATTTAATCCTTTGTTTACTGAATTATGAATTCAGGAAAATTTTATCTTTTAAAGCATTTTTCGTGAATTGTTTAAACTGAATTAAAAAATTTACATTATCATTTAATAAATTTTAGAAGGATTTTAGAAGGACTGAAGGATTTAGAAGGATTAATTAAATTTGAATTTATAGTGACTTTGTGCAATATTTATAACCCCACTCAAATATTTTATTTTAAATATTTTTCTTAGTATTTTGTAGAATTAGAAATGTACAAAAATTTAGTTTTTACAATAGAAATATAGAAATATTTCCGAATTGAAAACTCCCCCCCCCCCCCACCCAACGCCAAGAAAGCTTAAAAGATTCAAAGGCAAAAGAAATCATCCTTTTGCACCTATAACTTATTCTAAAATGTATTACTACTAATTGATGTATTGAATGAATTTTATAACAAGTTATTTTAATGGTACTTATAAGTATCGTCAGCGTCAGTAGATAAAGGGTTAAGAATAGTTGTTCTAATTGATTCAACACTGAAGTTTATCGCCCGATCCGCTGTGACGTCAACGCTCAATTCTAAGGAGTTATGTATAGGAAATACATAAAATTATCAATAGAATCCAGAAAATAAATGTGTAGTCCCGTTCACTTCTTTATTCTATAGGCATTAATATTTTAATTAGTTAGACTACAAATTGCATAGCTTGATTTTAAAATTTTATTTTTAAAAAATCATCTTTAGTTAACTCTATTTCAGCGTTAAACAATGTTGTACAATTTTCTGTAAAAAATCAAATTTTTACATAATTTAATCTTCTGAATTCTATGGATAATACAATGATTTAACACTACACATACCGGAAATTTGTCCAAGTTTTATGAAAATATTTCACTCTAGAATTTTTATTCAGTGTTGTTTAACTTTTTAATTAGCTTATATATGTGCTATTTATATTTCATTTATTTTTACGAAGATTTTTTTTTCAAATGAAACCCATTTAGTACCGGTTGAATGACAAGTTTTTGGTATATTTAGCGTTAACAACAATTCCGACATTTGGTTCTATCGAGGAATGTAGTGGAGGATATGCGGAGGTATACGCCGTATGCCCTCTGGATTTTTTTAAGGAACACCATATACCTTCTTTTTCTTAAGAAAGCTATAGTATATATACACTAGGGTATACCTCTTCCTTGAGCGTATACCCTCTGCTTAGAACATATACCCTCTGTTTTTTGTTTTTTTTTACGACTACACCACTGGTTCCATCTTTATTGCTGCCAAGCTTAAACTTCATATTTAAATTGAAATACCATAGTAGGGGTTATATGTAAGGCGTGTTGTACATAAATAAATATCCCAACTTTACAGGGATATTAACATAAAAAAAGTACAACCTTGTTATTAATCGGGAAATAAAAATAACAGTTGAAATCTTTAATTCAACAGAGTTATAAGTGTTCAGTGTGAGTCCCTCCAGAAATATAAACGATATCGGGTTGTACGATAACTCATCAGACACGTTTTTCAGCATATCCGATGTGACCCTTTGAATGACTGCAGATAAATTGTCCTAAGTTCGTCAGCGTCAGTTGGTAGCGGTGAAACAAACACCTAATCTTTGATGATGCCCCATAAAAAAATCACATGGAGTCATGTCAGGGCTACAAGGAGGCCATTGATGAAGAACAAGATCTGGTGTGCTCGGCGATCTATGGCCATCTTCGTAAACTTTCTATTATTTTTTATTTATGATGAAAACAAGCTAGTACTTTTTCTTGTTTCCTCTTAAACCCTTGTCTGTGATGCCCGAACTCAGTTCGGGCAACGCAAACGCGCCAATTTTGGAATTCCCGACCTGAGTTCGGGCAAGAGAAAAATCGGTGTTTCAATTCCGCGAAGCCAGAACTCAATTCGTCCAATGCATATTATGTAATTTACCATTTTCCCAATAGATGGCGATATCTTTCCCGCGGAAAGTTCGGCAGTTTCGTACCATTTATCGTATTTTTGTAATTTTACAGTTCTTCCCAAATTTCATTCAAACCACATTATGTTTGACAGACAGGATTTATGAAATTCAAAGTAATCTGAGGGACGAATTCTTGACAGTTGATATAAATACTAATATTGTTGAATTAGTTTATTATATTTATTTTGAAAATTATGTCATTTCATTTATTTTGCTATAATTTGAGCGAAAAATACCGTAATCCATTAACATTTCACATATATGAGTAAATATTGAATATAGTAGTCATTTCGATTATTTTTTTTAATAATCTTCTAACATTTTGATGATAACAAAGAATAAATTTAAGATATTTTTTTAAGCAAGGGGTTAATAACCCTGTAAAGTTGGGATATTCATTTCTGCACACACTGTATTTTTTATTAATTTTTCAATTAATATTTAGAAGTGAAATTATGCCCGAAATTATTGAATATTAAATATGTGAATTTTCACATTTCTAACTAAGCGTAAAACCAACAGAGTGAAAAAAGTCCAAAACTGGGATCGAACCCAAATCCTTGGAATAACGCTCCAATGCTCTACCATTTTAGCTACGAGGACGATACCCAGCCTGGCATGTCCCACTCACATATGTCGGTAAGGCTGAAACAGCAGCACAAGGCGGAAAAAACTCCATCATATCGCAACCCTGCGGTGAAACATGAGACGAAATAAAGCAGTATAGGTGAACATATAACCGTATTTTTAATTATTTTTTCAATTAATTTTCCGCAGTGAATTTACGCCCAAAATTATTGAATATTAAATATGTGAATTTTCACATTGCTAACTAAGCGTAAAATCAACAGAGTGAAAAATGTCCAAAACTGGAATCGAACCCAGATCCTTTTAATAACGCTCCAATGGTCTATCTTTAAGCTACGAGGACGATACCTAGCCAGGCATCTCTCATTCACATATGTCGGTAAGGCTGCAACCGCAGCACAAGGTGGTAAAGCATTCATGATATCACAACCCTTCGGCGAAACATGAGACGGAATAAAACAGTTTGGGTGAACATATAACCGTATTTTTAATTATTTTTCAATTAATTTTCAGCAGTGAAATTACGCCCGAAATTATTGAATATTAAATACGAGAATTTTCACATTGCTAACTAAGCGTAAAGCCAACATCGTCCTCGTAGCTCAAAGATTAGCTCATTGGAGCGTTATTCCAAGGATCCGGGTTCGATTCCCGGCTTGGATATTTTTCACTCTGTGGGTCTCTCTTCGTTAGCAATGAAAAAGTTCACATACTTAATATTCAATAACTTCGGTTCTAATTTCACTGTCGAAAAATTAATTAAAAATACATATATATGTTCACCTATGCTGAGCTTTATTTCGTCTCATGTTTCGCCGCCTGGTTGTATGTTCATGAAGCCTTTTCCATATTGTGCTGCGTTTGCAGCCTTACCGACATATATGAGTGATAGATGCCAGGATGGGTAACGTCCTCGTAGCTCAAAGGTAGAACGTTGGAGCGTTATTCCAAGGATCTGGGTTCGATTCCCGACTTGGACATTTTTCAATTTGTTGGTTTTACTCTTAGCAATATGAAAATTCACGTTAGTAGTAGGGGTTATTTCAAGAAAAATAGCAAAACCTCGTATATATTATTCAAACTGCTCAGGATCTTGTTCATCTTTGGTTATAACATAAGTGATTAAAATTATAAGAAACCCTTAAAAGAAAATTATTTAATAAATTATATTTTATTGCATAAACATTTGAGTTAATCAAAAGAATTCTTAAAAAATTACAAAATTTAATTTTATTGCATAAACATTTGAGTTAATCAAAAGAATTCTTAAAAAATTACAAAATTTAATTTTTTTAAGTCCCTAGGTGCTATAAGTTATATTTAGTAAAAATATCCTATTACAGAAGTAAGACAAAAAATTCCCATTTTTCTGGGATCAAAACTGACCGATTAATAGTTGTTTGAAGTTGAAGCATCTTTTTTTTTTACAGCGAAGTAGAAGTAATTCACAAAGGGTCTAGCCGGATAAGCATAGCGAAATGGCCCCCACGGCCGATGTTTGAAATAACATATGTGGTAATAAAGCTCACCATGAGAATACAATATAGAGTATTTTTAGCCCCTGACCTTGAACTGTCCTTGAGATAATTGACGAAATATGCGCCGGCGCTACTATTTTTCATATACGATTTTCTCAAGAAGTACAAAATTTTAAAAAATGAAACCAATGTCAATTATTGAACAATATATTAGTTCACATTATATACAGGGTTGTTATAATTAAAGTTCGCCTATTCAGAAGGCTCTAGAGCCGGTTCTATGGCTCCAAACGAAACAAAATTTCACTAGTACGTAGTTGAAGAGATGCGCTCTGCGAAAATAAAATAAAAAAATAGTTAAAATGTTTGTCAATAGGTGGCGCTGCGCCAATATTTGCAGATTCCTTTATTTTGTAAAAAACAAAATGCAGGAAATTTTATTTCACAGTTGGTAAAAGTAAACTTTTTCAGATTCGTTATATCATTTCGGTCAACCCAGATGAAACACACAAAATCACAAAATTTCACCCAACGCTTGAAAAAGATCACAGTTTATTCAAATTTTCGACGAATGACGTCAAAGTGGCGTCCCAACTTCGAAAAATTGAAATACCCTTCTAACGACCTGACGATTTAAAACTTGCTGATAAAGTGTGTCTGTGATTTCTTTGACACTGGAACAGCTGGTTGTTTCTGAAAAGCATTTGAATCTACGCTTTGTGGACAATGGTAACTTTGAACGAAAAGGCACTTCTTGTAACGTTATTTTATCAAAATAACAGCAACGCAGCTGCAGCTCTTCGATAATTCCGGAAACTAAAAGATGTTAGACGTGGACCAATGTCGGATCGTGGAGTTCACAAAATGATTAAAAAGTTCGAGGAAACAGGAAAACTCGACATTCTTCCTGGCAGAGGACGAAAAAAGGTAGACATTTCTAGCATTGAAGATATTGCTACTGCTGCCGTGGATTTAGCAAGCCAGCCATCATTTGGTAATGCAAGTGTGCCAGCTATTGCGAATGAAGTCGATATGCCGATTTCCACTGTGAGAAAAGTGATGCGTCAAATTTTGCGCTACTATCCATACAAGATTCAGAGGGTGCAACAACTAATACAGGGTGATACCGAAAGTCGGCTATCATTTTAACTACAGTTTCTTGCACGAATGACTGTGGACAATTCTTGGCCCTGGAATATTCTATGGGCTGATGAAGCGCATTTTTATCTACACGGACAAGTGAACACACACAACTGTGGAATTTGGGCGAAAGAAAATCCTAATGTTATCCAAGAAGTTCCATTGCATGCAGCTAAAGTGACGGTGTGGTGCGGTTTCACAGCTACGTTTATGATAGAGTCATATTTTTTTGAGGAACTAACATCCACAGGACCCATTACATGTTCCGTAAATGGGAGAAGGTATCTCAATATGTTGTCAAATTTTCTGATTCCCTTGCTGCAACAGCGAGGCTGCCTTCTAAATATCGTGTTTATGCAAGACGGTGCACCACCGCACATTACTAGAGTAGTTTGGACTTTCTTAACAAGCCATTTTACAGAAGACCGCATCATAAGACATTATTTTCAAACAGTCTGGCCACCACGATCGCCTGATCTAACACCATTCGATTTTTGGTTGTGGGGATTTTGAAAGATTCTGTATCTAAAGACAGATGTCAGACAATCTCTGACCAGAAAGACAGTATTAGACTTCATATTCGCTCAATCTCACAGGACAGTTTACGCAATGCTGTAGAAAGCACAATTCTGAGAATGGAATGCGTTATTGAAAATGGTGGAGGATTCATTGAGCATGCGTAATGTTATTCTTCGTTATTTCCTCGTTGCCGAGCGACATGTTTTATTTTTGTTTATGCAGATTACATCACATGAAATTATATTCATTTTTCTGTATTGTTTGGAGTCATAGGCAGCTCTAGAGCTGTCTGATTAGGTGAACTTTAATTATAACAATTCGCTGTTCCTCGAAGTTTGTTGAAACTTTTAAATTTGTGCGCTTCGTCTGGATTGACTGAAATTGATATAATGAATTTGCAAACATCGCCTTAAATATTGCCGGAGCGTCACCTATTGACAAAAATTTTAACTATTTTTTTTTCGATTTTCGCAGAAAGCATTCAACTACGTACTAGTGAAATTTTGTTTCGTTTGGAGCCATAGAACCGGGTCTAGAGCCTTTTGAATAGGCGAACTTTAATTATAACAACCCTGTATTTGTTTCTCATTTTTACACAAATTTTAACATAGAAAAATAAACAAAAATATTTAAAAAAAATTATTAATGTAGTAATTTTATATTTACACCAACCAAAAAATTACAGAATAATGTTCAAAGTATGTACTTTTAAGGAAAAAAAAATATTCGTTAAAATCGAAGATGCGCTTTTTGAGTTATAAAAAAAAATAATGCTAGCAACTTGCTAAAATACTCGTAACTTTCCCTGTTTGCATTTTGCAAAAATATGCTACTATCTATGCGTTGGTCAATTCATGACATTTCCACTCGGACAGGAAGCGCAGTACGCCAAAATAAGAGAATGTTTACATTTATACTAATTCGTTACTGGTTTGTTTCATGCTTGTAAATATTCTGTTACTTTGGCATACTGCGCATCCTTCTCGCTTTTCTACATTTCATTCTTCTCGCTAATTTTTCTAACAACTTCTTAGGTCCTCCAGCTGCTACATGAACGACAAAACAAAAAAATTTCTAAGCCTTTAGCTACAACCAATTATGAAAATTAATCTCCTTCTTGGGGCCTTTGTTGCAGCTTCTTTAAAAAAGATCCGATTTTATTACAAATTTCTGTAACATAGTTTTAGCGTCCTCCAGCTACTTTAAAACTACATTCCAGTTAAGATCATGGCCCCATCAGGATCCGGTCTTTCCTTTTATCTCATCTACCACCTTTTTCGAACATTAATCTCCTTTTTCGGCAAAAACGTACGTTTACTCACTATAACCGTAAATTAAAAATCGCGTTACTTTAATGGTAACTTTAGATAAGGGATTTCATCCGTTAATTAAATATCCTGTTAATGTTAAAAGTAATTTGTGAAATTTACAGAAAGGAACACCTTCCACCGCTTGGGGAGCATTCTTTCCTCGGGTTCTAAGGGCCCAATTTCAACGGGGTTTGATTTCTTCAACTTAGATTACAATTCGGCTACTTTTTGTAATATGAAATTTTATTTTAGACTTCAGTTACCAAAATTTTCGAACATTAATGGGGCATTCTTTTTTTTTGGGGGGGGGGGGTTCTTTGGGCTGGATTACTACGAGGTTTGGCTCACTCAGTTTAGTTTTTGATTGTCTCTGGCATGTGCTGAGCACTTCCGATACATGCTGCCTTAGGTAGCGTGGACCCAGTTTACAGGCTCGTTCGGAATGAAGTTTGTTGGAAACACACTAGACGCTACGGAAGGCAATTGGTGCTTCCGAAATTAGGTTCATTTAAAAGAATTTCAAAAGATATAAAATCATAGAAACTTGAGTTTTGCTTATGGTTATTACCGGTTATGGTTATTATTATTCTGACAACGCCGAGCGGGTCAGCTAATATGCTAATAAAAGAAAGATTCACTCTGTCTGTCTGCGTGCGATGGCTAACAAAATCTACTGCACGTAGAAGTCTGAAAATTTAGAAGTGGGTAGACGAAGTTAGGTCCTGATGCCATGAGACTCAGATTTTTATTTTTTAAAGATTCGGGCCCTCTGGGCTCCTTTAAGTTTTTATACTCTAAATTGTTAATAACTTGCCTCCTTTTTATCCAATCTTCTTTGTTTTCGGGGACTTTTCTCCATTTAGTTATTCTCGCATTAACCTTTTTCATTTCCGATTTGCATAAATTACCAAAATATGCAACATAATATTTTTATGCGAGATCGCAAAATAGTTTTTGTGTGTCTATAGTTCATTTATATGTTAAAGATCTTTTTTGAACTATGGTTACAAAAAAGAACATCCGACACCCCCCACTATGTCATTGTAATGATTGTCAAAATTTAAATTATACCAAACTTATAGTTATTTACAAAACATATCTATATATTTTCTTTATAGTTAATGACAGCAAAAAGCTGGGTTGTTGTGAACATGCATCAGACAAAGATCAACATCCACAGTGTATACCAATTCTGTTAGACCCAACCGATATATTTTTTACTGTTCACAATGTTCATTGTTTCAATGTAGCGAGGGTAATTCCCTGCCTTACGTGTTCTGTAGGTATGGTTTTTTATTTTTATTTTTATGTTTTTAATATTTCTTTTACAAATGTTGTTTTATGTTGTCTACTATATAATTTGTTTTAATTGCATTTTATTTAAAAGATTGAGCATTTTAAGAGGACAATGGATAATCAAAATCACGAAATTTGATAAAAAAAAAATCGATTTTTAGGGTTCGGTACTTAAAAAGTGAAAACGGAACCATTATAAGATCCCTTCTGTGTCTGTCTGTTTGTCACAGCTATTTTAATCGAAAAGTATGGAACATGGAAAGTTCAAATTAGGTGAAGTAATAAAGACTATTAATCCACATATTTACAGAATATTAAACATTCACAAATATATTTAGGAAAAATGTAGGGGGGAGGGTAATTAAAATACTTGAAAAAAAAAACTTTTCTTTGTATATCGTATAAGATATCGTATAAAATCTATAGTAATGCTGAACTCAAAAATACATTTCTTTTAATTTTAAGTACTATATTTTCAGAGATATCGTCGAAAATATAACGGAAAAATATATCCCCCTCCCTCTACTGAAACTAAAATTATGAAAGAATTAAACGCAGTAGACGTTAATTTAAACGTTTCAGGGAAACTATAGAGATTACCGTAGGTCACATGGTTTTTGAGAAAGCGCTTTTTTCCGTTACATACAAATTTCGATTTGCAGGCATTCAGCAAAGGTGTTGAGGAGCGCTGGAGATACCTATCTTAGCGGAAGTATAAAAGCATTGTTTATAAGGATTTTTGAGAAAAATCGTCGGTAATTAGCCGATATATTAATCCTTAAAGACACGGACGTTTTGGACATACATAATGACAGGGGCGACGTACTCTATATACAGTCGGTTTTTAAAGCTCATATAACAACTTTAAATGATATATTTGTGTAATGCAATGACCAGTAACAGTATAAAAGCAATAAACTTCAAACTGTTAAAAACAGACTAATTTAATTAGAATTATTCACATAAATGCTATGGTATTCGCGACTAGCTTGCATTGAATTGATCTCTAATTATTCCTTCTGCGTCTTTAAAAGTTAATTAAAAACCCATCTGGGAAAACACGGGAAGGACAAAGGCGGCATTGCAAATTTGACCTCCTTTCGAAGCCCGCTTAGAAATATGCCAAGTTTAAAATTTGAACAAGGGTTTTTTTAGCTACACTGTAAAAAAGAAAAGATTATCACTACGCTGAATTTAGTTTTATGAAATGCCAAATGAAGTTTAAATATGTATTACTTTTACTCTCAGTACCGAATTAATTTCATCATAAACAGTTAAGAATAAGATTAAACTAGTATGTTGTGGCCATCACAAAACTTTCTTCTATATAAGTCACGTCAATTAAATCGTTTAAATAGTACCAATACATATCACAATATATCTGAATTTGAAGTTTGGTGAAAATTCGTGCATTAGTTCTTGTATAGAGCTATAGCGGAAATTCTGAAAAATGTGGTATAGCAGCGCCACCTGTTGAGCGATTTACACCAAAACATAAACAGCACTAATTGATATCAAGGTATACCTGAATCTGAAGTTTGATGAAAATTCATGCATTAGTTATTGAGATACAGCTGTGGCGGAAATTCTGAAAAATGCAGCATAGCAGCGCCACCTGTTGCGCGATTTACACCAAAACATAAACAGCACTAATTCATATCATGGTATACCTGAATCTGAAGTTTGTTGAAAATCCAAGCATTAGTTCTTGAGATAGAGCTATTGCGGAAATTGCAAAAAATGCCCAATAGCAGCGCCACCTGTTGAGCGATTTACACCAAAATATATAAAATGTCTATTCATGTCAAGGACTAACTGAATCTGAAGTTTCATGAAAATCCGTGCATTAGTTCTTGAGATAGAGCCATTGCGGAAATCGTAAAAAATCCAGCATAGCAGCGCCACCTGTTGAACGATTTACACCAACACGTAATCAGCATCAAGTCATATCAAGGACTAACTGACTCTGAAATTTCATGAAAATCCGTGCATTAGTTCTTGAGATAGAGCCATTTCGGAAATCGTAAAAAAGGCAGCATAGCAGCGCCACCTGTTGAGCGATTTGCACCAAAATATATAAAATGTCTATTCATGTCAAGGACTAACTGAATCTGAAGCTTCATGAAAATCCGTGCATTAGTTCTTGAGATAAAGCCATTGCGGAAATCGTAAAAAATCCAGCATAGCAGCGCCACCTGTTGAGCGATTTACACCAACACGTAATCAACATCAAGTCATATCAAGGACTAACTGACTCTGAAGTTTCATGAAAATCCGTGCATTAGTTCTTGAGATAGAGCCATTTCGGAAATCGTAAAAAAGGCAGCATAGCAGCGCCACCTGTTGAGCGATTTGCACCAAAATCTCTAAATTGTCTATTCATGTCAAGGACTAACTGAATCTGAAGTTTCATGAAAATCCGTGCATTAGTTCTTGAGATAGAGCCATTGCGGGAATCATAAAAAAGGCAGCATAGCAGCGCCACCTGTTGAGCGATTTGCACCAAAAACTAATCAGCATCAATTTGTATCAGGGACTAACTGAATATGAATTTTTGTTAAATTTCGTGCATTAGTTCTTGAGATAGAGCGCCCACAAAATTTGTGTCACATACACACAGACAGACAGACAGACTCACAGAGTCACAGACAGACATTTTGTAAAAACATGTTTTTTGGAATCTCTGACCCCTAAAACGTGTAAATCCGTCGAAAACCGGAATTCGAAAATTTTCATGAATCCAATACTTTCTTCTTGTAAAGATGAAAGTAAAAAAGAGGTAGCAATAGCAATATTTTATATTATTTAGGCTTCATTTCTCTTTGAACTTTTATGACACTAGGGGGCTCGGCCCCCTACGAGCTACGCTCGTCAACCCCCGTCCAGACACCGTAGACTCTAAATGCACGCTAATTTGATCGGCTTTAAAAAGATTTCGAAAGATTGAATTATAATTTAAAAAACAGTGGCGATCTCTCTATAAACGGATTTCTATTCATTTCTCTTTGATTGGGGAATTTTAACGCCAAATCCGTTGCGGTACTACTTGATTATCCCGTCGACCAATTTCGCCAAATTATATAAATCGCCAAACAACTCGCCAAATTATACAAATTGACATAATTTTTATTTTAAATAACGAAAAAACAAATAAATTAGTACAACATTAATAAAAATACAAATAAAACGTCGAAATAAAAATAACTTGATGACGTAGACACGTGTAACAACATTTCAAAATAAGCTAATATAAAAGGAATTAAGTAAACAGAGTCTTTGTCTACTGGTATTTTTTAACAAAGTGAAAAGAAAGTTCTTTTAAATGAGACATTTTAAATTAATCGTTTTTAATCTGACGTAATTTTGACCAAACTATTCTTTCTCTTTTTAATATTCACGTGAAAATACTTGTGTTAGAAATTAAATATTATTTGCGCTTTCCTAACAAAAATAGTTGAAAAGTATCCTCTTAAAATATCAAATAAATGTCTAGCGCAATTTCTAAATTTAAACCGTTTTGCAATATTATTTTGTGTTCATTTTATGTAATAACTGTAATGTGACGTAAATATGACGTAATTTCTCCTATTTAAGACTTCCAACGCATGTTAATAAATTTATTGCTTTACAAATTCCTTTCTCTCTTAAAATTCACGTGTAATTATAGTTTTTATGACATAATTTTTAACAAGTTCCTGCTTTTTGTACATAATTATTTAATTTTAATTCCAAATATTTTTTTCTGTTTATAATAGTCACGTGTAGATAAATTTTTAATTAATTTTATGTAATAACTGTAATGTGACGTAAATATGACGTAATTTCTCCTATTTAAGACTTCTAACGCATGTTAATAAATTTATTGCTTTACAAATTCCTTTCTCTCTTAAAATTCACGTGTAATTATAGTTTTTATGACATAATTTTTAATAAGTTCCTGCTTTTTGTACATATTTATTCTAATTCCAAATCAATTATTTAATTCTAATTCCAAATGTTTTTTTCTGTTTATAATAGTCACGTGTAAATAAATTTTTAATTTATTTACACGTATAAATATTTTTTTTTATTTTTTTTTATTTATTTTTTTTTTTTTGAAGCAAACATTATTGTTTCCGCTGTTTATACAGTTGGCAACAGTTTGAATTAATATCACTTTCTAAAATCTGTTAAAAATATCTCTAGAAATGCTGAAAATCTGAATTTAAAATAGAAATAAAACCTCAAAAAGTTAGTCAAAATAAAAAAAATTAATGCAATCTGCACTCCGGCAAATTCTAACGCATAAAATGATCTAAAAATGATTAAATTCCTATGAACAGTTTTTGCTCCTATAAAACTTTTTTAGTGGAACGATTTTGTCCAACTTTAGCATTAAATATCTCTTAAAATAATTCTTCGATCTGAAAATTGTCTGCATCAGCGTGTTTATCAAACATTTCTGTATAATACTACCGATTTTCATATTTTTGTATGCATTATGTTTCTTAATATTAACGAAGAAAGACCACCGGTCACAAAAAATTCAAAACCGGCGGCGGCGGCGGCGGCGGCGGCGGTGACAGCGGTAGTTACTTTTTTTTAGAATAGAAGAGAGAAAGAGAGATACCCATTCATAATTTTCTAGTATGTACATCTATACCCAACCTGCGTTTCATAGTTTTTTACAGTCTTATTGTTTTTTTTTAGCAACGATTTTTTCAATAATACTCATAATAATTCATATATTTATTGTACCGAACCCTTTGAGCTCAGGTAATACTCGCACTTGACAAATTATTTTTATACTTCAAACATTTTTTTCTCAAAATTTAAAATTTCACAAATTTCTATCTTTTAAAATGTTTCATGCGCATTCCTAATTATCAGATTATTTTGAAACTCATTCTGTATATCCTCTATACAACAATAAATAAAAATGTGCATTTAAAAATACATCCCTACTTTTTTTAGAAAAAAAAATAAAGCATAACTATAAAAATATTTTTTTCTGTTTATACATTCATGGAACTTTTACACAACTAGGGGGCTCGGCCCCTACGAGCTACGCTCGCCAACCCCCGTCCAGACACCGCAGACGCTAAATGCACGCTAATGTGATCGGCTTTAAAAAGATTTCGAAAGATTGAATTATAATTTAAAAAACAGTGGCGATCTCCCTATAAACGGATTTCTATTCATTTCTCTTTGATTGGGGAAATTTTAACGCCAAATCCGCTGCGGTGCTACTTGATTATCCCGTCGACTAATTTCGCCAAATTATATAAATCGCCAAACCACTCGCCAACTTATACAAATTGATATAATTTTTATTTTAAATAACGAAAGAACAAATAAATTAGTACAACATTAATAAAAATACAAATAAAACGTCGAAATAAAAATAACTTGATGACGTAGACACGTGTAACAACATTTCAAAATAAGCTAATATAAAAGGAATTAAGTAAACAGAATCTTTGTCTCCCGGTATTTTTTAACAAAGCGAAAAGAAAGTTCTTTTAAACGAGACATTTTAAATTAATCGTTTTTAATCTGACGTAATTTTGACCAAACTATTCTTTCCTAAGAAAAATAGTTGAAAAGTATCCGCTCAAAATATCAAATAAATGTCTAGCGCAATTTCTAAATTTAAATCGTTTTGCAATATTATTTTGTGTTCGTTTTATGTAATAACTGTAATGTGACGTAAATATGACGTAATTTCTCCTATTTAAGACTTCTAACGCATGTTAATGAATTTATTATTTTACAAATTCCTTTCTCTCTTAAAATTCACGTGTAATTATAGTTTTATGACGTAATTTTTAACAAGTTCCTGCTTTTTGTACATAAATATATTTTTTTTTGAAGCAAACATTATTGTTTCCGCTGTTTATACAGTTGGCAACAGTTTAAATTAATATCACTTTCTAAAATCTGTAAAAAATATCTCTAGAAATGCTGAAAATTTGAATTTAAAATAGAAATAAAACATAAAAAAAAATAGCCAAATTAAAAAAAGAAATACAATCTGCACACCGGCAAATTCTAACGCATAAAAAGATCTAAAAATGATTACATTCCCATGTATAGTTTTTACTGCTATAAAACTTTTTTAATGGAACGATTTTGTCCAACTTTAGCATTAAATATCTCTTAAAATAATTCTTCGATTTGAAAACTGTCTGCATCAGCGTGTTTATCAAACATTTCTCTATAATAGCACCGATTTTCATATTTTTGTACGCAATATTTTTCTTAATATTAACGAAGAAAGACCTCCTGTCACAAAATATTCAAAACCGGCGGCGGCGGCGGTGACAGCGGTAGTTACTTTTTTTTAGAATAGAGAGATTCATGGCAATTTCCATTGCAATGCATAAAAAATATCTCATAAATATTGACATATTTCATGCAAAAAAAAAAAAAAAAAAATGCGCATGGACAATTAAAAACATGAAAATTACTTAATATTTTAATAATTTAAAAATTGAATAATTTTAAAACTTTTTATTACTTTAACACCAAATTTTAAATTTATATATTTGAGCTTGCCTTTTACAATTCTACCAGTTTTCAAATAAATTCACTGAAAATTCAAGGTTTTTAATTGCCCTTTAAATATAGTAGTACAGTAGAGCCTCTTTTATCCGAAACTGTCGATTAACCGAAATCCATCTTTAAAGCTTTTTTTTTATCCATTTTGAAAGCTTTTTTTTCTTAACTACCATATTCCTTGCGGTCCTTTCCGAACTAAGAATACAAATATTTTCGATCTTTTGAATTTATGCCTTTAAATTTAACTTGAGCTCACGTAAGATGCGAGTGGAACGAAAAAATTAGCAATTCTGAAGCTTTTGATTGTCTTGCAAAAGTTTTGGTGTGGCTGGAGCAGCAGAAAGACTGTGATACTGGCGAACTAATACTTTAAAAAAACCCCGTGATAGAGCTTCAAAGCAAAGGCAATCGAAACTGAGATAAACAAAATATTTTTTCAAACCCTTGTGATTTATGTCAAAGGTACTTAATTTCAAAATTAAAATTCAGGTAATTTATTTATTATTTTCTATTTTGCTATTGCTTTATTTTTATTAAGCACTTGTTATCATAATACGAAATATTGCATATATTTTTCCTTAAACTTAAAATTGAAGCATTCTCGATTATCCGAAAATTTCAATTTTCTGAAAGGTGGTCGGTCCTAATTACTTCGGATAATCGAGGTTCCACTGTATTTGCAATTCGATTTAGAGAAAGAGTAAAGTAAAATTGACTTGTGAATTTAGTTTTAAAATCATTCTCAAGCAAATATAGTACTCTTGCTAAAAGTGATAAAAATGCACATACAAGGCAAATAAATATCTTTATTTATTCAGATCGACATGATTCATCGCTCAGACGGCGACATGCTCAAGATGCCTGAGTGATGAAACATGTGAAAAAAATAAAGGTATTTATTGGACTTGCAAATGTATTTGTATCCCTTTTTGCAAGTATTAACTTAGTTTGATGATTGTAAGTGATTTTTATATATCATTTTATAAAAAATATCTTAAATACAATGAGATCGACATGATTCATGGCTCAGACGGCGACATTCTCAAGATGCCTGAGTGATGAAACATGTGAAAAAAATAAAGGTATTTATTGGACTTGCAAATGTATTTGTATCCCTTTTAGCAAGTATTAACTTAGTTTGATGATTGTAAGTGATTTTCATATATCATTTTATAAAAAATATCTTAAATGCAATAAGATCGACATGATTCATCGCACAGACGGCGACATTCTCAAGATGCCTCAGTGATGAAACATGTGAAGAAAATAAAGGTATTTATTGGACTTGCAAATGTATTTGTATCCCTTTTTGCAAGTATTAACTTAGTTTGATGATTGTAAGTGATTTTTATATATCATTTTATAAAAAATGTCTTAAATACAATAAGATCGACATGATTCATCGCTCAGACGGCGACATTCTCAAGATGCCTGAGTGATGAAACATGTGAAAAAAATAAAGGTATTTATTGGACTTGCAAATGTATTTGTATCCCTTTTTGCAAGTATTAACTTAGTTTGATGATTGTAAGTGATTTTTTTGTATCATTTTATAAAAAATATCTTAAATACAATAAGATCGACATGACTCATCACTCAGACGGTGACATTCTCAAGATGCCAGAGTGATGAAACATGTGAAAAAATAAAGGTATTTATTGGACTTGCAAATGTATTTGTATCCCTTTTTGCAAGTATTAACTTAGTTTGATGATTGTAAGTGATTTTTATGTATCATTTTATAAAAAATATCTTAAATACAATAAGATCGACATGACTCATCACTCAGACGGCGACATTCTCAAGATGCCTGAGTGATGAAACATGTGAAAAAAATAAAGGTATTTATTGGACTTGCAAATGTATTTGTATCCCTTTTAGCAAGTATTAACTTAGTTTGATGATTGTAAGCGATTTCCATACATCATTTTATAAAAAATATCTTAAATACAATAAGATCGACATGATTCATCGCTCAGACGGCGACATTCTCAAGATGCCTGAGTGATGAAACAAGTGAAAAAAATAAAGGTATTCATTGGACTTGCAAATGTATTTGTATCCCTTTTTGCAAGTATTAACTTAGTTTGATGATTGTAAATGATTTTCATATATCATTTTAAAAAATATTATCTTAAATACAATATAAACTTTTTTGTTGCTGTTAGTTTCTTTGACTCGCAAATATAAATATTTTCCTACGGTATAAAACAGAATTTCCGCTTACCATTACTATAATGTTTCACTATTTCTGTGTGATATTTTAATTAATATTATTTCGATAGATTCATAATCTATATTCGAATACATTTTAATAGGAAAACGTATGCCAATAAATTATGTGACGCATTGGCTTGACCTTTCACTTGTGTACGGACAAACAGATGAAAGAGCTCAAAAATTAAGACTGAAAGATGGAACAGGTATGTTCTTGGCTGCTCTCCTTTTTTCTTTACTTTGTTCTTATACCTTATACTTTTCAAATATCTCCTTTTTAAATGTAAGCAATGCATTGTTAAAAAAAAAGAAAAGAAAAGAAAGAAAAAAGAAAAAAAAAAATTCGCATATAAACAGAAGATATTACTCCGAATCGGACGACATCTTTGTAAAATGATCTCGATTAAGGGTGGGGGGTGGGGGGGGGGTGGAGAGGTTAGATATATTATACAGTCGCTCCCAATATTGAGTATACACAAACTGGTCGTTTCGAAATTTGCGTTTAAAAATTTTAAATTCATAGGAAAATATTTTAACCCCTTGAGGGGCGGTGGGATATATTTTATCCAAACTACGATTAATGAAGATTTACACCAGAAAAATTTTATGAAATTTTACTTCTCTAACTTTGGTGGAAAAGAGTCGCGAAATTGCTTCTCCTTATTTTGAGATAAAATTTTTCTAATTTTCCGGTGGGAATTCAGCATTATACAAACGTAATTGCTTGCCCTTCAAGGGGTTACAATTTTATAGATAAAAGCGTATCACGTTCGCTAATAAGATATCACAAAAAAATCCAAAATATTGAAATGTTTTTTATGAAAAAAAGTTCAAAGACAGTAGAAAGCAAAAAACAAGAGTCACAAAACTGAGTACAGTAGACTCCCTTAAATCCGCGACCCTAAAATCCGCGAACGCCTAAAATCCGCTTATTTTTTTCAGATGTAAACAATGAAATTTACAGTTAAGTTGCAGGAACAAAATTCAAGATGGCGTCGAAATCAGCGACTACCGCAATGTTTTTTTTTTACTAAATTTTTTGTTAATCATTCTCTTCTGGTTATTACAGTTAATTTATTACTAAATAAATTTACATTACTTTCGATTGGGATATAAATTAGCATATCTATATGATGACATATCGATCTTACGATCGCTTTACCGATAGATGGCAGCATAGGGCTTAAGAAATCGAATTGAGTCGATTTCGTCGGTAGTAATTTAATATTTTTCTAATTATTTTAATAATTACTTACGTTTAAACTAATAAATTATTTTAATATTTGACTTATTTTAATGTTTCACTTTATTGTAAGTATTCATTATAATTTCCCTTGCTTAACTACCAATCAAATTAATGTTTGAAAAATGTAAACAAATCAATGACCAGAAATCCGCAAAATTCTGAAATCCGCACAACCTCTGGTCCCAAGCTGTGCGGATTTGAGGGAGTCTACTGTATACACCTTTATCAAATGTTATATAAGAATGAATTAGTACTTTGTAGCATATCTATTTGCTCGAATAACAGCTTGTAATCGCGCAGGCATTGATTATACAAAAGATTTTGTGGTTCACACTGAAATTTTAGCGCACCCTTCTTTCAAAATATTTTTCAAGTTCTTCTTACTAGTAACGTGATGCTTTTGTACCGCTTTCTCCAACTGAGACCACAAATTTTCTATTACATTTAAATCTGTGGACTGTCGTGGGATATGCAGTTGCTTACGACTGTCATACAGAAGACACAGCTTCAAAATTTTAGCCGTATGCTTGGGATCGTTATCCTTCTGGAAGATGAAGTTCGATCCCAAACCTAACTTGTTGGAGCTAGCTTTAAGATGATTCTTAAGAACGTTTAGATATAACATCTTGTCCATAATACCATCGATAAAGGCAAGTTTTCCAACCTCATCAGCAGCCATGCAATCCCAGACAAGGACAGATACACCACAATGTTTGACTGTCAGTATTGTATTCTTAGGATCCAGCTCAGTCCGAGGTTGCCCTCCAAACTTTGCCACACCCATCGGATCTAAAAAGGTTAAATTTACTTTCATCACTAAAATATCACTAATTTCTAAAAGTCTTGGGACTTAGAGGTGTGATTTTTAGCAAATAAAAGTCTCTTCTTACGATTAACTTTAGTGATGAGTGACTTTCGCCTAGGTAGACGACCATTACAACCTGCTTGTTGGAGAGTCCTGCGCACATTTTCTGCAGAAACATTTCTCTGTATGACTAAACTTACAGATGCAGCAAGTTTTGGGGCACTGTTCATTAGATTTTTCCTCACAATACGAAAAAATTTTCTTTGTGCGGTATTTTTGAGGATTTGTTTGCGCGTTCTTTCAGATGTATTCACCACTATTCCAGATTTGAGGTATTCCTTAATGATTTTTTCAATACACCCATGACTTCTGACAAACAAAGAAGCAAATTGGCAGAGAGATTTGCCTTCAGTTGACCATTTAATAACCAAATTCCGTTATTCTATTGAAATCTCCTTTCAATTACTCATTTTGGATTAATTTGGCACGAAACTTATTACAATGCAAAATTTAATGAGAGTTTTAATCAACAAGAATCAATACAAATACGAAACATTTTAAATAAAAAGTGGTTAATTCGAATGGAATTTATTTTAGTGTATACTCAATTATGTGACACTCATTTCCGCCTTAGATTATATGTGAATTTTTTTTATGCTGATTTCACTTCAATGTTGTGGATACTTCATCTTTTCTTTAGCATCTATATGCAGTACCATTTAAAAAACCTTTCAATTTGTTTGTACACAATTTCAACATTTTGCAGGTAAAATTCTAAGTGTAGTGTGTCACCTAGTGCAGGAACGGCGAAACTATGGCATGCGTGCCATATGTGGCACACGATAGAAAAATTTTGCACATTACTGTTTGAGATTTTAAATCAAGGTACAGCGAAGTTACATGAAATACATAAATTTAGATTGAGTGAGCTTGTCTAAGTTTCATTAATTGGAAATTGAAGAAATTGAAATGCAACTTATTTATTTCCATTCTTGTTCAATGTGGGCTCAAAATTTGTTAAATGAAGAGAAAATTGGCGGCTGTCGAAAACAATAGATTATCAAGCATTAAGAGCAAACATGCCGATGATTAAACCGTTGTAACTTGAAATTTAATTCCAGGCATGTAGAGCTGTTTAAAGAAATTAAAAGTTTCACATTTTTTACCTCTACCTATGCCTGCGAGTCAGTCGGTCAATATTTTCGGAAATTAAGATGAAGTGATCTAATAGAAATTTCGTGTCAGATAATTCCAGTTCAGTTTGCATTCTCTTAAAAGTAACTAGGCATAAACGTGATATCAATTATTTGGTATCAAAATAGAAATCATATTACTTATTAATTTCTAAAATACAATTCTACATGCACTTTAAACATATTTTTGAATCCTAATATCAAAATTTCAAATAATTTTGATTTAGTTTTTTTCGGGGGGGGGGGGGGCGATTATTGGCATTTCTTGGTCACATAAAATATATATATACTAGGGGGCTCAGCCCCCTGCTCGCTAACGCTCACCAACTCCCACCAATTGCTACGCAATTCATATTGGAATCGCTTCGCTCGCTCGCCACTATTTATGTCAACTGTAGCCAGAATGAGTGCTATCATAAATCATTACAACGTATTAAATGTACAAATATTTTTAATGTATAAAAAAGTAATGGAAAACTGTTGAAAATGTAAATAAAAACGTACCTTGGAAACAGAATTAATTAAAAACCTTAGTGAAAACAAAATACAAAATATTTTTAGTTGGGCCGCTATGAGATCCGAGCAAGCAACATATGAAATTTAAAAATATTTTAATTCATAAAAAAGTAATTAAAAATTTTGTTGAAAATATAAATAAAAATGCATTAATCAAAAGTGTGGAGCTGGTGACTTGTTGATCATCATTGAGAAAGCTAAGCGAACAGGAAATTGACGCCGTTTAAATTTAAATGGCATGTTAGTGTCAGTTGGGGTCCTTCTCCTTTCATTTTGCCTATAGTATTGAAAACCACGTCTTAAATTAATTTAAAACTATAATAAGACGCTATAAAACATGCTACGTATCACGCTATCGAAATGTAAACAAAACGTTTTCGCCTGTGTCTAAATACAACCTTGGATCAAAATGCTACGTCACCGTAAAACGGACCAATAGCAATTGTCATTCATGTATTGCTCAAACGGTTTGCGTTAAAAGAGAGATCCTGTCTGGATTTTGATTTGCCGAGTGTTTTGGGACATGTGACCGTAAGTACCACTGAGAAACGTCGGTTTGGCTGTTGCCAAATAGCAAGCTACAAATACAGCCCTTTTTTAACGCTACGTAAGAGAAATATATGTATAGATATTTTAAACTCCAGCACGCGATTTTGAAAAGGTTCGCCAACACTGGCCTAGTGTATACTCAATTTTGGGAGTGACTGTATATCTCATAGCAATATCATAATGCGCAAAAGCTTTACACGCGGGCTCTGACAGAATCTATCCGAGAATACATGCTACGGCCGGACAGATGCTGTCCAAGCCCTCGGGTAAAGGGGAACCACTCAAAATACTTTTGGAAATATACCAATAGGATTGTTGTGCCATTAAAATTTTGACTAAGTCTTGGATTATTGGAAGGAGTTATGAATTATGCTCCTGAATAAGGCAATGTGGAGTGTATTTCTCCTCATGGGTTAATCTGGGTTTTAATTAAATCCATCGCTGGTTCAACAAATTGAGTAAATTTTAACTTTCAGAGGCATAATGAACATTTATTCATCGTGAATCTATCTTTTTAATGTATTTATCCTAATTCAAGAGCACTGATTGGCAATGTTATCAATTAAGTACTTAATCAATTTCCTACATTTTTTAAATAAAAATTAATTAAGGAATTAATAACACTGTACAGCAGTCGTTTTGTCCTAGAACTAAAATTAGTTGATTCTAGATCAGTCTTTGGCGCTGATTCCGAATATGCATTCCGTTTATCTCTAGGTGGTCCAGATTTTGAGAAATTTGCATATTTAAATTTATGCAAATTTAAGCTTTTTTGTGCTATTTTATGCAAATTTTAGATACAATATATGTCACATCTAATTACGTTTTCTAGATACTGACTACTTGACTATTTGCTTCAGATAAATGTCACGATTTGCATATTCTTAACATTTATTTATCAGTTATTAAGCCTAATTTGCATATTTTTTAATGGTGTAATGTTTACATCACTATCAACTTTAAAATATTTGCCACAGAATTGACGTAATGTTTTTCTAGACTAGATTTTTATGCTGATTTCAAATCTGCAGTCTGTTTTCTTATGTCATGTCTAGTGTTTGAGTAAGATGAATTTCTACTTTTGCATTGCATTAACACAGGTTTGAAATAAGATTCTTTTTAGGGGTGTGTAATTCATTGACAAGAAGGTGAACAGGGTCAGATTCATATCAGAGACATAAACAAAAATTTATATAATGGAAAGAATATAAGTAGTAGAATCTATCCTAACGAGTTGAAGTTTATCATACAAAGTATCATAAAAAGCTATTTCTGGCTTTTTTGACCAAAAAATAAAATTTCATTTTTTTCAAAAACAAGAAGTGATAGAAGAAAACAGATACAAGATTTGAAATCAGCTCTAAAAACTGGTTTAGAAACATATTACCGTACTCGTGCGGCAGAAATATTTGAACGTCAAGAAACATTATTAAAATAACATGAAAAATATGCAAATTAGGTACAATATTTCACAGTCACATGTTAGTATAATCTCAGAAACAACGTTTTTGCGAAGTAAATTAGGTAGTAATCATAACATAAAACAAAAAACCCTGTCTGATATTGCTTTACACCTTAAATTTGCAAATAATTGTATAAAATTTACTAAATTTGCATCAATTGAAATATGCAAATATCTCTCAAACTTGACATGCTGGAGTAAATCTAAAACTAGATTCGGAATCAGCACAAAAGACCGCATAAAGAACAACTAATTTCTGTTTTAGGACAGAGCAAAAGTTCAAATTTGTTAACCAGTGTAATAGGTCCAAATTAAATTCTGTATTAATTCAACCAATATTCTGCCGGTAAAACATTTTACACATTATTAAAAGCATTTTCTTGATTACACAGTGATTACAATTATAAGTAAATTCACTTTCGGAAAATGCCATTAATAGATTCAGTTTTATTATCGACTTTATTATCATTATTCAGATTTAATTTAGATTGACAATGAATTAATTCATTTTTAACTATATTTTACTTTTAAATCTCTGATAAAAACATTTCGTATTTCTATTAAATCACTTATTAAAAAAATTATTATAAGAAATTGTTGGCTAGATTTAATATAAATCCAACCACACATCAAATCAGAAAATATATCATGTTAACACACAAATCGTAGAATTCCGCAGTGCGGTAGATTGTATCATGCCAAACACCGTTCTGGCTTGAACTTTTTAATGGCATATGGAAAAAAATGTTATAAGGTATTGAAATTGGCATAAAAATAACCGGAACGCATCCGTTTGAATGCAAAAGGCTTAAAGCAATATCGAAATAAGGAGACAAAGTATACTATCTTAAATGAGAATAAAATGCACGTTTTAATAAATTTGTTATTTGTTCTTCCCTCTCCCCTTAAATTATGTGTATTTAATTTTTTAGAAAGTTTGTACACACATTAAATGTAACTTATTAA
Source organism: Maratus speciosus (assembly GCA_963932465.1). Classification (NCBI taxonomy): domain Eukaryota; kingdom Metazoa; phylum Arthropoda; class Arachnida; order Araneae; family Salticidae; genus Maratus; species Maratus speciosus. The sequence continues at coordinate 150,923,592 of OZ010793.1, read as the reverse complement.
TTTCACAATTTAATTATTATTAATATTAATTCCTTAGCATCTTAATTTTAACCTTTATATTTAATTATAAATTAAATTAAGTAATGATGCAATGTTGTCACAGGAATTCAAATTGTGATACAGTAGACGCTCGTTTTTACGAACCTTTTTTTCACGAACACTTGCGATTTTACGAACTATAGAGTGGTCCCGAATACACTCCCATAGAAGCAATGTAATTTTTAGCTCCCATTTACGAACTACCGATTATGAAAATCTCTTTTTTGCGAACTCAGTTTTCGTACTTCTGCAACTTTTTTTTAAATATCGGAATGCAGTGCCAACGTCAATTAAACTCTATACACGTGCAATGAGACATCAGGTGCATTCCAAGAATATGTTGTTTTCCCCAATCCCTTTCGGAGGAAGGGGGCATAGCAAAAATTTTAACTAGTGATTGTCAGGACTAAGGCACTTCTTGGTTGTATTTATGTCGGCCAATTATCTGCACGTGGGATATAGGCCCTAAGGGGGGAGTGCCTTCCGTGGAGGTCTTTCTAAGGGAACCTAACCCGTATTAACGCTTGGAGAACCAAGGTTCGAAGAAAACCACGAAAACTCCGAACGATTAAGCCGACGGGCGCGATTGGGATCGAACCCAGCACTTCCCGTCTACCAGCTTCGAGAGCAGAATCTCTCGGCCACTGGTGGGGCAAGGCACTTCTTGGAAGGGAACAATAACTGTGGAAAGGGATAATAAAAGGATTTCAAGCATAGATAAAATGGAAACATATATTTTCCAAAATGCGATTTAAAAAAAAGATAAGTGATTATTTCCACTTCTAATTTTTTATCTATGTATTCATCAGTGCATTTTCATCTACTAAGTACTAATACAGTCTGTTTTCATATGTAATGTTTTCAAAGCATGGTAACGTATGTTTCGTTGTACTAAAATTATTTTTTGTGCAAAAAATTCGCATTTATTTAGTGTATATTTAAAAATACATGTATAATTTCATTAAATAATAAATAATCTTGAAATACTGCTCCATCCATTGAGAGGGGCAGATTGATAAAAATACATAAATAATGTACGTATTTATATCATTTTTAGTGTTTTTCTATTTTACGAACTATTTGGGTGTTCCTTACGAGTTCTTAAAAACGAGCGTCGATTGTATGTTATACCAAGGTACAAATATTTATGTGAAACATTAATAATCATCAATTTCACAATTTTACATATCATTTTAATTTAATATATCAATTAGTAATTTTGTATAATACAATTGTATATATTTATTAACATATTATTAATTATTATTTAATTATCATACATCTATCTCTGAACAGAATTTGCTTTAAAACTTATTTCATTAATAGTTATTAATAGTTTTTATTATATAATAGTTTTTATTTTACTAATAAGTCAATAGATGGCAGCTCCCTGCTGATTCATTTGAATACATGGGGCAGTTCGTTTTTAATTCTAAATTATCTATAGCGGGCGCTGGTTATATATAATGGGAGTGTGCTTGGCTATGCTGTATGTTGTTGATCCTTGGTCCACCATCATATGAAAAACTTTTATAGCAACATGTGCTGGTGATCTCCAATGAAGGTATTTGTTATGCATAATGCTAAGACAATATGGTAATTTGTTTTTTATTTTTCATCTCTCCTTTTTAATCTTGTTTTATTTTGAACTTAATTGGTGCTCACTGGTTTATTCCTCTGTTTTATACGTGTCGTAGTCCCGAATTCTTATTCTTTAGCTAATGTATGGGTAATATGAAGATGAAACCGCACATTTTATTTGTGGAACTTTAGGCATTTGGGACCCGACGATTCTGTCTAAGTTCTACAAATTTCCATCATTCCATTTCTGTTATTCAATTCCTGCTGTTTTTTACTATGTTTTTGGAATCTATGTTAAGTGTGTTGGGGGGAACTATATTTTTGTTAATGTCATTTTATTCATAATTTCACAGTTTTTGTTGGTGGTCGGTAATTTTTATTTAATGGTTTTATATATACAGTGAAACGTCCCTGTGCGACGACCTCCCTGAACGACCATTTTTTCATGGAACGGAATTAATTCCAATAGACTCAACACTAATTTTACCTCCATTCAGAGACCATCCTAGAAGAACTCCCTCCATGAGCGACCAATTTCTTTGAAGAAAATTCCGTTTTTTCCTGGTCGCTTGGGAAGGTTTTATTAGAAAAATAATTTCGGAGAGCGCATTGTTCATCAAACTTCTAAACTAAGTTTAGATTTTTTTTAAATCCCGGTAACTTTTAAGTGTTTAAACCCCTTTGTGCCTTTTTAGGCAATGTATTTAACTCTGATGTCAAATTAAGAATGACGGTCAATAAACTCTCCTTCCCTATTCTGTCAGGATACTCTCAAAGAAATGTGAAGAAATTAATGAACTCGCCATTATTTGTTCCGCGTCCAAAAAAATTGCATTTATATACTGAACTTCGAAAGGACTGGGAAATAAAAGTTATAAAAGATAAAACCGTAAAATCAAAGCAAACGTCAATGTATTCATTTTTTAGACTCTGCAGTAATTAACTTATGTAATTAACTTTTGTTTTGATTCTTAAATTTTTATATATTTTTTTTCCTAATGGGAAAAAAAATTTTAGTAACATTAATTTTGACCTTTTTTTCAACAATTAAAATGTTGATTGAAACATGACTATCATTAAGAGACCACCTCTAGGAGCGACCAAGTTTTATTAGAACGGAAAGTGGTCGCTTTAGAAATGTTTTACTATACAGGGTGATTCAAAAGAGATGGAAAAAATTTTAAGAGGTGATAGTACACACCCAAACAAACATTTTGTATCAAAGAATGCATGGTCGAAAACTAAACGTAAAAATGTTAGAGGGCGCCAAATGTTATGTCCTTATACGAGGCAAAAACACACAATGAAAGATTAAGTTAAGTTACGAAAACAAATTTAATGGCATTTGATTACAATAAGTGCTCAAAACATTGACCGGCAGCTGTCATGCACGCAGTACAACGGCGAAGAACAGATTGGCGAATTTTCTGAAACACACCAGGCATATCGCGAACTTCCCCTAAAGCAGCCGAAAGCTTGGCGACAAGTTCTTCTGCGGATTCAATGGGAGTTTCATACACAAGAGCCTTTAGCTGTCCCCACAAAAAAAATCGAGACATGAAAGATATGGCGAGCGAAGTGGTGCCTGGTGTGTTTCAGAAAATTCGCCAATCTGTTCTTCGCCGTTGTACTGCGTGCATAACAGCTGCCGGTCAAAGTTTTGAGCACTTATTGTAATCAAATGACATTAAATTTGTTTTCGTAACTTAACTTAATCTTTCATTGTATGTTTTTGCCTCGTATAAGAACACAACTTTTGGCGCCCTCTAACTTTTTTACGTTTAGTTTTCGACCATGCATTCTTTGATACAAAATGTTTGTTTGAGTGTGTACTATCACCTCTTAAAATTTTCCCATCTTTTTTGAATCACCCTGTGTATATGTGTGTGTGTGTGTGTGTTTCTCAGCTTAAAACCTTAAATATTTTCTATTAAAAAAATCTTTTAATTTTTTTCTTCGAAGGCAAACTGAAGTCCCAAAACTCAAAATCTGACGAATTATTACCTCCTGACGTAAGTAAAGGATCCAGGTGTGGTTTTGCATTGATGAAAGAATATTGTTTCGAAGCAGGTTAGTACAAATGTTTTCATAACTTTTGAAACATCTAAAAGCGTTATATAGTCATCACATATTGCAACATTTTTCAGTGACCTTTTTAAACTGAATAACTGTTCAAAAAACTCGATTCATATATGTTACACAACGTAAATTTTTATTTTTATTTTTCAATTTATATATTTTTAGCATCTTCGTGCACTATCTACGGTAATGATCTAAACATTAAAACTAATGTAACGATACATTTTTTTCAATGTTTAAAATTTCTATAAAGTATGTAAATTGGTGCGAAAAAGTCTGGAACGCATTCCTTTGAATGCAAAAACGATGCTTATGACAGAAAAAGAATATTATATATAATACTAGCAGGCTATGCCCGCTGCGCTGGTCAATATTTCCAAATGAACCTTGGATTAAACTAAATGGTGAATTTGAACTTGTATTTTAAACAATATGGATCTTCAGCTTGACCTTGCACATTACTGAAAACGATACGAACGCCATTGCGATATAATGTTATCTTAAGCGTTAGACAAAATTTAGCAATTAAGAAGTAATTGTTTTAGTTGATTATAAACAGCGCACTTATGGTCGGGTAATGAGATCGTTATGACAACAGGAATTAATACTTCTGTAACTAATCAACATATAATGAAATCGTATATACTAACACCATTCCTAAAAGTTATGCAACAGGGCCACTTGCAACAAAATATGTTCTGTAGATTTTTTTAAAAAGGCAAAACTTTCATAATCAGGTTCACTTAATTTTTGAACTTTTACTGTTGCTCTATAACTAAGTACCCTTGAACAATATGTATACACTAAAACCTTTCCAAAATTATTACCTAACTAATTGTGGTATATCCTACGAAAGTATTATAAACAATCGGAATGAAATACAAATTTCCGTTGTAAATATATAGTAGACGATGATGATGCGATTTTGTGTAATAGAATTCATAGTAAAGTTTTCGCTTCAAACAAAAACGATGCTTTCAACATTAAAGCTAATACACCAATATGTGAAGTATCCGATTACGGAAGGTTAACTTGAATTCTCATGAGCAACTACTCAAAGAAAAGTGAATATGTGGCTTTTGTGATACTTTTATGTCAGCCGGGCGCAGGTAATAAATCAATAAAGATTGTTTTCATAGCATATTCTTATTTTATTATTTTCATTTAAAACACAAACCTTTCACTCATTTAATTTAAAATGCATGCCTTATACTAATTTCATTTAAAAAACTGAAAAGATAAACAATAACAGGAAATAATGCCATAATTAAAAGCAAAAAAATATTTTTAATTTACATACGCAAAATGTAACTACTGCTACTGGGAATTTTAAAAATGCTATCAGCGAGATGTGCGCACGGTTGTTATAAATGTACCCATTTTTTCTTCTTATCGAGGAGCAATTTATAAATCGCACAATATTATTCCAATTCCAATTTCTTTCATTGAGGAACCTATGACCGGGAAAAATGGAAAAAGACTCTTGTAGATTCTTCGGATGACGGCATTTGACGCCATAAACCGAGTTTATATATATGAAAATAATTTTTAAGTCGTTACAAACATTGCTTTCATACTTAAATATTTTCATTGGTACTATTTGTTATCCCGTCGACCAATTTCGCCAAATTATATAAATCGCCAAACCATTCGCCAAATTATATAAATTGACATAATCTTTATTTTAAATAACGAAATAACAAATAAATTAGTATAACATTAATAGAAATACAAATAAAACGTCGAAATTAAAATCACTTGATGACGTAAACACGTGTAGTTTGTTTAAATTCAAGTGAATTTGATATTTACGATCAACCATTATTGGCATTTAATCTTATAGTTTGACGATAGATTTTTGGTCGACGGAATATCTAAGTAGTACCTTTTCCATTTTTGTTTTATAACGCTAAATTCTCAGTAATTTTTTCCCTTTTATTTTGCATAAAATCACTATTTTTTTTTAAAATTAAGATGCTTGCATTTTTATTTCAAACTCATAGAGCCGTTTTTATTTTTTAGCCAAAAGGGTTGATTTGAATTTTTTCCGTTGCTAGAGTAACGGATGTAATGATAGATATTTTGAGGTTTAAATGCCAAAGACACCGCCAAATTAGAAAAATATGAAATGTGTCATGAACTGTTGGACTTATAAAATTTTTTTTTGGTAGCATTCGATTCAGCATACAAAACTACATTAAAATATGCTATTATTTGACGCATAATTTTGATATTCGATTTTTTTCCCCTCCCCGTGCAAAAACCATTAGGGGTGACACTTTAGAAAATCCTTTCTTAGCAGAAGTTTATGTCATAAGAAGTATTTTTAACTCGATTTTCAAGATTTTAGGTTCAGAAGTTTGCGCTGTGCGTTAATTAGCCCCCTAATCCAGACTTTATTTTATATACTATATTAGATATGCGATTTTGCGGTGAATCGATGATCGAAAATTAGTCCAATATCATTTGAAATATTACATAACAGAGGAGAAAGTACGAAGAAAGACGAAGAAGAAATGACGAATTACAAAAGACTTGTATTCTTTTTTTTTTTTTTAATGTTGAATTTTTCCATAGTAATAACGTATTAAAACATAAATTTCCTTAAAAATTATCTTTATTTCCTAGATTTCGAATCTGTGAATTTTCCTATAAATGAAATTGGCGATATGACTTGAGAAAATAGATAATATTTGCTTAAATAAAATGGGTAATATTCGTTGATCTGAGTTAGAGTTTATAAATATCACATGCTTTCGGAATTACGGCAAAAAACATTTTAAAAAGTATGAAATTATTTTACAATATGTATGTGTGGCAGAAATTCACACTGAAATTTAAGTATTCGATTCCATTTTTAAAATATTAACTGATATCTATAATAAGTTACAATTGAATATGAAAATGTACTCAAAAAATGATCTCTTTCACCTAAAAAAACACCATTTGTGAGAACATCCTCAAGCTAATGTCACGCTTATGAATTTTTGGCTTAAAATCACATTGTTTGGCGACAAAAGAAAAATAAAAAATTCTAAAGAAACAAATAGTAATTACACATGTGACTCACAATTACATCTGCTTGTTTCTTGTATAAGTCACGTGATGGGACAATTAGATATAAAAAAAAAGAAAAGAACAGAACAGAAAGAAAATGTCGTTAAAATTTCATCTAATCAAATTTTCAGATTCGTTTCCATATCTAACGCAAGCGATAAAGAGCCAAATATTGCGTATAAAGTGTAATATTTCTTATTAAATTAATTTTTAAGCATTACAAATATTTCTTTCAGGTTTTGATTAAATGTTTCCGTTTTTTAATATTATCACTCATTAAAACGGATTTTCTTCTTCTTCTTTTTTTTTTTCATTTAAATAAAATTAGTAACAGTTTTTCTTTTATTTTTCGAGGTTTAATAGCCGTTTCAAATTTTTTTATCAACGAAAAATTTCGCCAAGAATTAAAATGGTAACCTTATCGCCCAAAATAACAGAATTTTCCGTCATAATTCTAAAACTAATATAGGTAGAATAATGTGTTATAAATTAAAACCTTCCCTGAAACAATACCTATCTAACGATATAGGTTCCGTAAAAATCCATGCAGTAGAACTCGAAATCTAGGCGTTCGGAACGAAATTTCCGTTTGGATTTTATATATATAATAGATAATAGAATAGATAATAGATTTTATATATATATAATAGAATAGATAATAGATTATGTGTTATGAACTATCTCAAAGTTTAAACCACATCGCATTGTTAGATTTCCTAATTTTAACAATATCGCGTTATGTTAGTTCCACATTCCACCACCAGGGAGCGCACTCTATTCTTAACGAAAGCGTATCTGAACGAAACTCCTTCATGCAGCCTTTCCGTAGATACATGAATCGGGAGTGTGGCGGTCTTAACCAATAATTTAAGATAATTGCTGAAATTACTACGAAAAATATTTTAAAGGGGCTGTACGCGGGCCCCTAATAGAGTTAGAGGAAATCGGAAGACGGCAAAATAATCGCGGGGAAAAATTTGCTTGGGTGCTTCGGAGCTACTTTTGGCGCGAGATCTAAGCTCTACGACCAATAGGAGCCCAGATATTTAAGGAAATATGAAGTAACAAAGTCCAAAATAATAGAATTTTCCGTAATAATTCTATAACTAATCTAGATAGAATGATGTGTTATAGCTTAAAACCTTCCCTGGAACGATACTTATCTAACGGTATAAGTTCCGTAAAAATCCATGCGGTAGAACTCGAAATCTCGGCGTTCGGAACGAAATTTCCGTTTGGATTTTATATATATAATAGATGGAATGAATATTGATATGAAAAAGCTACTATACCAGGCGTAGAAACAATTTGGATAACAGAGAAAGTAAAAAAAAGAGTAGTTTAATGCGGGAAATAGTAAATGAAGTCGGAGAAATATTGAAATTTAATATATATATATATATACAGTAAAACCTGTAAAGTTGACCACCCTTGTAAGTTGACCACCTGTCTATGTTGACCTCTGTTGTCAAGAACCAAATTTATCCTGTACAAAACTGTAAGACAAACCCTTTGTAACTTGACCACCTGTCTATCTTGTATCTTGACCACTGAAATTATATAAATTTGACTAGAACTATTATAAAATGCCCATCAAAACCCTTTGTAACTTGACCATCCAAAAAGTTAACAAATCATGAATATAAAAAAAAGTAACTCTCCACGAAATTTTCTGTTTTTTTTCTTTTTAACTGGAATTTCTAAAAGGGCGAAATAGTTCTTGGCCTGGGAAATGCTTTTAGCAGTGATAGGTGTAGGTAAATAATTCAAGGCTTATCTATTCTTACATTGTTGCTCTTGTGGATTTGGCTTTTCAACCCTTCCCCTCCATTCTTTGATTCTAGATTTCTTTCTTCTATTTCCCATTCTCTTATCATTCTTTCCCTTCTTTCCATAAACCCAGGTGCTACTTGGTAAGCAGAAATATTTTTTTAATGTTTTTTTACAAATTATGTGTAATAACTAGTATAGTTTGAAGAATCACTAATTGGCTGTATATTGATTGTCTGTTTTTTTTTTTAAATAAATACAGTCGAACCCCGTTAATACGCGAATCAAGGGACGGATCAAAATTCGCGTATTAAACGGGTTCGCGTATTAACCGAAGTTCGTGAATTTTCGTCCTGTAGTCCATATAATAACTACCTATACGGATAAAACAGGGTTCGTACGCATTAGGGGATTCAGGGGATCTTAGGTGTTTTAGAAACAGAAATTTCGTAAAGTACTGGTCACTATATCTCAAGATATAATTTTTTTTCATTGAATAACCAAATATTACCTTACGAAAATTCAGGTAAAAGGTGCTTGAAGGTCCTTGAAGCGTACGAACCCTGTAAAACACATCTTTATGACAATATTTAGCGTTTTTAAGACATAAAATGTTATTTTATTTGTTTTTATAATTACTATGTGTTTATTTAGCAGGAACGTTCGAAATCTGGAAATTCAAATAAAAGTTATTGTCTTAAATAAAAATCCTATGTCTTTTCCAAATTACATTTTTTATGTACGCCACATAAAATTTAACAAAACGAACACAAAAATTTGTGTTAACCATGTAAACTAAAACTAATGTGAGCAAAATTAACATCCTTGTTAGCTATACAGAACAAATAGAGAAAAGCGTCGATAATACTCAAAAGTCGATACAAAAAAACAAAAGTTTACAGTTGATAAAGTCAATAATTACATAAAAGTTACTTTTTGGCAAAGTAGCTATCAATTTTGACTTGTTTGACATGCGGTCGAGCCATTAGCATGATGTTTTCAGCCATATTTAGGTGATGGTAAGGCTCGCTCGTCGAGAGTCCAGAGCAGGTTCATCCTCTCCTTCCTCCTCATCCGGTTTATCAGACACTGTTGAAGTTGATGTAATCCAGACTTCTGAGCTAGGAGGCTACTAGATCTTTGTCGATATTAATGGACGTGTCTAAATAGACAAAATCTTCCCTACAGATTCTTGTTCGTCGAGCCAGTGTTCTCCAACATCAGAGTTCGAGATCGGCTCTTTAAAAATGGTGTCCTCGCTACTTCCAAACCCCATTTTTCCAAAGCAATTTGCAATCGTCATTGCTGTGAGACTCTTCTATGCTACGGTAAGCATGTGCATTGCGTGAGGGGTTGTAATAGTGCGACCTCTTAGCAAGAATTGTTGCTGCCGTGTTCCATTTGGTGAAGATATTGTCGTACTACGCGAGTCTTGTAATTTACCTTGACGCTGTTAATGATTCCTTGGTCTATTAGCTGAGTCACACTGGAAGAATTTGGAGGTAAAAATTGAATTTGGACTTCCCCAGGTCTCCTTTATCGTTCGAATGCGCAGGACAATTGTGCACAAGCAATAACATATGGCGTGATTCTTTTCCCTCAGGCCGGTCAATATCACGAACCCATGTTGAAAAAAAGTTTTACCGTCATTCACGCTCTGCGCTGACTTTCTCACGGGAAGGGGAGATTTTTGACGTTTTTAAAGCATCGAGTAGAAGAGTAAGACAATCTTTGTTTAGTTTACCCCCAGGAAATGCTTCTCCTTTTATAGCCATTGTTTTGTTGGATGTCATCTTGTAAAAAAGCCTAAGTTCGTCCATGTTGTAAATATCACGACTTGAGTAGTTTTTTACAAGCTGCCGAAGCAAATTTGTTTTCCAACAAATCGTTGTTTACAGAAGCGGATTCACTACACACGTTCTGAAATTTTATTCCATGGCGAGATTTAAATTGATCCAGCCATTCATTTGAAGCATTGAAATCTAACAATACCATTTTTGCTGCGACTTCAGAACGTTTTTATAGGATTACCATGCCGCTTATTGGGATATTCGTAGAGCGCGCATGAACAAACCACTTGTGGAGGGACTTCTACATGTCCTTAAACTTGGCGGTTTTTATTTTCTTGATCCTTGTTCCACTAAAAACAGCTTGGTTAACAATGACATCCCTAATCTTCAACAAAGTCTTTAATGATTCTTCATGCCTTTTTCTTTGGAAAATGCTGATTTATTCAGTACCGCCTGGACATCGTACTGATTTATAATTTCTAACTTATCAGTGATAGAGAGAGCCTCTCTTTTGATGTGTTTGCTCATTTTGCCATGGTAAAGACTAGACTAAACTTTTAAAAGAACACGTGGTTATCGCTGACCAGATTTCACCGGGAGCTACAAGCGACCCTCTTCCTTCGTAAGGCAGGCCGCACACTGAGGTGACAGGAGGAAGATGAAGTGCGACTTAAAAGGGGAAACAGGTCGAAACAAAGAAGAAAGCTGTTTCAAACCTGGTTTTTTTCCTGAAGTCAAGCAACATTTTCCACGACTCGATTCAGTGTGCGGCCCGCTTTAGATATCACAGCACTGATCTAACAACGAATCGGCACTGCTCTAAGATAGCATGGGGATCAAATCGTTTCTCCATCGTAGGGGAAAAGTTCGCTTTTCGCTTCTTTATCGGATAAGATATCTACTGGTTCTTTGTGATCAGGGGGAAAACAATATTTTTGGTTATTTATTGTGCACTTGTTAGCAGTAAAATTTTCTCTCCTCTTCTCCTGGCCAGTTTGACTATTCGAAGAAATCGGCGCCGGGAAAGATTTCTCTATTAAAAAACAGAGGTTCAAACTTATATTTTTAGTAAAGCTATTCATGGTTGCATTAAATTTGGACAAAAAAAAAAAACCATTCGTAGTTTAAAGACTTGTCTTATGTTATGCTTGGGACATTATTTCCTCTAAAACCTCCTCTGTTTCAATTTCAAATAAAGCTAATTCGCGTATTAAACGTAGGTTTTTCTTGCTCGGGTCTGACAAAATTTCGCGTCTTAAGCGGATTCGCGTATTAACCGTTCGCGTATTAAGAAGGGCTTTTTTAATGTATAAGATAGGCGTTTTTCAAGGGACCGAAAAAAATTCGCGTATTAAACGCTTTCGCGTATTAAGCAGGGCGCGTATTAACGGGGTTCGACTGTAGTAGTAATACTAATTGATTTTAAAATTGATACAAAACAATTAATTCATTCTTGTAGTTAATCTTTTCTTTTATAAGGTGTTAGAAATATGCATGGTAATACAATTATATTTTAAAGACTGTCAATAAATAAAATTTTTGTGGGAAAAAATGATATGGTATGAATATTACGTAAAAAAAAAGTAAATTTATCATCACCCTTTATAAGTTGACCACTGAAGTGCGGCACCGCAAGTGGTCAACTTACACAGGTTTTACTGTATATATATATGTTTCTCAGCTTAAAACCTTAAATGCCTTTATTTAAAAAAAAAATAGATATCAGTATTTAGGTCATTTGCTTCATTTAAATATAAATATTCTTTTATAATCTACTTCTATATCAAAATATTATAAAAATCTTTATAATTTACATCGCGTGGCTTATTTGATAATAGAACAATAATTTCTAACAAAGACAGATATTGCGCGTTAAAGAAGACATTTCCTACAAATTCAGGACAATGACTAAGTTTAATTTCGAAACTTTTTCATAATGCTTAAAACTTTCTGTTTAATATTAAACAAGAGCTTTATAGTGATGTTCAAAATGACTGCCTGTTTAATGTCTTTTTCTTTCAATAAAGACTTCATTAAAAAAAAAAAAGATTTTATATTGTTAAAACACATACACTATTTCACAGTAGTACGCATCATAACGCATATGTATCAACGCGTATGTATGATAACGCATATGTATCATGCGTTATATGCATACGCATATAACGCGTATGTATCATACCGCATAAAGTATTTATATGTTTTTAAATATCTTGTTATTAGCTTATTTCAGTTATATGTCTACGTGTCTCAAATTAAAATACCTAATGTAACAAAGTCTTTTTCAAAATTTTCTAACTAGAATAATTTTTGAATATGAACTGGTATTAGAGCGATATATTATAATCTATGAAAATGTAAGTATTTCGTCTAAACTATTTATGTATTTTTAAAATATTAACTTTTGTCCCCTCTACATCGTATGAGTTTTACTGCAAGAGCGTTAATATAACTATTTAAAAGAAATTTTAATATTTGCAGTTCATAACAAAGCTAACATATTGCTTCTTCATATTTAGTGTACATAAAAGATTGGAAAACTACTACTTCACTGTTAAGGTAATCCTGCTTAAAGGTAGAATTAGCTATGCCAGGCTAGAACTGATTACCGCATAAGCAAACTCCCAACAGTAAAACCGAATTAGAAATTTTCAGCTTATTTATGATAGAAAGACTTAAGGAATCTTTAAAAAAGTTGCACATTCCTAATAAAAGTTACTGGTGAAAGTTTGTCTATCCGATAATCAGTTCCTGGTGCCAAAGGCAAGACTGGAGCTTGCCGCTGAAAATTTCGAAATGATTAATGTTTCGAAATTATCGAGGAATCCATATTTATACTTTCTGCAGTTTTCTTTTTCTGTTATTTACAAGAAAGTACTAGAATCGTGAAATATATCGACTTCCGCTTTTCAACGTATATATGAGTTTTAAAAGGTGTTGAATACGATTTGGATTCTGTTAGAAAATATTTGTCTGTCTGTGTCCCTGTTTGTTTGTCTGTATGTGAGATAAATTTTGTGGAGACTCTATCTTAAGCATTAATACGCGGAATTTAATCAAACTTCATATTCAGTTAGACCCTGAGACACAATGGTGTTTATTACATTTTATTGAAAACACCCGACAAGTGGCGCCGCGATGATGTATTTTTCACGATTTTAGCGATAGCTTTATCTTAAAGCTGTTCTGAACTGCTCTGCTCAACAAGCGCAAAACGTTTTGACACATTTACAAATTCATTTTTTAACGGAAAGGTATAAAATTGGAAAGCCTGACCATGGAAGCGATTTGGAATCGAACTGTGTTTTCCATTTTTGGATCAATCAACTAGCTATTGAGTTAGGAGCGATTTTGATCACGTGACATGGCATTTTTTCTCCCCTTACTGACTGGATTTTCTTCTTTCGTTCGAAAGTTCAGTTCAAAATGCCAACTTTGACAGTATTTTCTGAAAGATCTATTGTGTTTACAAGAAAACGGAAAAAACAGTTCGATGTCATAGTTTCTGAATAACAACGCCTTCTAGTTTCATGCGTTTCCGAACAAAAATGAATTCAGAAAGTTGACCATTTGGATTTGAGAACAGCCTTAAGAACTAATCCATGAAATTTCATCATCTTTATATTCTGTTAGCTTTGACATAAATAGACGCCGAATAGCTTTTGGTGTAAATTTCCCAATAGGTGTTGCTACTGTGCTGCATTTTTCACTATTTCTGCAATAGCAAAACCTCAATAACTAGCACTCGAAATTTCATCAAATTTTATATTCTGTCATACTTTGACATCAATAGATGCTGATTTGGTTTTGGTGTAAATCGCCCAACCGGTGCCGCTTCCTTGCTGTGTTTATCCTAATTTCAACGAGAGCTATATCTTAAAAACTAATGCACAGAATTTCACCGCATGTTCTATTAGGTCTGAACATAAATAGATCCTGAGGGTTCTGCCACTTATTCCTCGACTTCTCCATCCAGGTCCACATGCTAAGACAACTAAAAGTTGAATTTAAAAAATCAAAAAACTCGACTGCGTAAAAAGCGAACTAATTAATTATTTCTCATCAATGTGAAACTATTATTTATATTACTTACCTATTTTTTTATTTACTTGTATTGATGACTTTTAAGTTGTGTTTAATTGTTAGTTCCTATCTATAAACACTGTTCTGATGAGGCCTATAGATGTTTATGAAGGTTAGAGTTGTAGTAAAGCTAGAGATCCTACCTACAGAACTTCCAGGTTGTGTAATACTTAAACGGAGCTTCTGATTGTAAAATAGTCAATGAAACATCGTCTTCCTTTTGAAAGACCTATACAATGATATGCCACTCAATAGGGTGCGTAAATTTTTTATTTCGTCTCTACCGCCATTTTGCATTTTACGGCCACCATTTTGAATTTATAAAAACAAAATATAGCCTATAACCATCGGACGGTTAAGACGAATTGATAGAGACCTCATTCATTAAAATCCATCCAGCCGTTGGGATGTTTCGAGGGTATAAAAAATCCATATACCCAGATACGCATGAAACACACGGCCCTTCTTGGCAGCCGGGTGAAAAAACGCTGATTTGCTGTGTTTTAAAAAATCTTAATTACTGTAGGTTGAATGATATTACCTCTGTCTATTGCGATCTTCTGCTATCGGGCTGCTATTTTTTTCTCTTTACTGCAGACCGGACTCCTGCCTGCCACTCGGGATGCCTTGCTTAACGGGTTGTGCAAGTGGCAGATGGCAGAAATTCGCCTGATCGTCGAATATCAATGATGCGGAATTAGTATTTGTATTTGTATACAGGGCTTCAAATTGTCAGACAATTGTCGAGCAGAAAATTAGTATGAGAGCTTATGCTCAGGATTACAAAATAAATTTTGCAACTTAAATGAAATTTTTTGCGCTTAATTAGATTTGAGATTGTAACAATTACCCTGAACCTAAATAAATTTGTATTTAAAGCATTTTTATATTTTTAATACAAAGTTGTATTTAGATAATACAAAACTTCGAAAATTTCGACAGTATAATCATCTAAAAAAAAATATTTCTTTTAATAATAAAAAGAAAATTTTAGGTTCAGTTTACGCAGAATAACATGAAACGTGTGTTTTGAAAATTTCATGAAAAAATATTCAGAAGTTTGAGAGATCCTGTGCGTTATGTCCAAAAATCATATTTTGAGAAAACTGCTTTCAAATTTTCGGAAATCCCACTCCAGCCATTAAGCAGGTATAATTATATACCTCTGACAAATTTTCATTCTCTTTGACATGGCTATTTTTCATTCCACAGGCCTTATCCATCACCGTCGCGCCAGCTAAACTCTTTTCGTGATTGATTAAGTAAGATCATTAACACACATGCCAAAATCAGCTTCTATAAAATGTGCGAGAGAAAATGCCACTGCACTCCCGGTCTTTTATAGCATCTAGAAGAAATGTTTTCTTTTAAACGGTACTCGAAAACAGTTTTAAATATCACGTAATTTTCACCATAAAATGCTTTTCAAGTGTAATTATTAAATTATTTTAAGGGTTTTTTTTTTCTTTTTAAATAATCATGTGTAAATATATTTTTCAGTTTAAAAAATGTTTGGAAATATAACTACTTTGGCTTTTTGTTAAAGTAGAAAGAAAAAATATTTCAAACTATCAATTAAATCTCTAAACATGCACTGAATCTTTTAATAAAAAAAGGGAAAAAATAATCGTAAAAAATCAGACAAATTTAAAAGAAAAGAAAAAAAGTTGAAATTTCACACCACAATCTAGTCGAGTTAAGATTCTTTTTACTTTCTTCTATCTTCAATAGAAGAAAGTATTGTCATAGAAATCTTTTTCGACTTCCGGTTTTCGACGGATTTACACGTTTCAAGGGTCAAAGATCCCAAAACACATGTTTATAGAAAATGCACTGTAAATTAAAATGTCTGAAATTCAGACACTTAAGTGTCTGAAATGGAGTGTTCAATTTTCAGAGACTTTTTGCGTCTGCATTTCAGACACTTCAAACGTCTGAATCGCATCCATTTTTTTTGTAAGCATTATACGTAGCCATGTTTGACCACGTTGAATCCTGGAAAAATATTTGGCTGTGGTCCTGCCAATTCCCCCCCCCCCCCCCCCCCGAATACAGCCTGATTTTTTTGGTGCTCTCAGTTTTGGTATACAATTTTCGTTACGCTGATAATTTAAATCTTTTACGACATTGTACTGATTATAATCAATATCTTGAACTTCAGGAGTAGAACAAGATTAAAAAACAAAAAATATTTATCTAAATATTAGATTTTTTTAATTTATTTTGTTTTTAACCTTAATTTACTTTAAAAGTTCAAAATATTGATTATAATCAGTACAATTTCGAAACACATTTAAAATATAAGCTTTACAAATATTGCACATCAAATTTGGGGGCACTACAGTCGTAGGGGCACGGGGCACTTTCCAGTTTGCCCATCCTTTAATCAAGAAGTACTTTTGCAAAAAACGAAACCCTGCATTATAGTTGTCTAAATTGAGATGTCCGGTATTCGGGAGTATCCGTTGTGGAGGTTAATGTACATTCTCGAATAGCGAACACCTCTATTTAACGAATACTTTTTTAATCAGCAGACATACATATTTGTATATTTTTACCTCATAAAAGTAGACATCTCCAATTATCGGACAAATTCCGCGGTCCCGAAGTGTTCGCTATTAAGGGCTTTTAAGGTACATAGATAAATATATATATATATATATTTTATAATCTTGTCCTACTCTAAAAGTTCAAAATATTTATTATACTCGGTTGAATGTGGAAAAAGATTTAAAATATCAGATGTACGAAAATTGCAAAAATCCCCCCCCCCCCCCCCCCACAAAAAAAAAATGAAAACTCATAATTTAAAAATTAGATTTTTTAAAAAATATATTGCCACATAGGCAATTTTACATATACATCACTTGATAATCACAACAGCCATTTTAACTATGAATAATGAAAATAAATAAATAAATATTCTACTTTAATAACATTGGGGAAAAAATGACTTTGGTATTTTGTTAAATATATTTGCGTTTTTAAACTTGTCCTACTCTAAAAGTTCAAAACTTTCATTATAGTGCAAGATTTAAGATATCAGCTTTAAGAAAATTTCATGCAAAATCCCCCCCCCCCCCCCCAAAAAAAAAAGAAAATACTTATTTAAAAATTATGTTTTTAAAAATTTATATTTCCACATGGGCAAATTTTTATGTAGATCAGAGGGTAATCACAAAAGCTATTCAACTATCAATAAAAACAAATAAGTACATATTCTATATTAAAAACATGAGGAAAAAATAACTTATGGTTTCCAAACTTCTTTCGTCTTAAATATATACAGTAACATCTGTCATTTTTGTATTTTTCGTATAAGTGCATATAAATAAAGTTACCACAATTTTAAATACGAAATCTAGTTATAGGTTTTTACTTTTTCCCATTATAAATTTCAACTTACTTTTTTATTAAAAATAATAAAAAAATCAGTATTAGAGTTGATTGCAAATCAAATACATATGTATATTTTTACAGGCAGCTTCATATAATAGACGAGTCTCATTTACTTTATTTATCTTTTTTTAATCTGCGGTTTTATGCCAGGAAGTAAGAAAGCATTAGGTCATCTTTCAAAGTTTTTTTACTTCCTTGTGGCCGTCGTTTACTGTGAGATAAGAATTATCCATTGAAACTAAGAACTGACATTGAATATATAATTCGTAATAAAAAACAACGTCATAAGTTTAAAAATATATACTTCTAGAATTAGTGGGGTTTTTTCCGAACAGATTCAAAACTAATTAAATTTCATGCAGGATTTTGTTTAGTACAATAAATAAAATCATAAAATACACTAATTTTAGTACTATAAAGAAACTTACTTCAGTTGCTGCAAGAGGTAAGAAAAATTCCTCGATTTGAAATTTCAAAAACTACCCCAGTGAACGAGAAGGGCTTGCATCATTGTAGTTCGAAATTCCATAATATATCCGACTAGCCATATTTAAAGAATGAAAGGTTTCATCCTCAAAATAGGACCCGCCAGAAAAAAGTTTCTTTTTTTTTGCTAGCTTCGACAGGACGAAGATGAATAACACGATATTATTGATATAAATTAATACGAATTAACACTAAGTCCATTGCACACGTTTTGTAGAATTTCCGGGTGTAATCTTCAAGCGTCGTCTACTTCTGTTTTGTGTCTATCCCGCCCTTATATGGACGACAGCTTCTAAGAGACATTTGATGTCAAGCACACACGTCAGATGTATGTATTCAATAAATAAATAATCTAAGTGAATACGAATTTAAATCACAGAACTTCACATTCCGCGAAAAACGAATTAAAATACACGCGTACATAAAAACAAACTTCGTTTGAATTACAACGTATACCAACTTTGAACGAAGACATCTAAAACGCATGCGCGACTGGCAGTGCCCCAATGCCCCCTGGTGGTTATTGCGTCGGAAGAATCAAAACGTCTTAAATTAAGACACGTTTAAAGCAATGAAGTGTCTTAAAATAAGACGTTTGCGGATATTTTAGACATTATTCTCAGTTCGTTTACATCATGGTCATAGTAAGACGCTTATGTATCTTAAATTAAGACATCTATAGTGTCTTAATTTTCAGATTAAGACACTTAAGTGTCTAAAATTCATTTTCAGTCACATATGTGTCTAAATTTAAGACGCTTCTATTTGCAGTGTGCATGTCTACCCATATGTCCATGTGTCTGCCGCCATTATACCATCAAAAAGTGTATGAAGTTATGCATAGAATTGAACCAATTTTTTTATTTAATTTTTGGCTATGACAAGCAGGTCCTCCCTTAATTTGAAAAAATCTGCGGGAAGGGGGCGCTGTAATAGCGATTTTTGTGCGATTTTGAATATTGCACCATCGAAAAGTAAATGAAGTTAATCATTGAATTGAACAAAAAAATTTTTTTAAGTTGTTGGCTATGGCAAGAAGATCCTCCCTAAATTTGAAAAAATTCCACCGGAAGGGGGCGCTGTAATAGCGATTTTTGTGTTGTTTTCAATATTGTACCATTAAAAAGTGCATGAAGTTATGCATAGAACTGAACCAAACTGTTTGTGTATGTTTCTGGCCATTGCAAGAAGATCTTCCCTGAATTTGGAAATATTCCGACGCAAGGAGGTACTATAATAGCAATTTTTGTGTAATTTTCTTAATTTTTACTTTCTTCTATTGAAGATAGAAGAAAGTATTGTAATCAAAATTTTTTCGAAGTCCGGTTTTCGACAGATTTACACGTTTTAGGAGTCAGAGGTCCCAAAAAACTTGTTTTTAGGAAACGTCTGTCTGTCCGTCTCTCTGTCGCCATTGTGCCATCAAAAAGTGGTTGAAGTTATGCATAGAATTGAACCATTTTTTTTTTTAATTTTTGGCTATCGCAAGCAGGTCCTTCATTAATTTGGAAAAAATCCGCCGGAAGGGGGCGCTGTAATAGCGATTTTTGTAACATTTTAAATATTGTACCATCGAAAAGTGTATGAAGTTATCCATAGAATTAAACCACATTTTCTATGTATGTTTTTGGCCACAGCAAGAAGGTCCTCCCTGAATTTGGAAAAATTCCGCCGGAAGGGGGCGTTGTAATAGCGTTGTGCAATTTTCAATACTGTACCATTGAAAAAGTGTATGAATTTTATCCATAGAATTGAACCAAATTTGTTATGTATGTTTTTAGCCATGGCAATAAACGGTCCATCCTAAAATAAGAAATATTCCGCTGAAAAGGTGAACTATAACAGCGATTTTTGTGCAATTTTCTTGATTTTTTATAGTTCTATTGTACACCGGCGGCTGATGAAGGGACGGGAACATCCCATCCTGATAAGCTGACTACAGCGAATAGCTGATACAAAACAGAATAACGGAAAACTATTGATTTTAATGATTATTTTGATCGAGATTAACTCGTTTTTAATCCGATTAATTGACTGAAGCAGATATTTAAGACGAAAGTCGAAGTTGATATAGTATTGAACTAATAAAAATGAAATATTGACATTTGTAATAACATTTCGATATATTAAAATTCTATTATTAATTAAATTTAAAAAATCAAAAAGCCTGACTGCGTAAAAAGCGAACTAATTAGTTATTTCTCATTAATGTGAAACTATTTTTTATATTACTTACCTATTTTTTTTATTTACTTGTATTGATGACTTTTAAGGTGTTTAATTGATAGTTCCTATCTATATAAACACTGTTTTGATAAGGACTATAGATGTCTATGAAGGTTAGAGTTGCAGTAAAGCTAGAGATCCTACTTACACAACTTCCAGGTTGTGAATATTTAAACGGAGCTTCTGACTGTAAAATATTCAATGAAACATCGTCTTCATTTTGAAAGACCTATCCAATGATATGCCACTCAATAGGGTGCGCAAAATTTTTTTTTTCGTCTCTACCGCCATTTTGAAATTTATAAAAACAAAACCTAGCCTATAACCATCGGACGGTTAAGCCGAATCGATAGAGACCCCATTCATTAAAATCCATCCAGGCGTTGGGATGTTTCGAGGGTATAAAGAAATCCACATACCCAGATACGCGCGAAACACATAACCCTTCTTGGCAGTCGGGTAAAAAAATATATGAGATAGAAGAAAGTTTTGGATTGGCATATCCAACTAGTTATCCTATAATACTTATGTAACGGAATTATCTTGACCTGCTTCAACGTTAAATAGTGCTTAAAACAATTTTTCTCTTTAAAAACTATCTGCTTTAACCTCTTCGGTCCCTGGGTCCCCAAACGGGGACCTCTGTTCATTTCCTTATAAAAACTAAAATGTCCGATTTTTTTATATTTTCGCATCACTTCTTAATAGCTGAATGTTTTTTGCGTTCAAAGCAAACGAATCAATGGCAGCATCTAAGCTGATTTCCACATAAAATAAATGTTATTTTCATCTGAGTTTGCAAAATGTCTAAAAATGCCCAAAAAACAGTATGACCAAGAAAGTGAGAAATTTTCATAAGTATTTAACTTAAATCTTTTACAATAAAAAAATTTGAAGATTTTTGTAGATTTGTATTTACTTGTGTAAAGCTCTTAAATTTGCGATTGCGTTAATTTAGGTTAATGGTTATTTGATTGATGTTTTAAGGTGGTTTGTATTTTTAGATCCATATTTTTTAACCTAAATTACTGAGCGCCTAAAGGATCAATTTCAGAAAAGATATTTTTTCTGTCATTTGCGATATCATTTTGTTTAGAAAAAATCAATGAATAAGTATTTGTATTATTATTTTAGCTTCGGAACTGAAGAGGATACGTGTAATGATGCATTTTCCTATAAAACTATCAATTTTTATGATTTATATGCAATAGTTTTTTTTTTTTCAACATAAGCCAAGAAAAGGAAAATGTAACATTAAATTCAACTACAGTAGCAACAGCATTATTATTATTATTATTATTATTATTATTATTATTTTAATAGAGAGAGATTCTCATCATCAGATGTTCCTTTAATTTAGGTGATGCAAGAGTGAATCAGCATACTCTACTGATGATTTTCCAAACCCTGTTTCTCAGAGAGCACAATCGCATTGCTACTGCACTCAAAGAATTAAATCCTCACTGGGATGAAGAGAAGTTATATCAAGAGGCTAGGTATTTCTGTTTAATATTTGGACTACTGCGGAAGTCTGTTTCAAATAAATGGTTTTAGTTAAATAAGAGGACAGCTATTTATTTTTATAGTTATTACTAAGAAATTGTGTTTAAAACGAATGTTGTGATAGACAGAACGTCTTTTTTTTGTTTTTACATGCATTTATTTAACATCATTATGGACGCATTCTATTTTTACTTATATCTCCGTGTGTCCGATGTACAGTGTATAGACATACACAAACTTCATATGGTTTGATACTGTTTGATATGGTTGACACAAAAAGGCTTTTTTTATTTTTTTTTATTTTATTTTTTTTTTTAACATTAATATTTATTTAACTTTGATGGCTGTACCTATGTAATTTTATCAGGGGGGGGGGGGGGGGAGGCGAGTTTAGCACTTGACATCGTAACATATCTCTAGGTGAGGGTTATTTGTCTTTTGATCTGTCTTTTGTCTGTGTGATTTGTCTTTTTGTTGATATTTTGGATCCAACCAATTTTTTTTTTTTTTTTTTGGAGATTTTTTCTTTGCCTTATATAGTCGGTTATTTATTTTTACACTTTTAGTTTGTTACTTATTTTTAAGAAAATACAAAGTTATTATTAAATCCATTAAGTGATTATAAAATCATTTCATTCCAAAATATGGCATATCCCAACATTCGCCATTCCCATTCTTCTGTCATATGTATAATTTGTTGTTAGAGAAACCCGGTTCGAAAGTATACTTGTTATGTTTACTAGTAAAAAATTGAAAAGAATATTGTCCACATGTTTTGTTGATAAGAAACTGCTTACCCTTGTGTAGGGGGGGGGGGGGAGTGCAATAAGGCAATATTACTGTTGAATGCAATATCTAACAAAAAGTTATTGTTAACCCATTTGTGCCTGAATTTTTGTTTTTCTAGATTTGTTGGAAAAATCACTTTAAAATGCTGCAAAATTAACTGGAAAAATACTAAATAAAGTTACGCTAAAATTTTTTGGTATTTATTTGTTAAAATGTAAGCGTACTAAATATGGGGATATGCATAATATTTGTAATAATATAATATGTACAATTGTGTGTTTTGTCTAAATTTATATAAAATGAGCTTTGGAATTGTATATTATATACTATAATTAGTATCTTTATGAACTACTAAAAAATTTTATTTATTTTTTTATAGAAACTAATAACATTATAAATATTAGTAATAATAAACTAAGAATAATCATATTTGAGACTTAAAAACAATTTATTTCATAGTCATCTTGAAAAGGATTTTGCATAAATAACCTCCCCCTAAATGGCTAATAAAAATATATACCCATTTGTGCCTTGTGCCCTATATTTTGTACGTTACAAAAATGCATAAACTATAGGCTGGAACATATAATTTCACAATTAAAAAAAAATACGTATTTCAAAACAGTCTACAAGCTAAAATTATGACTTATTTATTTGAATCCTTGGTAGAAAAGCCCCACCAGTGGCCGAGAGGTTCTGCTCTCGAAGCTGGTAGACGGGAGGTGCTGGGTTTGAACCCAATCGCGCCCGTCGGCCTAATCGTTCGGAGTTTTCGTGGTTTTCTTCGAACCTTGGATTTTCAAGCGTTAATACGGGTTAGGTTCCCTTAGAAAGACCCCCACGAAGGGCACTCCCCCCAGTTAGGGCCTATATCCCTCGTGTTGATAATTGGCCGTCATAAACACAACCAACCAACCAACCTTGGTAGAAAAAACACAAATAAACTAGCTTTTTACATTTCGCCATCTTGAAAAAATGAAAAATTTATAAACTCCGAAAAAAGCCTTCATTTAAGCAAATAAATATCCACATTATGCTGTGATCTTTCGGTAACAGATAAAGATATTTATAGATAATTATTTCATATTATTTCATACAATTTTCATGTTATATAGAAGAAGAAATTTATGCAAATTTATTAAAATTTGAAGCGTGCCAAAAATGGGACGCTAGGCATAAATGGGTTAAGTTCTTTTAAATAGTAGGTTATTTCTCAGTGTCATTTGATATGAAGTTATTTCTTAGTATTATTTGTTATAAATTTATTTCATATATAATAGTGACATTTTATTAACTTCTCTTCATTTAAATCAGTAAATATATAAACCTAACTATATATCCTTGCAAACATGTAAAAAGGAAAACAAAACAAAAAAATAATTGTAGAAATAATTTTTAGACACTGATAACGATATCTTTAGGGGAAGTATGTTCGAGGAATGATAACATACGGTATCTTAAAGAGGAGGGAGTATGGGTTCCAAAATTTTCAAAAAATTGATAACGTTACAGTATAGTATGTAGATTGTACGGCCCCTTAACTCGCTTTTCTTATGTAAAAGTCATTTTTGTAATAGATTTTTCAGTTGATTTTGTTATTCTTAAATTATAATATATATATATATATATATATATATATATACATATACCAAAAAATGTTTCCGGTGACAATAGAACATTTTAATATTTTTAGAGCTTAATTAAAAACTAATGTATTAATTTTATGAAAATAAAATCCCATGACAATAACTAAATAATTTATTAAAAATAAACTTTGGGAAATAGACATATATTTTCTTTACTTCATCTATTTATTTTGTTTATTCAAATGATTAACTATGATAAGAACGCCAGGTTCTACTTCTAATGTTATTAGATGTGAAGAGTTATTATTGTCAAAATAAATGTTTGTTTTGTGTATTTAACGCAGTAATACTTATTATGAAATAGTCATTGCATTTATTTAACTAAACTGTTACAAAAATAAGAAACAAATAGTAGCAGGGTGGTAGTTCTATCCTGGCACTCCAAATCGCATTGTTAATACATTGAAACAATTAGCTCCTTAATGGGATAATGAGAATTTTTAATAAGAGGACAGCTATTTCTTTTTATAATTATTACTAACTAAGAAATTGTGTTTCAAACGAATGTTGTGATAGACAGAACGTCTTTTTTTATGTTTTTTACACGCATTTATTTAACATCATTATGGACGTATTCCATACTTACTTACACTATTAAAAATCTGCAGCATTTGCTGCATAGTCACTCCATGGCTTTTATAGGAAACTGTTACTTGACTATATTATGGAGCATTCTCTTTGGTCAGAATAGAGACATTCTATAAAAGCAGTGGAATGACTGTGCAGCAAATGCTGCATATTTTTAACAGTGTATACCGGTCTGTCCCAAAAATGGACTGATGGATTTTAAAATTCAATAACTTGCAAACCAGAGTTGGCAAGTTTCTTCCAAAGTGGAAAAAACCGCGGAAAAAACCATGGAAAAAACCGTCCTTAAGAAATAGGTTTCTTCCAAGTGGAAGAAACTGTTGTTCTTTAAGAATTTACCATATAAGTTCAACTTTGCAAGATCCATTAAATGTCTTCTTATAACCTTACGTAAATTAATTCCATTAGGCCTATACAAATTAAAAAAATTATATATACTAAATTAATAATTACTTCTGTTTTTTAGCCAAGATCACACATGACACCTGTTTAAGCCTAAAGCTTTTCAACCAATGGCTAAATGAAGAATGTTATCCATTTCAATTTAACCAGCAGATTTTTTAATTATTTAAACTTTTGAAACTAGTAGTAAATAGTACGTATCATTTACCAATGGTAGAATGAAACTCATTTAAATAAAAGACTGTGCTTTTAATTTGCATCAATTTTATCAAGGTAAATAATATACAATAATTACTATATTAAAAATTTTCACTAAAATCCTCATTTTCCTTACCACAATGCAGCTTGGTATACCAAAAAAGTTGTTTAGCAGTAGGATGCTGCAATCAGTTTCTCAACTTAGAATGTATGAATGCAAAAGATGAAAAAAATTCTTTCAAGCCCTACAGAACTTCAAGAAAGTTTTAAAAGTATTTTGACATACCCATAGATATTTGTAGAGCATTAGTCTTTTAAAATCAGCATTGAGGTATGCATTCTAGATGCTAATATAAATAATTACAAATTTGTTTATTCACTGGGCTGTGCAGTTTAAAAATAATGCATTTTTAAATGAAAAATTTTTACTACTTTGTTACATTCCTTTACAAACACTATTCGGAAACTTCTTTACGGATGGAATTAACAATCTGGTGTACCACTATGATAAATGTTTTAATTTATACAGCGATTGTATTGAGAAGTAGCTGAACAACGTGCCCTTCAAATGTAATAAAAAAATGTTTCCTTTCATTTTTTTTAAATTCATAAACGTAAGTTAATGACGAATAGGGTTTCGTCAGATGAACGAAACCCTAAACAAGCATGAAATTCTCAATGTGCATCTAGACTCATTTTCAGAACGATAACCATTATACCATATCGCTTTTAATGGATGTTAAAAACTTCATATCCAAAAGTTAACCGGATGTGAAATTATTGCAATTCATATTTGGGCCACCTTTAGATGTAATGTGCCAGTATCAAAGTTACATGGCCACTTAAGGGGGCTGGTCACTCAACTTCGGAATAAGTCTATGGACTTTTAATTTGATGCATACGTGTATTTAAAATATCTTCTCGGGATAATCATTTTTAACACCGCTTTTCTGTTTACTTTTCTTAAAGAATGTCCCTTTTTAGGTGCGTTCGTAATTATACAAATACGTAGCACCTATAGTCGTCGTTCAGTCCGTCCGCATATAACAGAGCAAAAACTACCCAACCGAATGGTCTGAAAATTTAAATATATGATTGTTGCAAAATTTTGTCGAGCCATTTCAAATTTTATGAAAATTGGATGTATAGTTTAATTACAGGGACAGTCAAAAGTTTTCCGTTACATTACGGGCAATCGGAAAATAATTACTGCAAGTGCATTTTGATGATGTTACAGACTATGCACTTATGAATTGCAAAAAATATACATTCAATACAATATGGGGTGCAAAAAATATTTATAAAACTAGTTATAGTACGAACGCACCTCATTTGCCACGTTTGACGAGCAATTTCCTACTTGTTTTCTTAGTTTTCAAAATATTTCTAAAATCCATGTTGAATTAATATTTTATGTGTAGTGGGCGAACTGTGAGTAAGATTTTAACACTTCCTATAAAATTAAGTCTATACTTTAGAAATATTTTGAGAACTTAGAAAACAAAGAGACAACTTTTAGGAAGTGTACACAAAAAATAGAAGAGAAAAATATTAATTTCCCGAGGAGATATTTTAAATATAGGAATGTATCAAACGCCCATAGACTTTATTTACATAAGTGAGGGGAAATCAAAAGCTGAGTGTGCTAATAAGGCAGTTTTCTGTAAAAATTTTTATTTAACAGTTTTGAACTTAGTTTGTAATTATTTTCTTCGTTATAGGAGAATTCTCATCGCTGAATGGCACATAATCGTCTACAAAGAGTATTTACCTACTCTTCTAGGACCAAAATTTATGTCTAGTTACGGATTAAATCTGGACAGCGGAAGCAACTACGATCCTTCGGTTGACCCATCCATTTCTGTCGAGTTCAACGGAGCTGCATTCCGTGTTCATTCCATATTGCCCGGCAGAGTTGTGGATCATGAATTTCCCAAACAGCTAGAATACTTGTTTTTAAATACAATACCAATTTACAAAGATAAAATGTCGTCATTTTTGTATCAAATGGCTAATCATCCTGCTGAAAAATATGACAGATTTTTCACAAAGGACCTTACAAGATGGATGTACAGGTAAATATTGATTCCGTACAATTTTCATTTATAAGCATTTTGTTTACTTGTTTATGTCCAACGCAGCTGCATTCCGTATGCATTCCATATTACCTGGTAGATTTGTGCCTGGTGAACATATCCAACGGCTACAAAACTAGTTTTTTAAATACAATACCGATTTATTAGGAGATAATTTCGGATTATTTGGATAAAATGGCTAAAAATCCTGCTGAAAAAAATGACACGTATTTCCTACGCGACCTTACACTGTAAAAAAAAAAAAAGGGACTAAAAAATGGAGACTCTACTGGCAATTAAGACGCCAGTACTGTTTCCATATTTTTACGGAAATTTTTCCTCATAAATTACAGAAAACTTTTCGCTTTTCTGATTAAAAACGGAAATTTTTCTGTAATTTATGGGGGAAAATTTCCGTAAAAAACCGGAAATAGTACTAGCGTCTGCTGCCAGTAGAATCTCCGTTTTTTAGACCTTTTTTTTTTTTTTTTTTACAGTGTACAGAATGGATGTACATGTAAATATAGATTCCTACATTTTCTGTTTATAAGCATTTCTGTACTTGTTTATTAGTTAAACGCAGCTGCATACAGTATCCATTCCATATTACCGGTTACAGTTGGGTTTGGTGCACAAACCCAGTGGCCACAACAATTGCTTTAAAATAGAATAACAATTTATAAAGATAGAATTCCGGATATTTCGATAAAATGGTTAATAATGCTGTTGGAAAATATGACAGGTTTTTCCCAAGCGACCTTACAATATGGATGTACAAGTAAATATTGATTCGTGCAATTCTATTTATAAGTATTTCTGTACTTGTTTACTAGTTTTAAGAAATTTGACATAATTTCTTTCTCGAGAACTATTTTTGAATTTGGTTTTAATGTGTCTATAATGAATTAAATTGTTTTGATAATCAAATTTGAATATTCAGTAATGGACGATGGTTTTAGAGAGTTATAATGTTTCTGCCTCACTTGGTAATCAAATAGCGGCTTTTTTCTCTCAACAGATTTGCTATGACTGTTGAGCTATAATGGCGTTAAATTGCTGACTTAACGATTTTTGGATGCTCGAATGTGCTTTAACAGATCATTCTTACTTTGGGGATACAGTTTAAAAAATATTTTAATTATATTATTAATAATGCCCAACAGAGGAAGCTGTGATCTTTTAATATATTAATGTGTATCCGTTTCTATCGAGTTCGACGTATCTTCATTCGTGTTCATTTGATATAAACTGGTTACGTTGCCTTTGTTTAAGATATGAGTGATTTTTAGAAACAGTCATTTACATTCGATTAAATAAAAAAATTAATTTAATTTACCTCGAAAAGTGCAGGAATAAACCATGGGGACGGTAAGACTACTAATAAAGCCATGATGCTTGAAATTGAAATTTAAATGCTGATTTAAATTATGCTGTAAAGAGCATAGCCGGATAAGTATTGGAAACATGCCTTTCAATCAAATTTCCTGATTTTTTTCCCCAGATGTGGCTACATATCTGACAATGTATTTCACCTATTATCAGCCTATAAATATTGATATTTAATGAGATAAAAATGTTTTTCCAATTTAAAAAAAAAACAGATTTTCTCAAAAACCGCTGCACGGAATTTCATGCCATTGACTCTGGATATATAGATGCTAAAGATGCATAACTGGTAATTTTTGTATAATTTTCTTCAGTAAAAAAAAAAAAAAGTGTGAAATAGCGAAATAAAAATTCAAAAAAATAAAAATCATATCTTATGGTTATCCGAAAATTACCATTTTCTTGTAAAATATTTCCCATATGTGTCCGTATATTCTGTATAAATACCGAAAGTTTGCGTTTGGTACTACATATAAATATTTACAAAAATGTATTGTAAAATTATTGAAATTCATTTTAAGGCGTGTTTTGGGGCGGAGCTACGCAACTTTGACATTCGAAGAATTTTTGGAACAAAGTCAGCAAGAAATATGTCAACTGATGTATTTTAGATTCCATTAAGCATACAAGCATTGTTTTTCAAGTTCATGTTCATTTTGATATCGACAACGTTCAGAATTTTGCTCATGTGTTCATTAAAATTTAAAATACAGCAATTCTGTAACTGTTTATTCCAAAAATTCTTCGGGTATCGGAGTTGAGTAGCTCAGCCCTAAATAACGCCTTAAAATGAATTTCAATAATTTTAATATATATTTTTGTAAATATTTATGTGTAGTACCCAATGCAAACTTTCGGCATTTATATAGAATATATGTAAATAATATATATATAAATATATAATATAAAAATTGTGTTTTAAAATCATCCTACATTTTAAGATTTTTATGTTGAAAATAGTCTTTAAAATTTTTTTTTCAATTTTAAGAATCCTGAGACCCCTTAATTATCACAGATCTAACAAGGAAGGTCCCCTTACTGGGCAATATTTACTCGGAATATTTTGAAACAAATACCAATTAAACTACTTATGTATGTAATAAAGGATCAGTCAAATTTAACAGCGGAATTGCAGTAGAAAGTCTGTAAAAAAATAAAATACTTTCGAGTATTTGGCGTGAAAAGACGAAAGCATCACGCGATTTGGCGAACAGTACTTTTCCTCGCCGAAATCAAACGATTTTAATGCACCTGAAAATTGTTTGTTAATTGATTTTTAGAATGCGTGTAAAAAGTATTTAATGAATTTAAACATGAACAATGAGAGAGTTTAATAAATACATTTTATCGTATTACATATTTATGTTGCTTGTTATTTAATTTTATTACTGTAAAAACAATTTCATATATAAAAAATACTTTCATATATTTAAGCGTATTTCAAAATAAAGGCAAGAATCATTACCAGGTATTCATTTCAATATCAAAGAATTCGTCGTTTCCATAGCAACAAAATTGAATCGAGAGTGCTCATTCGGATTTAATTTTGAGATATTGAAGCAATTTTAATTTATTTTAATTTTGTTTTAATTCATAAAATTTGATATTTAACTTTCAATATAAATATATATATATTTATATGATGACAAAACTATAGTTAAATCAAATTAAAACTGACAAAACTAAAGTTATTTACATTAAATTTATTTAAACAAGTTCAAAATGAAACATTCTTATCTTACAAGGAGAGGGCCAACCTTGTTAATCACGGATTTTGATTATTTTAATATATGTTGTAGGGTAGAGACCCCTTAGTCTCAGGTTCAACGGATTTTATACAACGCTCCTTAGTTCTTGAGAAACCGGGGGGTCTAATAGTAGTACACAACTTAAATACTTATTTTCTAACCAAAAGGATAGGTTGATCGTAGCTCAGTTGGTATGGCGTTGGCAGGCTGATCTGTGGGCCCGTGTTCGGTACCCGAACGCGCTACATTTGTTTTTATCATTTTTTGTTTTGTAAATATACTTGTAATTAAAATTTAATGATTTCAATTAAAAATTTTAATATCATGCATTAATTATAATGTTAACAATCTTAAATTTATCTTTTTTTAAACTATTATTTCTCATCGTTTAAAGAGGTTTAAAAAGAAATTGGATCTATTATTGAATGATGAAACTTCCAAAATCGTGACAAAACCTGTTGTGGTGGCATCTAGTTTTGATAAAAAAAAAAAAAAGAATATTCAAATAAAAATAAAAGCTGAAAGAAAATAAAGGGAAAAGCAAAATAATTGACAGCGCAAGCATACGTATTACAAATTTAAAAATCTTTAATATGCAAAAAATCGGTTGTAATTTAATTCTGATGCTAATTTTTAATACAATTATGCTTGTTACTTTAAAAACAGAGTAATAGTATTATCGCATTGACTTCATTTGTTAAAGCAATGCGTAAATGATGTTTCTTTAAAATCACGAATTGACACAATTGCTCAATATAGAGTATTGGCATAGATAAAGAATATATGAAATACATTTTAAAAGTGATTTTAAAAAATTAACAGTTTTATGATGTTTTATAAAACTATTTAATTAAAAGTAAAAAATTAAATAGGTTAAAATTATAATTGATATACAATATTTTAAATTTAAATTAACAATGAGATTATTAAGTTATACTTACAAGTATATTTATAAAACAGAAAATGAGAAAAACAAATGTAGCGCGTTCAGGTGTCGAACCCGGGTCCGCGGATCAGCCGGCAAACACCTTACCAATTGAGCTACGACCAACCCATCATTTTGGTTGCAAAGAAAGTATTGAAGTTGTGTACTACTATTAGACCCCCCGGTTTCTCAAGAACTAAAGAGCGTTGTATAAAATCCGTTGACCCTGACACTAAGGGGTCTCTACTCTACAGCATATATTAAAATAATCAAAATCTGTGATTAACAAGGTTGGCCCTCTCCTTGTCAGAGACTATTCGACATAAAAAAGAATTTTTCGAAATTTCATTTAATTTATTTTCATTTTTTTTTTTTTTTTTTTTTTTTTTTTTTTTTTTTTTTACGAACGTTCTATCGAGGTTCCGCCAAATTTTTTTTTATAAACATACATATCCACATGAGAAGAACTCTTTTTTCAGATTTTTCTGAATGTGCCCGTATGGAGACCTTCCTTGTAAGAACGAAACAGCAATATCTAACCTAGCATAGGTTCATTAACTATAAGTACTTTCATTATGAGAACGGACATTTAATGTTTTTTTTTTTTTTTTTTTTTTTTTTCCTGTTTAGGGAGTTACTCGGTTATTGGGGATTTGACCTTGTAGCAATTGACATTCAAAGAGGAAGAGATGTTGGCCTCCCAAGCTATGCCCAGGTAATTGAACACCTAGAGAATCGGCAAGGAACTATAAATACATTTCTTGACTTAACAGACTACATAACACCTGAATGCCAAACTATATTTCAAAAGCTCTATGAGTAAGTACATTAAGAACATCATGTCCATTTGTATTTAGATTCCTAAAGAGGCAACAACAACTGGGAAATGCAATGCAAAACAGCTGATACTGAAGTATCTTTTTCGGGGAAATTAATAAAGCGATTTCAGTATACATTTTTTTTTTTTTTTTTTTTTTTTTTTGAGGTGTAGTACTATAATTAGCTATATTTTAACCATCTCTTTTTCTGGAAAGTCAATTTCATTATTAACTCAAAATATTATAATTTGTTTGTGAAATCGCGGAATTATATTTCTTTGAAATAATTAATTTTTAATTTAGTTGCTTTCAAAACTACAGAAATTTTTATTTGAAATCGTTTCAGTAGATCTTGAGAAGAAGGAATTTAAGTATCATTTGTTTTCCAAAAGATTTCGGAAATGTGTTGCTGCCTCCGTAATTTATTTTAGTTGAAATATATTGACCCATTCGTTTCACTGGCATCCTAATAATGACATGTTTTTACTTTTAATATTATGCTGCCTTTAAAATTATTTTTGTTATTGCATCTGCATATAATAATGATAGTATACGCTTTTGCATTTACTATTATCACTTCATTTTTGTTTCAGTATTTAGTATTAAAACAAAAACAATCGCCTAAAGTTTTTGTTTTAAATCTTAACGAACAATAGATTTAAATACAGGATTCCATTTTATATTCTATTCGCATCACTATATTAAATAATCTTTTTAGTAAATTTCTTTTGCACGTGGCTGTTGAATTTTAAGTAAAAGTGTTTCTTTTAAAGAAAATGGTGACAGGTCAATAAATTTGGTTAAGGATACCAATGCCGCCTATATGGCGGCATTGGTCCGTTAAGGGTTAATACTAACCCCCGCCCCCTCCCCCCCCCAAAAAAAAAAAAAATTGCTAACGTTTTATATGCCACGTAACAAACCGCTGAGGGCTGTTAGCTTCATATAAGGTATAACAGTAAAAACAAAAGTTTAATAAATCACTTTTAATGAAAAAAAAGCAGTGAAGTGGTGCGATTTTTTTAAAACGAAATAAGTCTTCTTCCTTTTTGTTAAAAAAGAAAGTCCTACACTAATTTCACAATGTCTTTAAAATACAGTCGAACCTCGTTATCTTGACACTTTAAAGACCAGAAAAAAGTGTCTTCATAAGCGGAATGTCGCGGTAACCGGAGTTGGAGAAAAATATGTTTATAAAAAGCTGTATTTTTAATTAATTTAAGGCAATTTTAAATTCATAACTGTTCTCGCAGTTTTAAGCAATGGAACATTATTATTAAACACAAAAACAAAATCGAAAATTATAAAAATCGTATTTATGATGACTTCTTTTTTATTGTTACATGAAATATTGATGAATTAAATCCTTAGATGTGCTTCCTACAATTCTTTTTTTAATATTATACAATGAATTGTAATCGATATTCGATGTTTCAGAAATGGATGTTAGATAATTTCTGATCGTTTCAATGCAATGCAATGCTTCGGTTTTGATCGGATTAAAAACGCCGTGTAACCACAAGAAAGCGCCGCCTGACCAGAACAAAAATTCCGCGACTGGACTCATGCGTCTATCTGGAAGCTTAAGCGGGTCATTCATAGTGTGTGGGTTTATTTATTCAGATAAAGGATTGAAGTAAAATTTCTCATTTATCTCAATGGGTATTTTAGACATTTTTGTCAAAAGTTTGTTTAGCTACGACATTTCTTATGTCTTAATTTCCGCGCTTATAAGGTGGATTATGAAAAACGGACAATTTTCTTAAACCGTCGGTATATCCGGAATTGAAAATTAATCAACGGCCTAAAATCCGGAATTTATTTACATTAAAATCATATACAGAAAATCGGGACTTTGAAAAACTGACGTGATAAGCGGAGTAACGTGAAAACCGGGTGTATTGATAACGAGGTCCGACTATAATTATCTTTCATAGCAACACAATCCTTAAATAACGCTTTGATTTAAAGGTCGGGTCACATACGCGTCAGTGACTCTTTTTTATTCTATTCGTAACCACTTTTTGAAAAATAATTTCTGCCACTGTTAAAAACACTGTTAAAAATTTCTGTAATAAACAATTAAATTTAAAAAATCAAAAAACCCGACTGCGTAAAAAGCGAACTAATTAATTATTTCTCATCAATGTGAAACTATTTTTTTTTTTCAATTCCCACTATTAGCTTACACTCACTTATCGTTAATAAAATATTTATTATTCACCAATCAAGCTCAAATAATTTTTTTTTTAACTTGTAGTGGATGACACTTGATGTTAATCCATTTTTTTTCAAATATTAATTCATTAATTAAATTAAATTAATTAATTTTTAATAATCGAGAGAGCCCTCTTCTTGATCAAGGTATTTTAAGACCGAGAGAGACCTCTTCTTGATCAAGGCATTTTAAGCGCCACTCAAGAGGAAAGAAGAATGGGAGGAAAAAAATTCTTATTGACCTTAGTAGGAATTGACTTAAAATAATTTTTTTTATGTTACTTGTTTATATTACTTACCTATTTCTTTTATTTACTTGTATTGATGACTTTTAAGTTGCGTTTAATTGTTAATTCCTATCTATAAACATTGTTTTGATAAGGTCTATAGATGTCTATGATGGTTAGAGTTGCAGTAAAGCTAGAGATCCTACATACACAACTTCCAGGTTCTATAATATTTTAACGGAGCTTCTGCCTGTAAAATAGTCAATGAAACATCGTCTTCATTTTGAAAGACCTATGCAATGATATGCCACTCAATAAGGCGCGTACATTTTTTTTCGTCTCTACTACCATTTTGTATTTTACGGCCGCCATTTTGAATTTATGAAAACAAAACCTAGCCTATAACCATCGGGTCGTTAAGACGAATTGATAGAGACCTCACTCATTAAAATCCATCCAGCCGTTGGGATGTTTCGAGGATATAAAGAAATTCACATACACAGATACTCATGAAACACATAACCCTTCTTTTCAGACGGGTAAAAACACAGTAAAAATACGAGACTCTGTAAACCTACACTATTTTTTGGGTAAATGCATTCGATTGCATTTCTTTGATATCTTCATTTTACAGACATTTCCCTCTTCTTAAAGAAAATTCCCAGTAGGGACTTACATCTCTATATTTAAAGATATTTGTATCTTTGTTATAACCTGCAATTCAAAATGCACACTTTTAAAATACTTTTAGAATTTTATTAGAAATATTAAAGAAGAAAATGTGGTTTAAAATTCTTTTTATTAAAAATTAGAATCTTTTAGAAAGGGTAAATTCGTCTCTGCGGAGTTAGCGAGGATTTTTATCGACAATCACTTTATACGGTGACCCTTCCAGTAGTTGATCAAATTTTTGAAATGTCGCGCCATCTCAGGCAGACACGTGGCACTAAACATACACGTGGCACTAAACATAATATTTTTGTTTGAATGTTGGGGCACCTGTTGTCACATTGTTAACAGCTACCTGCTTAAGAGAAATGATTTTTTTTTTTTTTTTTTTTTTTTTGTTTAACCGTTTGTAAAAATGGTTATTGTCCTCGGTCAGGGTAGGAAATCAAAAACATATCTGAAGCGTTTTATTAGTTGAATCCCGCATTTTATTCGTTTTCTGATTGGTCTATACAGTAATCTGTATTTTCCCTTTACTTTCAACAGAGAAGGATACTTCTGTTGCCACTATGACAAAAAAGTAATAAAAACTACAAAAAAAAAAAAAAAGAAAGAACTCAGAAACAAATTGAGATACAGCTTTCAAACAAATTGCATTTAAAAGTACATTTTTTTCTCTATACGACGGTGTAAAAAGTAATATTGTGGGATGTTTAGAAGTTTAAGAACGAAATTTCATTTAAAATTGGTCCAGGAATATTAATGTTTAATCCATGGCGTACGTAATGTATGACCAGCTCCGTAGAAGTTTAAAAATTTACAGTACCGAAAATTGTAAAACGGAAATTTCTTTTAAAATTTGTTCGTGATCGGTCTAGGAATGTTAATGTTTAATCCATGGCGTACGTAATGTATAATTAACTCCGTGCGATTTTTTGTCTTAAATTTTAGTCTTTGAAAAAATCATTTTCCAAATGGTCGTTATAATTTTTACTTTCTTCTATCTTTACAAGAAGAAAGTATTGGATTCATGAAAATTTTCGAATTCCGGTTTTCGACGGATTTACACGTTTTAGAGGTCAGAGAACCCGAAAAACATGTTTTTACAAAATGTCTGTCTGTGACTCTGTGAGTCTGTCTGTCTGTCTGTGTGTATGTGACACAAATTTTGTGGGCGCTCTATCTCAAGAACTAATGCACGGAATTTAATAAAAATTCATATTCAGTTAGTCCCTGATACAAATTGATGCTGATTAGTTTTTGGTGCAAATCGCTCAACAGGTGGCGCTGCTATGCTGCATTTTTTATGATTTCCGAAATGGCTCTATCTCAAGAACTAATGCACGGATTTTCATGAAACTTCAGATTCTGTTAGTCCTTGATAAGACTTGGTGCTGATTACGTGTTGGTGCAAATCGCTCAACAGGTGGCGCTGCTATGCTGCATTTTTTACAATTACCGCAGTGGCTCTATCTCAACAACTAATGCTTGGATTTTCAACAAACTTCAGATTCAGTTAATCCTTGACATGAATTGAAGTTTTGAACAGTTTGGTGTAAATCGCTCAACAGGTGGCGCTGCTATACTGAATTTTTTACAATTTCCACAATAGCTCTATCTCAACAACTAATGCTTGGATTTTCAACAAACTTCAGATTCATGTATACTTTGATATAAATTAGTGCTGTTTGTGTTTTGGTGCAAATCGCTCAACAGGTGGCGCTGCTATGCTTCACTTTTCAGAATTTCCATTATAGCGATATGTGAAGAACTAATGCAACAATTTTCACTAAACTTCAGAATCAGTTAATCCTTGATATGAATTGTCATTTTGTACATTTTGGTGTAAATCGCTCAACAGGTGGCGCTGCTATACAGCATTTTTCACGATTTCTGCAATCGCTGTATCTCAAGAACTAATGGACATATTTTCATCAAACTTCAGATTCAGTTACTCTTTGCTATGAAATGATACTGACTACGTGTTGGTGAATATCGCCCAATAGGTGGCGCTGCTATGCTGCATTTTGCACTATTTCCTCAATAGCTCTATCTTAAGAACTAATGCACGAATTTTCATCAAACTTCAGATTCAAGTACACCTTGATAAATGTTGATACTGATTATGTGGTTGTGTAAATCGCTCAACAGGTGGCGCTGTTATGCTGCATTTGTCATGATTTGCGCAATAGCTCTATCTTAGGAAATAATGCACGGATTTTCCCCAGACTTCATATTCAGTTAGAAATTGACATATGTTGATGATAACTAGGTTCTGGTGTAAATCACCCAATAGGTGGCGCTGCTATGCTGCATTTTGATGGATTTACACGATTTCATGGACAGTAATATCTCAAGAACTAATGCACGGAATTTCATCTTTTTAAAATCCTCATGATGAGCATAGATGCACTGTGATAATGAATTTTGAAGTATTGACAAGTATGAGATAGAAGAAAGTTTTGTGATGGCCACAACATACTAGTTTAAATTGCTTTTATTATTATTATTTTTTAATTAGAAAACGTTAAAATTTAGTTTTGGATTAGTTGGATACAGTTATGGTAAGTTAAAATAATCCACTTTCATCTTGCTTATTTCAAATAATTGTTTTATATGAATTATTGTCAATCACAGCCTAAGCATGATATTTTAAAGATTAATTTTTGAATTTTCTACTGATTTCTCCTGTTGTCAACTAACGGGAAAATGGCAATTAAAGGAACAATTTATTTATAATTTTGTTGCTATTTAATTTCAGCAGATTTCATTTTTGCCCATTATAGGACATTCGTTGAGGGTTGTAGTAATCCTGTTAGTTTACTTCTAAAACTTAAAAGGAAGGAAATATAATAAAAACCCCATAGCACTGACCTTATCTGATCAACTACTGGCTGTGTCACCATAGTTGTTTAAGCTGAATCATAAAATACATACTTTGCGTACATGGTAGTAACAGTTCTTATAGCACATTCAGTAAGGCGTTCATCTCCGCGTGAGAGGGCTGGGGATCAAACCTTGGGTCGACTAAAAGTAATTCTCGTTACAATTAAATGGTAAAGCCGTTCAAACTCACTCGTAGTCTCCGACTGAGAAGATTCGAGATCAAACCCCGGGCCAGCTAAAATTGATTCCTGTTAAAATTAAATAATACAGCAGTTCAAATTCACTCAAAAAATTTTAATTCTTCGAAGTTTAAAAATTGATGAGTTTCTGAAGTAAATTAAATTATTATCATTAAAAATAAATTAATTAATTTGCAGAGTTTGTGTATTTTTATCGGTGTTAATTTACAGAGTCTACTGTAAATTTACCGAATAAGTTCTCTGTTTACATTTTATCTCTGTAATTTTACATAAGTCTTAAAATAACGGAATATCAGTAGATTCTCTGTAATTTCACAGAAAACTTTTTAACAGTACACTTGGATATTTTCAATAGCCACATTAAGCCACAACTACCACAAAGAATTATATTTCGAAACTGTGGTACGATTGAATATAAAAATAATTGTCAGTCCTCACCCGTACTCGGAAGGTTAATATTAAACTAATAAATCGATTCCATGAGCCTAGAAATAATTTGGATAAGTATAATAACTGAGTTCATGGAAATAGGGTACAGTAAAACCTCCCTAAAGAGGCCACGTTCCGTTCCAATAAAAATTGGTAGCTCCGAAAGGTGGTCTCTTAATGGAGGTCATGTTTAAATCTAGATTTTAATTGTTGAAAAATGGTAACAATTAATGTTACTAAAATGTATTTTTCACATTAGGAAAAAGTATGAAAATTTAAGTATCAAAACAAAAGTCCATTACATAAGTTAATTACTGCAGAGTTTAAAAAATGAATACATTGACGTTTGTTGTGATTTTGCTGTTTTATCTTTTATAACTTTTATTTCCAAGTCCTTTCGAAGTTCAGTAAATAAATGCAATTTTTGTGGGGACGAGAACAAATAATGACGATTTCATTAATTTATCTATCTCTTTGAGAGTTTCCTGACAGAATAGGGCAGGGGAGTTTATTGACTATCATTCTTAATTTGTCATCAGAGCTAAATTCATTGCTCAAAAAGGCACAAAGGGGTTTAAACACTTATAAGTTACCAGAATAAAAAAAAATCTAAACTTAGTTTAGAAGTTTGATGAATAATGCGCTCCCCGAAATTATTTTTCTAATAAATCTTTCTTCAAGTGACCAGGAAAAAACGGAATTTGTTTCATTTTCTTCAAATAAATTGGTTGCTCATGGATGGAGTTCAACTGGCATGGTCTCTGAATGGAGGTAAAATTAGTATTGAGCCTATGAGAATAAATTTCGTTCCATGAAAAAATTGTCGTTTAGGGAGGTGGTCGCTTAATGGAGGTGGTCGCTTAATGGAAGTGGTCGCACAGGGAGGTTTCACTGTATTTCGATATGAGAGTTACGACATATGGGATATAAAATTTTATAGGTTGAGAAGACTCTGGACACAAGCGAAGTGCCAAGCATTTCTGGCGAGCATGCAATTATCGCCACGCTATTACTTTTTAACTTGTCTCACTTGTATGATCAAACTCATCCATCCCGGCGAATATAGCGATGTTCTGCAATGTAGGTTTGCAAAATTATGGAATGCACAGTCTGAGCATGCGCCTGTGCACATGTCTCGCCATTCTCATGTAGAGGCACCCTAGATGAAAATGCACTAGTTGCCAAGAGGTCCCTAGCAAGAGTTGCAAAAAACCCACAGATTTTGAGGGACAGGAATAAACCAGGGAATTTTAGGGAATAAACCCGGAATATTGGAAATCTTGCAGGAATTTTGAAGGTAAACAAAACCAGCCATTTTTACCCGACTGCCAAGAAGGGTTATGTATTTCACTTGTGTCCGGGTGTGTGGATTTTTTTACACCCTCGAAACATCCCAACGGCTGGATGGATTTTAATGAATGAGGTTTCTAACGATTCGTCTTAACCGTCCGATGGTTAAAGGCTGGTTTTGTTTTTATAAATTCAAAATGGCGGCCTTAAAATACAAAATGGCGGTAGAGACGTTAAACATTTTTTACGCACACTATTGAGTAGCATATCATTGCATAGATCTTCCAAAATGAAGGCGATGTTTCATTGACTATGTTAAAGTCAGAAGCTCCGTTTAAATATTACACAACCTGGAAGTTGTGTAAGTAAGATCTCTAGCTTTACTGCAACTCTAACCTTCATAGACATCTACAGGCCTCATCAAAACAGTGTTTATAGATAGGAACTAACAATTAAACACAACTTAAAAGTCATCAATACAAGTAAATAAAAAAATAGGCAAGTAATATAAAAAATAGTTTCACACTGGTGATAAATAATTAATTAGTTCACTTTTTACGTAGTCGGGTTTTTTGATTTTTTAAATTAATTTTTACTTGTTCAATTTAAAATTTTCATTTTTTAGACTTTCAGGCACTCTGTTCTGAAAAGTTTCAGATAGATTATTAATTATGAATTTACAAAAC
The DNA here is from genome assembly GCA_963932465.1 of Maratus speciosus. NCBI lineage: Eukaryota > Metazoa > Arthropoda > Arachnida > Araneae > Salticidae > Maratus > Maratus speciosus. Next base: position 150,882,400 of record OZ010793.1, on the reverse strand, counting down.
TTTTTATTTTTGAGTTTAAAGTTTGTTAGCTGGCATATCTACTAATCCGGCATACTCTATATTAACTTTCTAGCCAGTTATATTGTATTTTACCATTGGTTTTTTTCACTTTTGTTCTTTTTCTTTTTGTTTACATTGGCTAATATATAGAACAGGGATGATATTTACATCCATGACAGACAAGATGAATTGTCCTCTTCCTCTATCCCTTTTTACTTATATATAATTAAAATATCAATTCACTTATGATATTTTATCTTACTTAACATTTCTGCGACATAAGTGCGTATTTAATTAGTTTTCATGTAAACTGAAGCTATTTTTCTTTAGTTATGTTGATTACATTTGTAAAAAACATTTAGTTTACACTGTAAAAAAATTGAAATCATTCAAATAATAAATTAAAAATTTTCGTGCCTAAAACTTTGCGAAAATTCCCGGGAATTTTTACAATTTCCCTCCCAAAAAACCCGCTTTATTCCCGGGATTAAACCCGTTTTTTTCCACCTTTTGCAACTCTACTGCAGAAAACCTGCTGCCCAAGGCCTAAGAGATACACTATGATGCAAAAGTTTAGACAATGACGTCATTCAGCTTTAAAATGTAGAATTATGACGTCAGAATTACAAAAACCTGTAAATATATTCAAAAACTGATTTAAAATGCTATGTACAAAAGACAGTCGTTTTATTTGCTATAATACTAATTTTTTTCATAAAAATTCAAATGTGCTTGTCGCAAAAGTTTAGACACTATTCTAAATTTCTTTGAATATTCGCTGGCATATGCAAATTTAGAATCGATGATGTCACAAATTTGGAGTACTTAAGTTCTGCAAACGATTGCGCTTCATAGTCGACATGCCGAGAGCTAAAGAAATTCAAGTGAATGAGGTTTCAAGGATTTGGCAGTTGAAAGGTGAAGGGAAGAGCGTTTCTGAAATTTCTGCTATTATTAATAGGTCAAAAAAATCTATTTATCGAGTTTTATCGAGTGGTTCCGAATATAAAGCAAAATGTCGGTCTGGGAGGCCACGTGTGACAAATGTACGAGAGGATCGCCTGATACAAAGATTAGCGAGTACTCAACAAATGAGCGTACGTCGAGTTCAAAGCTCATCGGGACTCTCTGTATCAAAGGATACGATTCGTAGACGGATTTTGGAAAAAGGAACAATCGTTTATAGCAAAATGCAGAAGAAACCAGCTCTGAAACCACATCATAAGTTACAAAGACTTATGTGGGCTCGAAAGCATATGTCATATGGAGAGAAATGGCAGTCAGTCATATTTAGCGATGAAAAAAAGTGGAATCTGGATGGTCCAGATGGTTGTTTATCGTATTGGCATGACTTGCGGAAGGAACCTCGACGTTTTTTTAGTCGCAGACAAGGAGGGGGCTCGGTGATGGTTTGGGCAGCCTTTAGCTATAATGGACAAGTATCTCTGACCTTCACCAGTGGTCGTCAAACTTCACAGCATTATACACAGACATTAGAAGAAAACCTACTGCCATTTGCTGAGCTTCTAGGGGGTCCTCAGTGGGAATTTCAGCAAGACAATGCTTCAATTCACACTGCAAAACATTCAAAATCTTTGTTTAATTCCTATAATATAAGAGTACTCGACTGGCCAGCATGTAGCCCAGATCTTAACCCTATAGAAAACCTTTAGAGCATCATGTGTCGCAAAGTTTATAGCAACGCTAGACAATACTCTTCTGAAAAGGAACTTAAGACATCTATTGAGAATGCATGGTACGATATCGATCCACAAACTATGCAAGATTTAGTTTCTTCCATGCAATCTCGCGTATATGACGTAATACATAAGCATGGATGCGCAACCAGGTTTTAAAAATTGTTTATTTCGATTTTATTTAATTTGTGTCTAAACTTTTGAGACAGCAGTTTATTTTTGTTACCATTTAATTTATTGCAATATGCACAATTCCACTTTTCTTTCTTATAAATATTGTTTATATGTACAGCACATTAATTTCAAGCAGTGATTTGAAAATTGAATAAATATTTTTCAAAGTATGTAAGAATTTCTTCATTGTCTAAACTTTTGCGTCATAGTGTACGTTCAGTACATCAACACCGGGAAACATACACGGAATGACTTGATTGCAGCTAGAGTACTTTACCAGCGAGATTCTGAAATTTACTACTAACACCCCACTATATATTACCACCAGATAACCATAGGCACCTAATCAACATATTTTTGCAAAATAACCTGGACAAACGATTCCAGAAATTCATACGCACTTTCCAAATTAAAAAAAAGAAAAAAAAACCAAAAAACGGAATAGATTTATTATAAACGTACAAATGTTAGTGATTCAGGACAACACCATCACAAGCAAAATAAAGCAATCTCTCTCGTTTTCTAGAATACCCTCATAAAAGAGTAGCCAGGTATCCTATCACAACCGTTGATTCCAGGGGGGGTACCATTCGTGCGATGCGCCAACTGTAAAGATTTCTTAACTGCTCGCGCATTACGTCACGTGGCGGACAAATTCGCCTCGCTTCGCTCATTTCAATAGTATTCTGTATGCCGTTCTGCGATGGATTTTTTTTTCGGTGAATGATTTTAATTATTCTGTTATTTTAACACACGTTTTGAAAAGAACCTAGTGAATGCACTATATCAACATGTTGTAATAACTCTCGGAGAACACGTATACAGATTTAAAAACACAGTACAAAGTCTCAAATCCGGACGTCGAAATCCGGAATTCTTCAAAAGCCGGGCATTTTGTTAACTGACGATTATTATTCTGGAGAATCGCAACGAGAAATTAAAAAAACACTAAAATAGCAGATTCCAAATTTACTATATTAGGCTGCAATTTTAAAGCCGAATTCCTTTTACGAACGTCAAAAAATTTCTGCAGAACGCGAAAAACTCTAAAAATTGCATAAAAGAATCGCGAGAAATTCCGAATAAACTTAAATGAAGGTTGAAAAAAAAAAAAAAAAAAAAAAAAGAAAGAAAAAGAGGACAGCATTTACTATATTGGACTAAAATATTAAAACCGGATTTCTTTCACAAACGCAGACAAATCGCCATGAAATGGAAAAAAAAAAAAAGAAAAAAACAGTTTAAAACTAGCAGAGGAGAAAATTTATTATATTTGGCTAAATGTTGGTAACCGAGTTCCCTTTACAAACCTCAAAACTCTAAAATTCATATAAAAAACTCACGAAAATTGCAAACTCCTAATAAACTTTATTGAAAAAATGACAAGATTTACTATACTGGGCAAAAAAATAAAGCCGGATTCCTCTTATTCATACGGGAAAATCGCCGCAAAATTTAAAAAAAAAAAACGTCAAAAATTGCATAAAAAAATTTAAAAATTTCTTTTGTTATTATAATTTTTTTAACTTAAAAAAATTTCCTCTATTAAAATATTTCTTTTAGCATTATCTTTTTTTACCTTCTTTTATCTGTAATAGAAGAAAGTATTGTAGTCGAAATTTTGTTCGACTTATATTTTTCGACGGATTTTACATTTTAAGGGTAGGATATACCGAAAAACATGTTTTTACAAAATATGTGTCTGTCCGTATATACGTTGTCTCATTATATCATCGGAAAGTATACGAAGTTAATCATAGAATTGAACCAAATTTATATAAGTGTTTTGCTGTGATGATGCTGTAGTAGAGATTTTTGTGCCATTTTCTATATTCTATCATCGAAAAGTGTATGAAGTTACGCATAGAATTGAACAAAATTTCATGTGTATGTTTTTGACTATGCCCAGTAGGTCCAGGTTGAATTTGGGGATATTCCGCCGGGAGGGAGGGGGGGGCGCTGTAATAGCGATTTTTGTGACATTTTAATTATTGTTTCATCGGAAAGCATAGATTTGAACCAAACTTCATACATATGTTTTTGACTAATGACGCCAAGTCCCAGTTGAAAATGGATATGTAACCTTAGAAGGGGGCGCTGTGATAACGATTTTCTCGATTTTTCGTTGTTGTATTGTACATTTGCTGCTGATGCAGTGACATGCATTTCGTTTCTAGCTGACCCGGCGATTCGCAAACAGAATAACGATAATATTTACTTTATTAAATATTATGTTCCAGTTACTCTGATTAATAAAATGAAGAAGGAATTTATGATAAAAATTAATGTAGGGTTGAGGTAATAACCTATAAGCAGTGCTTAATTTGCGCCGGAGCTCAGCTTCGCTACTTCTTTATTTTTAATGGAAATTTAAATATTGGTCTGATTTCATTTGCGCTCATTCCGGATTTCAACGAAAATAGTGTTTCTAAAAATCAGTGCCTATATTTTATTTTTCTTTTCCTCCCATCTCCAATCTTTTGCGTTCTTTCCTACCAAAGCACTTATGTGACATAATGTGTCATGTGTAGCGTTTTTTTTTTTAATGATTTCAGAACGGCGATGAGGAATGTCAGAATTAGTCGCAAATGTTTTGCCGTTTTTACTCACTGCTTTTTGTTCATGTTTTTAAAATATTCTCTCTGATAAACTTTCTAACTCTGTGCGGTACTTAATTTGCTCCGACACAGGAGCGCTGCTTCAGTACGTCTTTATTTTTGTGAATATTTAAATATTAGTCAGAACAGACCGCAGTTTATAAATACTGCACACCAACGTCAAGTCCGTGACGAGTAGGATTTTCTGAAAATTCCCATTCCTAATTTTAATGTTTTTGCTCTGGTCATTTATTTGAATTTGGGGGTTCTTATACACTTAGTTGTTATTACTGCAGAATATTAGAGCTCTTGTAGTTTTTTTTTTCTAGAAACTAAGCCCTGTGTATATATATTGTTACAGATATTTGAATCATATTGATGTGCATTTGAAACTAATGAATTTAAAAATTGAATTTTGTTTATTAATGTGGATCAATGATTTTGCTACCTGATAAATAATATAATAATAGTGTGTAAAAAGTATTAGTCACATATTGATTTATTGAAAGTATGATAATGGTTCTTATTTTTTCTTCCTTTCTATTTTTTGAAAATGTTAATTCATTGTTAAATCTGTATATCTCCATAAATTTTCTTTCTATTGTTTCTTATTTGTATGGAGAAATGTTATATTCGATGTATTTTATAATAACATGGAAATTTTAGAACTGAAGTTGTTTTAATTTTTTTCAGTTTTTGCTGAAATTTTGTATACATGAAATAACGATATTGCTATTTGTATATCATAATCTAAAAAATATGTATAGCACATTTTTTTTTCATAATAGAATTAGTTTAATTATAGAGTAATATTTTTGTATTATTTTGATCCTGAATAAGCATAGTGACATTCGAAATTTTTTGAAAACTTATATCTAGTAATCGGACAGTGCATTATTGTTAAAAGTTTTGATGCGTAACTTTTGTTTAATTTATTCTGTTTGATAATTCTGGTCATTTTATTACTGCTGTGCCATCATATTCATATAATTCATTTTATTTTGCAATAGTTTAAAAATTTCATTTGTACTTTTACGCATTAAAAATGTAATTTTTTTCGCGAATTTACTCAAGTATTTGAATGTAAACAAACGTATCGCGATATTATTTAACAATTATGTATTTTATATTTAATTAACTCCAATCAGTGTTTGAACAAATTATTCTAAGGAAAGTGATTTTGTTCAATTTACTTTCGAAGATCTGCTTTTTAAAAATTTATTTACTTCATATTCCGTTCTTTTACGCATACATTTACTTTCTCAGGGCTAGTCGATCTCCGATCTTGTCCGCCACATGACGTAACAGCCCTGCTCTGCTCTGATTGGCTGTCCTTCAAATGGAACAACCTTATGTAAAAGAACTTTGGTTGATTCTATACTTGATATTTATAACTTTGTAAGTTACTCAAGAAGAAAGCATTTTGCTGTTATTTTTCGGTCTACATATAATCATTCACTAGGCTTCACGATCAGTGATATGTAGATTTCTGGCACATCAAAGTTATACTTTCATCTTTTAAATACAAATTTTTTTATTACTTTTTTCTGGTAACAGATTTTCTTGACATTTTTCTGTATAAAAATTCGGATATAAACTTGCTTCTGTTATAATAGTGCTTCGAGTCCCATGATTGCCGTTTCATACATTTGAGTTATTCTGACTTTAGATGCAGGGTTGCCACAGGCGACTATGTTCATATTCTGTTCGTATCACTATTTTTTTTAAATACATTTTGTAGTACATTTCTTTTGAAAATGTTGTCAAAGCATATGTAAAAGATTTTTGTTTTGAAAAAGTGATGTGAAATCCTTCTATATATAAAAAAAAGTTTTGATTTGGAAATGGACCAATGAACATCTGCGTAGATATTCCGGGTAGAACTCATCCAATTTAAATGCTTAAGCCAAGGCCTCCTTATCGAAATAACAGGCCTCGCAATCGCTAAGTTTACTTTGTCCGCTGTACACGTGGTTAGAAACCACATGGTTTCCCGTGACGCCATCTAACGTGAGAAACAGAAATATTTTTTAATTTGTTTTCCATTTGTCTTTTACCATTTTCTTTACGATGTGCTTTGTAGTTTGCAAATGATAGTTGTTAATCTTAAAATTTTCATATGTTCTAGACATTTTGGTACAGATGTCATATTCGCCCCATATTGGCGCGATTTTTTTCTGTCGCCAATATCATATAGGCAACGGGTACTTAACTTGCGCTAAAGGGCTTGATGTGGTAACCCGGATTATGTTGTTTATGCTGTTGATGTTTTCGCCAAATTGGCAACCGAAAAAAATCGCGCCAATATGGGGCGAATATGACATCTGTTCCGACATTTTATTTAAAAAATGAACTTATTTTACTGTTAAACAAAAAATGTTTACTGCTGTATTCCGTTATGTAAATAAATGATGATAATAATAATAATAATAATCAGGAAAAAAAATTATTTTACCATGAATTTCTCAGTGATATTAGTTATTGAAATAAATGGATAGCATCTAGATCCGGAAAATGTAAAATATTTCATTTTATATTTTATATTTTCAAATATGTGATTTATTTTATTTCTGCTCTTTCTTTTCTTTTCACAATTAATTTCACCTTACAGTATTAATTTAACATCGCTCCTTCAATTTGTTTCAATGCACAGTCTCATTTATTTATTTATTGGCCTATCATTTGTTTTATTTTTGAAGGTATGGGGGATCATTTCAGTTTAATATACTTTAGATGAAAGCTTCACTGTTTTTTCATATAAAGTTTGGGAACAGATGTCATATTCGCCCCATATTGGCGCGATTTTTTTCTGTCGCCAATATCATATAGGCAACAGGTACTTAACTTGCGCCAAAGTGCTTGATGTGGTAACAAGGATTATGTTGTTTATGCTGTTGATGTTTTCGCCAAATTGGCAACCGAAAAAAATCGTGCCAGTATGGGGCGAATATGACATCTGTACCAAAGTTTGTATGTATTAATCTATGGAGTTTCATAATTGGCTCCACAGCCAATTGGCATATCTTGGCAGGCATAGTTTGGTGCGTAATTAATTTCCTTGTTTTAACTCGCATATGTTATGTAAGTTTTACTAAAATGTATCAAAGTATTTTAGGAAAGTTAAAACACGCATAGATACACAAAAAAACAGACTGAAGTCATAAACACTTAAAAAATTGGAAAAATAAAGTTTAATAATCACTTAAATTTATACATGTCCCTCAACTTTCCGCAAATACCGTATTCTTGTCATGTTACGATTTTGGTGTTTGTAAATCTTAATTTGAGTATTCTTCCTTAATCAGACCTAGAGCCAATTGGCGTAAGTGTAGTTTGGCGCAAAATTAATTTTATTTTTAAACCGTATACTTGATACCACATTATTCCAGCATCGCGTTTTTGCAGTCAACTTTGACTGTGGAACAGATTACAGAACATTAGCTAATACTACATTATATAATAATAAATCGGTATTTTTCAAGTATAGGGGCCTTGGCGAGAGAAGAAAATTTGGCAACGTAATTTCTGGAAGCATATTCACTGTTTCACATAAAGAAGCAATATTTTCCAATATTTGTACAATTTATTTAATATAAAGAAGGCATTTATCTATTTTATATACAAATATAAACAAATCGTACGTAAAAAACAATAATAATATCTAGAAACTAAATTTATACATGTAAATTCGGCACAGATGTCATATTGGCGCGATTTTTTTCTGGCGCCAATGTCATATACGCACCGGATACTTAACTGGCACCAAAGTGTCGTTATTTTGCTTGATATGGTTATCCGGATATAGATGATATGGTAACGAGGTTTTCGCAAAATTGGCATCGGAAAAAAATCGCGCCAATATGGGGCGTATATGACATCTGTGCCGTAAATACTTATAAAACAAGCTGACAGTTCATAAGTTTTGTTTTCATAACTGTTTATATCAATCCGCAACAAATCGCTCTTTCCTAAGCCCAAATTGTGCCAAGATTTAAAAACAAATAACCCGCAAAGTCCTATATACTGAAAATGGTACTTGTTAGTTATCCCGTCGACCAAATTACTGTCGCCAAATTGTAAGATTAAATGCCAATAATGGTTTGCCATAAATTAATTAATTTTAAGATTAAATTCCAATAATGGCCAATAAAACCAATATTTCGACGTTTTATTTGTATTTTTATTAATGTTATACTAATTTATTTGTTTTTTCGTTATTTAAAATAAAAAATTGTGTCAATTTGTAGAACTTGGCGAGTAGTTTGGCGATTTATATAATTTGGCGAAATTGGTCGACGGGATAACTAACAAGTACCCTGAAAAAATATCAATAAATCTTATATTTAAATCTTCATTTTTGATATGTTTCATTTTTTAAAGCCAGAACATAATTGTGCGAAATATTTTTTTTACGCCTTTATTTTACTGGAATTCGAAAAATATTTTATACAATTTTGCCAATAACACAACATTTTCAATTTTTTACTATGCATTTGTTTATGGAGTATTACCAGGAGTATACACCAGGTGGCGTAACTTACGGGACAAAGTCAGCTAATAAGCTGGCAGTTATCGGGGACATTTTCACCCATAGACTTTCTCCGGATTGTCAAGTCTGTTTTATGATAAGGGCTTTTATGATAAGTTTTATGATATAATAGTAAAGTCTTGGCTTAAGCATGACCATAGCCTACTATGATATATAACGGCCCGCGCATTTCGCCGAAAAAGTGAAGTCGGATCCAACTTCAAACCCTGAACCAAAACTTCACAACGTGCTCTTTGTTTACATTTATACCCTGCCCAGATAGAAGCTTGTTTCTCATCGTCGAGGTTTCAGAATCATTTTCATGTAATAAATTAAATATTTATATTCTTCAATTTCCTTCGATTTAAAAGGCTATTTTACACAAATTGTAGCATTTTAGTGTTACACATACTTTTAAGATTAGCTAAATTATTTATTGTTTACCTTGATCGTTTGGTCCATTCATGAAAAATACCGGTTCTGTTATTCTTTTTTGAATGTCCCGTATTTATATAAAAATAGCTTGGTATCATATACACGTTTTAAAATTAAAATTTGATTTTTATCAAACTACAGTTCTCATAACTGACTTGAAGCAGCTATTTTTTATTAATTTACTGTTACCGGTAAAATATTTGTTTTTAATATCGCCCGAACCAAGAAGAAGAAGGAAAAAAAAGCCGATCTTCCTTAAACATTAAATATCCTTATTTTTAATCAGAGAAAGAAATGGTGATCACGGATTTAAATATCGTTGCAATATTCTATGTTATCCAAGCAATTTTGATTAAATCATGTAAGGGTATTTGGGTACAGATGTCATATTCGCCCCATATTGGCGCGATTTTTTTCGGTTGCCAATTTGGCGAAAACATCAACAGCATAAACAACATAATCCGGGTTACCACATCAAACAAAATAACGACACTTTGACGCAAGTTAAGTACCTGTTGCCTATATGATATTGGCGACAGAAAAAAATCGCGCCAATATGGGGCGAATATGACATCTGTTCCGGTATTTGTTACTTAATAAATTACATTTATTAATTATTACAAGGAATTTTATGAGTATTTTAATATATTAAAAAAATCCATCAGTTTTATTGTTTCAGCAGTGAAAATAGTAAATAAGTGGTACTTAGTTATCCCGTCGACCAAAAATCTATCGCCAAACTATAAGATTAAATGCCAATAATGCTTGATCGTAACTGTCCCATTCGGTACAGATGTCATATTCGCCCCATATTGGTGCGATTTTTTTCGGTTGCCAATTTGGCGAAAACATAAACAACATAATCCGGGTTACCACATCAAGCACTTTGGCGCAAGTTAAATACCTGTTGCCTATATGATATTGGCGACAGAAAAAAATCGCGCCAATATGGGGCGAATATGACATCTGTTCCTCACATTCACTTGACTGTAAGAAAGTTACACGTGTTTATGTCATCAAGTGATTTTTATTTCGACGTTTTATTTGTATATTTATTAATGTTATACTAATTTATTTGTTCTTTCGTTATTTAAAATAAAAATTATGTCAATTTGCATAATTTGGCAAGCGTTTTGGCGATTTATATAATTTGGCGAAATTGGTCGACGGGATAACTAAGTGGTACCAAATAAATTTGTGACATTGATGTTTTAGACTAAGCATTTGTTTTTTTATTTATATATTTTTATGCGTGTTGGTTTAACAGTTTTAAAGAGAAACACATTATATTAGTCACTTAAATAAATAGAACTTTACATTTACATTGATATGGACAGTTTATAATAACCCTTAACAGCTGTATTCGAATTAGCTGTCATTTCTAAGCTTGATTGGAATGTCAGCAGAACTGTAAACGTAACTATGGCGACATGACGTAATTTTGGTGTTTGTTTACATATCTACCCTTCCCAGGTTGTTTCAGTTACGGTCAGAGTCAAATTTCAATTTTGGGCAGGGTATCAGAGTCCTCTGGCGAGCGACTTCATACATTAAACACAAATCATTCTGCCTGTAGTAGTATCCAAGTATGCCTTGAGCATGGCCTTTCTTCGCTAATATTAAAAAAACTGTCGTATATAAAAATATGGAAATCGGTGGTATTTTAAAGAAATATTTGATAAACACGCTGATGCAGACAATTTTCAAATCGAAGAATTACTTTCAGAGATATTTAATGCTAAAGTTGGACAAAATCTTTCCATTAAAAAAGTTTTATTGGAGCAAAAACTATACATGAGAATTTAATCATTTTTAGATCATTTTATAGGTTATAAGTTCCCGGTGTGCAGATTGCATTTTTTTTTTTATTTCACTATTTCTTGAGGTTTTATTTCTATTTTAAATTCAAATTTTCAGTATTTCGAGAGATATTTTTTACAAATTTAAAAAATGTTATTAATTTAAACTGTTGCCAACTTTATAAACAGCGCAAACAACAATGTTTACTTCAAATTAAAAATTTATTTACACGGGACTATTGTAAACAGAAAAAAAAATTTTACAATTAGAATTAAATGATTACATGTTAAAAGCAGGAAAATTGTGTCATAAGAACCATATTTACACTGGAATTTTAAAAGAGAAACAAAATCTTAAAATAAAAAAATCATTACTATGTGTTAAAACCTGTAAATGGAGGAAATTACGTCATATTTAAAATGGCCAAAAAATATGGCAAAACAATTTAAATTAAAAAATATATTTGCGCGAGGTATTTTGAGATAATCTTTTCAACTATTAATTTGAATTCGAAAACATCGCAAATAATATTTCCTTCTAACAACAAAAGTATTTTCACGTGAATATTAATAAGAGAAATAAAACTTTGGTATAAATTACGTCAGATTTAAAACGATACATTTAAAATGAATTATTTAAAAGAACTATCTTATAACGCTGTTAAAAAATACCGGGAGACAATGACGCTGTTTACTTAATTCATTTTATATTAGCTTATTTTCGAATGTTTAACTAATTTTTTTAATTAAATACGAAAACAGCCATTGTATCTTTTAACAGCAGCAGATATGGTCTTAAAAATCCCCAATCCAAGAAAAACGAATGGAAAACCCGTTTACAGAGAGATTGCTACTGTTTTTGTTTTTTTTTAATTTTAATTCAATATTTTTAAAGCCGATCAAATTAGCGTTCTTTTTGGATTTTGGTGTCCCTGAACGGGGGTTGGCGAGCGTAGCTCGTAGGAGGCAGAGCCCCCTAGTAAAAATACAAATAAAACGTCGAAATAAAAATCACTTGATGACGTGAACACGTGTTGTCAAGTGAATGTGACATTTACGATCAACCATTATTGGCATTTAATATTACAATTTGCTGACAGTAATTTGATCGACGGGATAACTAACAAGTACCCAATTTTATTATGAAACGCACACAATCTTATGGTAAAACATACACAATGTTTCTCTTTATTCTAAAAAAAAGTAACTTACGCTGTAACCGCCGCCGCCGGTTTTGAATTTTTTGTGACCGGAGGTCTTTCTCCGTTAATATTAAGAAAAATACTGCATGTAAAAATATGAAAATCGGTAGTATGATACAGAAATGTTTGATAAACACGCTGATGCAAACAGTTTTCAAATCGAATAATTATTTTAAGAGATATTTAATGCTAAATTTGGACAAAATCGTTCCATTAAAAAAGTCTTATAGTAGCAAATACTATACATGGGAATTAATTCATTTTTAGATCATTTTATAAGTTAGAATTTCCCGGTGTGCAGACTGCATTCACTTTTTTAATTTGACTCATTTTTTGAGGTTTTATTTCTATTTTAAATTCAAATTTTCAGCATTTCGAGAGATATTTTTTACTTATTTTAGGAAATGGTATTAATTTAAACTGTTGCCAACTATATAAACAGCGCAAATATTAATGTTTGCTTCAAATTAAAAATTTATTTACACGTGACTATTATTAACAGAAAAAAACTTTCAAATTAGAATAAATAATTACGTGTGAAAAGCAGGAACTTATTGAAAATTACTTCATAAAAACTATATGTACACGTGAATTTTATAAGGATATTGTAAAACAATAAATGCATTAACATGCGTTAGAAGTCTTAAATAGGAGAAATTACGTCACATTTACGTCACATTACACTTATTACGTAAAATGAACAAAAAGTAATATTGCAAAACAGTTTAAATTTAAAAATTGCGCGAGACATTAATTTGTTATTTTGAGATTATATTAATAAGATTAATGTTAATTTTATTGAACGCGTTTAGACTGCTTTCGAGCTATTATTTAGTAATGTAATAAAAATAAAAAAGATTACAAGCTGAAAATGAAGTGCCATCAACAAAAAATATGATTTGAAAGAGAATTATATCATATTAGCTTATTATATTAGCTTATTTTGAAATATTTAACTGATTTTATTTAATCAAAGAAGAAAACAGCCATTGTATCTTTTGACAGTAACTGATTTTTCCTTAAAATTCTCCAATCGAAGAAATATGAATAGAAACCCATTTATAGGGAGATAGCCACTGTTTTTTAAATTATAATTCAATCTTTCAAAATCTTTTTAAAGCCGATCAAATTAGCGTGCTTTTAGAGACTGCGGTGTCTGAACGGGGGTTGGCGAGCGTAGCTCGTAGGGGGCCGAGCCCCCTAGTAGAATTAAAAAATAGTCGCCTGTGGCAGCCGTGTATAGATGCCACATCGTACAGTCGTGGAAAAAAAAAGTAAACACCCCTTGTTAACTCTGCAAAAAATTATCGTAGAAGAAAGTTACTGGTACCACACAATTGGTAATAAAGTCTACTTTTAAATGATGTATATAACATTTGCTTAGGGGGCCATCTACATATTAAAACGAACCATATTTTTTTTTTTCAATAGCAATACACAATTCTGACAGCCTAAATGAACTCTACACCCTCCAATTAGCCTAAAAACAAATTTTTATGCAATTCGTACGATAAATTTCCGAGAAGTTAATTATTTTAAAACGAGCGTATTTTAGGAGCTATATCCAAATGGAAGCTCGGTACTCGATTGTTGACCGAGAGAGCCCCCTTCTTGATCAAGGCACCTTAAGAAGTCAATGAAGCCTGCTAGATTACAAGACAGCAAAAGAAATTTCAAAATATCTAGTCACTCCTATTATAGACGGCCCCTTAAACCATCATTTTGCCGTTTTTTAAGCATAATTTGAAAACTACTTGGAAGGAAAATGTGACTTTTGGCTTACCATAAAGCAGCACTTAATAAATCTAAATCCATAAAAATATTGTCGGTTGCAATTAATAATTTTTTCGAATATTAATTTCATAATTCTTAATTCATATCATAAAATTATAAAAATTGCAAATTCAACGTATTTATGTTTGGGTGTATTAGTATTATTGCTACACAAAAAAAAAAAATAGCGCATTAGGAATATAATTTCAGGAGATGTAAATAAAAATATGAAAATGTAATTTAGCATTAGAAGCACTAAATTTTGAATGTTTGTAATTCAAAAACTTATCATTCAAATGAATTGGAATTTGGTGTCTGGGCATAGTTTGAACCGTAGATTTGAAATATCTTGTTAAAATTGGGTATTGCCATTGAAAAAAAAAGTTTGGGTTCGTTTTAATATGTAGATGACCCCTAAGCAAATTCTATATATATCATTTAAAAGTAGACTTTATTTCCAATCGTTCGGTATCAGTAACTTTCTTCTACGATAATTGCTGAGGAGTTAGTAGGGGGTGTTTACTTTTTTTTTTCACGGCTGTACATATTGACGACTCGCTTTCTCGTTTTAGATTCTGAATTAAATCCACTTTCTGTCTAAAATTCCTACTTATAATTTCATATAAACTATGTTACCGAAACAATCGTTGAATCTGAACAACCGTTCTCAATGTTAATTTTTAAATATATTACATATTATTAAGTAAAGACTTAAGTAAAAAAAAAAAAAATATTTATTATTTTTTGGAAGATATAAGTAGTCGAAGAAATGAAGAAATCTTATAAATGTTTTGTCTTTTTTCAATTTTTGTTTGATATTATTATCATGCTCTTCTTATTTTCTTTCAGGGATGTACGTGATATTGATTTCTATGCTGGTTTAATCTGTGAAAAAATTTCTGATGATATGATAATACCAAATACAGCTGCGCATATTATAGCTGAACAGTTTCAAAAATTAAAGTTTGGAGATAGATTTTATATTGAACACGATAACACTTTAACTCCTGGCAAGTACATTTGCTTTTCTGTCTTCAACAGTTTAAAATTAAAGGAAATTATTAATAAAGGAAAATATATTTTTCGATACTTGAACACCTTAGTTATTCTATGTTAAATTTTATCTCAAACATTTTTACTGTGTTACTATAATATTTTTCTGCATTCTAAATGTAAATTTATAAACATTTTCGTAAATTTCAGATATACACTTCACATTCTTTTTTTGTTTAGTTAAACAAAAAAAATAACTATATATTTATTACTAAGAAATAAATTATTTAACCTTTAAATGCACAGTAATGCAAATTAGCATCACTTTTTATTTAATATTTAATAAATAAATTAAGTTCTTAGCTACCACTATATTTATATAGAAATATTAATCCTCTAAAAATTAAAATTATGGGCTACTAAGTAAAGTTAAAAATAGTCTTAAATTTTCTGGTGTCTAATCCTTAATGTAAGAATAAAAAACCCAATTCTAAAATAAAGCAACATGTCAATCCATTTCACTATTAATATGTTTAAACTCAAACTTTAAAATGACCTAATGATATATCGGTATTCAATCAATAATGATAATCTGTGAGGCTGCTAAAATTTTACTGGTAATGGTAAGTCTGTGAGATTGCTGCATATTTTACATTTTCAAAACCTGTTCTTCTACTGTCACTTTTAAAAATTTGGTACTGTTCAATGTTCATCATCAGTGTTAAAGAATAAATATTTATATTCTATTTATGATAACTATTACAATTTTTGCCTAATTTTTTAGTATTAGGTATATTGTTCAGCATCAGTATTAAGGAATAAATATTTACATTCTATTTAAGATAGTTATTAAAATTCTTATCTCATTTTTTAGCATTGTGTACAATTTAGCAGTCTCAGAAACGGCATGTGTGCTGATATTTTCCATTTTTCCTTAGGGTTGTTAATACACTTGTAATGCCACTAACACCCAAAATGTTTTCCTGCTTGAAACGTCAGTTCATTTATACTAATACTTTTCACTTGTCACAATCAATTTGCATAACACTGAATAATAAGACATTCTGTTTTGAAAAGTTTGAAAGATTACATAACCTTCGATTTATCGAGATAAAAGAAGAATATTTTGTTCTTTAAATTGTTTTGTGCTTAAAAGATATACTGATAACTCTGAACGTAATTTGTGACATCTCCAACATTATATTTAAAGATGCAGATATATCTAATAATAACACATGTTATAATGAATGTGTCAGAAATTGGGAATTTTTTCGTATCATTTTTGTTACAATCATGTAATAATAAATTCTTAAAAATGTAAACACAGAGCGCCGATTATCCGGACGCCTGTTAATCTGATTGTCCAATAAACCGGATCGATGAAGGATCATACGTTTTTACCCGCCTTCACCAAAACGTTTTAAATAAAACTTCTTTAGGCGCTGCAGAGTAAATTCAGCTGGATATCCCGAAAATTAACCGTTATATAACCATTTCCTAATTCTGAAATAAAAAAATCGCTAACAAATACAAAGAGATCAATGCATAAAATCAACTGTTTCTAGAACCTAAGAAGTTTAACTTCTGACGCGCTAGAAACCCATACGCATATGGTTTTTTTCCCGCGAAAATCCCTTTTTATTTTCAGATTCTCTGAAGTGGGTCGAAAAATTGCTCCTTTTGTCACTTGGTATCCTCGGAAAGAGGGACCCCTTTGCTCCGTTTGCGTTTGTTCGTACGGTGTATGTATATATGCATGTAATAAGTTCTATGTGTACTTCTATGTATAACTTTGTTCCAATTTTGTAGAAAATGAAATTTTAAAGAAAAGTTTAAAAGATAACTTCTAAACATGCCATTTGTAATATGCTAAAATGTACACTACTGCAATTGCCAGTCCTAAGCCTGAAAAAGTGTGAAAGGAAATTATCTAAAGAACATAGCCATAGCCGTTTTTTAAAGTTGTCCAATTATCCGATTTTTCTTTTTAACCGGATCGGCCTCCGTCCTGACAGGTCCAGATAATCGGCGCTCTACTGTACATAAAATTTTAGGCGTCAGATATATCTTATAAAAACAGATGTTATAATGAATGCGGCAGAAATTAGGACAAATTTCGTATAATTTCTTTACATTCGTCTAATTATAAACTCGTAAAAATATAAATTCATAAAAATCGTTTATTCTAATCAAACTAAGATTAATTATCAAAATTTATTTGTCTATTTCAAATCTGTTTTCTCCTATCGAAGAATACTTACAAGAGAACCACTTTTGGTGTTGCTCGCACCTATTATTGAGACTTGCTGCTTTATAAAGCCCTATATTAGGAAGTTTGAGATTCAATAAAAATTTTCTGTTAAAATCATATTTTTTGATTTTACAGCAGCATAGCTTTCTGAAAATGCAATTTTCGAAACCACTTATCGGACTACTAACATAGAATTGTTTTAAAGAAAAGCATTTAACCCTCTCGCTGCGTAATTGTTTTATCGAAATAGCTTCAAAAATTGCGTATTTATAGAACTTTTATTCTTTTGTCACCGGTTTTTCAAAAGAGAAATTTTTATCTAATTAAATCGGGAAAATGCTCCGATTAAATAAGGCAAAATTTACAATAAAAAAATAACTGGTGTGAATAATCAAGAAGGGTTAATTAGGAGGAAAAGGTGCATCCCCAAGTAAAAACTCGGTTTGTACAGCGAGAGGGTTAAAAGTAAAAATTAGTCAATAATAAGTATAAAATATTGAAAAAAGTTTAGAAATTCCTTCAAGAATCTAGGAATTTGATTTTGAAAAATTACAGGATTATATTCACATTTTTGGCGGGTAGAAAGATGGCGGTGTTTTTTTTCGAAAGTAGAGCTTTCCGGCAACCCTAGATGAATGTCATAGCTGCTTGTCGTGCGTAATGAGGGGTTTGGACTTCACTAGAAATTTTAATGCCCGACTTAATTAGGCAAAATAAATTTTCTAAATTAAAGAAAAATTTTTATTTACTTTATGATTAACTTTTACCAAAAGACACAACATTTAATACAACGCTTCATTTTAAACATTCTAAACTTTATTCCATCCGACTTCAAAATAAAATAGTTTGTATTTCGCTAAAAAAAATATAGTTTTCAATGACCTTGAAAGTTTTAAACAGAAATATATTTACAATTAATTCATTTATTGTCTGCATGGAAGAAAACATAATTCTTGTATCTTATGCTATCAACCCAGCAAAGAGAAAATTGCTGGCCAGCAGCAAGATAGGTGCTGGCAACGATGGAGAAGTGTGGCTGATGGTCTACCACTGCATGACCACTGCTGGACAGCTTCAGTCAACTTTGCTGTTGGAAATCATCAGATAAAATTCTGGTGGGCATCCATTTTATCTCATGCGCTGGCCCACCACTATATGGAAGTGCACGAACTTTTGCAGTATTATTGCTGGGAACCCTTACGCTAGGTGGCGCTGCGAATATCGAAGACATTGAGTATTTGAACACAAATCTGAAATGAATATCTTAACACAATTTAAGCTGTGAAGCTAATTTTTTTTGAAACTGTAAAAAATATAGCACCACTGCCACCAACAAAATAAAAAAGTAAATGAATAAATAAATAAATTCTTTACTCTTACGCACTTTTTTTCTCTCCTTAAATCTAGTTTTACTAGGTTACAAAGGATTTCGGTTTTCATAATTTACGCAGTTCAGAATCAATAATAAAAAAAGCGTACATAGGATTTCTATACAATAGAATAATTTCTATGCCAGTTTAATGATTGGGAACGTAAATCACAAAAGAAACAAACTTGAAATAGTATAGTGCTGTCCTCTAAAAAAACCCACAGGAAAATGTATCCTAAAAAAAACCCACCCTAGAACTTAATAAAAAAATCACAGAAGTCAAAATTTCTTTTTGTCCTGTTTCTATATGTCATTTACAATAATAAAAGCATTTAAAATTACTTAAGTGTTTATTTAGTTTTTTAAAAAATAAGCAAAAAATTACATTTATAATTTTTCATTTGTAAATCCTTCAATTTACAATTATTAAAATATTATTATTATTTTTTCTTTTTTTTTGCAGAATTGTGTTTTAAAACTAATTAATAATGAAAGAAAAACTTTGCTGTTTAATATTTTTATTTCTAGAAGTGTTTTTACATGTGGGTTATTTTTAGAAAAAAGTGGTTTTTTTCAAAGTCTTGTTTAATTGGCTGCCATTTTGTAATATATCGATAGAAAAAAAAAATACTATACATTAAAATCTTAGTCAGGACAGGCTGTGAAAATGTAGCTACTTCAAATTGTTTTGTATTTTTTATTAAATTTTATATAGTGAGAAATTAAAAAAGTGGGTTTTTTTTTAGAGGACAGCACAGTATAATGAGAGCATGAAAACAACGAGCAATCGTAGCGTACGCTGAAAGTACTTGTTCATGTGCGATCACGAAAACCAAGCATCATCGAGCGCGGTCAGTACTTGGGAGTGTGACCACATGCAGTTCAAATGTTTCTATAGCTCTTGGTGAAACTAGCTTATAGAAAAAAGAGCCATAATTATATAATACTTTGTTTTTTTATAGAATTCTATAAGAAATTTTTCTAAGGGAAAGTGCTGGGCCAGCAAAGGAATAGCAGTAGGATAGGTGCTTGCACTGCAGGAAAAGTGGAGGATTGAAGTAATGTGATGGCATACCAATGCTGGCCTGCTGTTGGCCATCACTGATGGGCCAGCTGCATTCGGCTCGGACACTTTTCGACAGGTTTAAGTAATGGCACCCTTACACTTTACTGCTGATAGCACTGCTGGCTGCCATCTTTTTTCCAGTTGATGGCCCACTGTTTCTTTCTTTGCTGGGAATTATCAAACAAATCGCAATCTGATTTAATTCTAATACCGTACCGTACATGTACTCCACAGATAAAGCGAGGAAAATATTTGTAGCGCCATATTTGGCAACTTCACTCACTTTTGGCGTGAAATAAACAAATAAAAATTCAATAATAAAAATATGTATTAAAAAGTGTACAAAATATAATTTTAACAGAGAAATTTTATCGGTTGTCTAACTTTTATGTATAGGGCAACAAAATGCACCAGGTCTTGATGCTATTTACGAGCAGCACCAAAAGTGGTTCCTTGTTAGATAAAAAAACAGAAACTGGATTAAAACCAAGATAAAAATCAGACGAGCGAAACGAATGAAATTGAAAAACGGGTATCCTAACTAGATTAGGTATGACTTCGGATTGTTTTACGATGCAAGCTGAAAAAAAAATTTGTTTTTAAAAAACAAGCCGCTTGATGCATTTATGCGTCATTTATGAAATTATTGTTAAGAAATTCTAAATTTCCCCCAGAAAGTTTGTATAGTTATTTTTTGATAAAATACTAATAGATATTACGTGAATAAAATAAAGCTAAATTAGTATTAAAACCTTTCTGTTGTGAACGCGAAATTTCTGAATAAAAAAGTCGTCAGATTTGGCAACACTGTTTGCGGTCTGTATACTGTTAATATTCTTTCAAGATTTAGTTTCTCATTTAATAAATCACTTCTTACACAGAATTATGTATCAATCCTCAGTAAGCCCTCATGAATCCATGTCCTTAAAAAATCTATCTTATAACAAATTTTATGTAGACAGGATGGTTATAATTAAAGTTTCACTTTGAAATTGTCATAAAAGGAAAATTACTGGACCAAATGTTATAAAACTTGGTAATAGTTTGAAGGAGGTCATGGGAATTTATTTCCCGCCAAAAAAGCAGTTCAAACACTCCCCACCGGGGGGGGGGGGGGTGGCGCTGTATGCAATATTGTTAAACGAAATAAGGGTTAATCTAACTTAACCTTTTGTTACAAGGGTTTAGCAATTTTTATACCCTTAAGAAACATTGACCTAAACAAAATTACCATTTAAAGGCGTTAAAGGCGACAAAAGACGAGTGCGTCATCCGTGTAATAAAATCCGTTCGTATGAATGCGATAGCAATGAATGGTGTGCTTTGCAAAGGTATAGTTCAGTAAGAGGAATACGCCGAGAGCCATTGACACCGCAGGGTTTGAGGTAAATGATTGCAAAGTTTAAAACCAAGGGTTTGTTATTTGTTGCACCTGGGAGGGGAAGGAAACCTGCTTCTGTGGAAACCGAGAAGGTTGTTGCATCAGCAGTGGAGGAAGGAACAATGGAAAACATAGAGGCATGTGCTCGGTACGTGCTGTCACACGTCGAATGGACGTACCATGGAGTGCGGTGTACAAAATTGTCCGTAAAGTCCTGCAGCTCTACCAATGCAAAATAAAACATGCTCAAGAACTTCAATGTAACGATCCTGCTACAAGAGAATCTTTCGCTTTGGAATTCCTTACACGGATGGAAGTGGACGAATATTGCCCATGGAACATTTTGAAGACAGATGAGGCCCATTTTTACCTAAATGGTGATGTCAACACCCATAACTGCAGAATTTGAGCCAAACAAATCCCTCATGTTGCATTCTCCTAAAGTTACCGTTTGAAGTGGTATGATAGCAAGTTTCATAATTGGACCATTTTTCTTTGAAGAGCAGTCGGCAACTGGACCTGTTACATGCACTGTAGCTGCAGCTCCCTTAGCGGCAATGTTAAGACGTTTCTTCATACATGAAATCCTGCAACATGGCGTTTTAGACTCCACAATTTTTATACAGGACGGGGCCCCATTGTACATAGGTACATGTGTCACACAGTTACTTAAGCAACATTTCACGAATGAATGGATTATAAGTCGAAACTTTCCTACTTCTTGGTCACTCCGGTCGCCAGACCTCAACCCATGTGACTTTTGGCTATGGGATTATCTCAAAAGCACTGTGCATGCTGATAATCTGAACAATTTGGTGGAATTGAAAAATAAAATGCACCATCATGTGCGTAACATTCCTCCTGATACGCTAAGAGCTACTGTTGAGAAAGCAGTAATACGACTTCACTTGCTTTCGGAAAATGGTGGACGCTATATTGAACATGCTTTGTAAGACGTTTCAGAAACGATTAAACACAGTTTAAACCGATGTCTTCTTGTCTTATTTCGTTTAACAATATTGCATACAGTGCCATTTCCCTGCTGATGATGAGTATTTGAACTTCTTTTTGACTGGAAATGAATTCCCATGACCTTCTTTAAACTATTACTAAGTTTGATAACATTTGGTCCAGTAGTTTTCTTTTTATTACTATTTCAAAGTGGAACTTTAATTATAATTACCCTGTATATATCTAATCACTGGCAGAAATGCTTTTAAATGTTCTTATTTTATTACAATTCTTATCATCTTAAAATATAATAGCACATCTATGACAAAAAGTCACACGTTCTGTGCTCCAGTAATTATGGAAAAGGACTTCAAGCAGAAACCGCGTGTAGACAAGCAAAAAACCATAGCTTCTTTATGCTATTATTTCTCACCGTGAAAAGGCTTTGAAATCAGAATATTTCTCCTTATGTACCATCAATAAGAAATCAATTTTCTTTCTTCTATCCTTTCTTCTTCTTTATGTTCTAACAATTCAATTTCCTTTCATTTCTCCCTTGTTTCTTTATGTTACTAAACCTGAAAGAAGTGCAAAGGCTTCAAAATCAGAATATTTCTCCTTATGTCCCATCAATAACAAATCAATTTCCTTTCGTCCTTTCTTCTTCTTTTTCTTCCTAATAAATCAATTTTCTTCCCTTTCTTCTTTGCTTCTTTATGTCACTACCACTGACCGTGCAAAGGCTTCGAAATCAGAATATTTCTCCTTATGTCCAATCAATAACAAATCGATTTCCTTTCTTCTCTCCTTTCTTCATCTTTTTCTTCTTAAAAAATCAATTTCCTTCCGGCCTTCCCTTTCTTCCTTGTTTCTTTATGTTACTAACACTGACCGTGCAAAGGCTTCGAAATCAGAATATTTCACCTTATGTCCAATCAGTAACAAATCAATTTACTTTATTCTTTCCTTTCTTGTTTACTTTGTCTTTTTCTTCTTAACAAATCAGTTTCCTTCCGGCCTTCTCTTTCTTATTTGATTCTTTATATTACTAACATTGACCGATCAAAGGCTTCGAAATCAGAATATTTCTCCTTATGTCCCATCAATAATAAATCAATTTACTATTTTCTTTCCTTTCTTCCTTTCTTTGTTTTTTCTTCCTAACAATTCAATTTTTTTCCTTCTTTTCCTTTCTTCCTTGATTCTTAATGTTAATAACACTAACTGTGCAAAGGCTTCGAAATCAGAATATTTCTCCTTATGTCGTTTCAATAACAAATCAATTTACTTTCCTCTTTCCTTTCTTCGTCTTTTTCTTTTTAACAATTCAATTTTTTCCTTTCTTTCCTTTTCTTCCTTGTTTCTTTGTTTTACTAACACTGACAGTGCAAAGGCTTCGAAATCAGAATATTTCTCCTTATGTGGCATCAATAACAAATCAATTTACTTTCTTCTTTTCTTCGTCTTTTTCTTCTTAACAAATCAGTTTCCTTCCGGCCTCCCCCTTCTTATTTGATTCTTTAGTTTACTATAACTGACAGAGCAAAGCCTTCGAAATCAGAATATTTCTCCTTATGTCACATCAATAACAAATCAATTTACTTTCCTCTTTCCTTTCTTCCTTTCTTCGTCTTTTTCTTCTTAACAAATCAATTTCCTTCCGGCCTTTTCTTTCTTTCTTAATTCTTTATGTTACTAACACTGACTGTGCAAAGTCTTCAAATCCAGAATATTTCTCCTTACGTCCAATCAATAACAAATCAATCTCCTTTCTTCTTTCCCTTCTTCCTTTCTTCTTCTTTTCCTTCTCAACAAATCAATTTCCTTCCCTTTCTACATTGCGTTTTTGTGTTACTAACACTGACTGTGCAAAGGCTTGCTTCAAATTCAGAATATTTCTCCTTATGTCCCATAAATAACAAATCAATTCCTTTCCTTTCTTCTTCTTTTACTTCTTAACAAATCAATTTTCTTCCCTTTATTCCTTGCGTCTTTGTGTTACTAACATTGACTGTGCAAAGGCTTCAAATTCAGAATATTTCTCCTTATGCCCCCATCAATAACAAATCAATTTCCTTTCAAATTTCATTTTTAAGGATAATACACTTTAAGAGACGCAGACTAGATTCTTGTTATTCAAATAATAATGGGTTTTTTCGATTTTTGAATAAATGAAATTTTTATTTTGAGTCCGTGCCTACCAGTCCCCGTGCTCATTTCTACACTGACTTGGTTTCGGGATGAGCCCCTTTCATCTCTAATCTATACCATAGATTTTTTCGCTAAAATATTTTAAATATTATAAATTATAATTCAGTTTCACTGAAAATATTTTGTATGATAAATATAATATGTAATATAATTATCTTGTTCCCAATTTTATACAGAATTTCATATTTTAAATAGACTTTTCAGCTTCAAAGCAAATAATAATAATAATAATAATAATAATTAATCTGTCATTTTTTTACGTACTAATTTATCTTTCACTAAAAATCAATCACGATTAAATCATTTTTTTTTCTAGAACAACTCAAAACGCTTATGAATGCATCGTTAACCAAATTAATATGTGACAACACTGATGTTGAGACTTTACAACCAAAATCAATGCTGCTGGAAAGTGATAGGTGAGGATGTTTTCTTTCTTGAACGCCACATTGTTGCTTATTGGTTTGTAAAACGCTGTATAAAATATGAAAAAAGCAGTTTTTTCATATATTATACAGTGAAACCTCCCTGTGCGACCACCTCCCTGAACGACCATTTTTTTCATGGAACTAAATTTATTCCCATAAGTTCAATACTAATTTTACCTCTATTCAGAGACCATCCCAGTTGAACGCCAACCATGAGCGACCAATTTATTTGAAGAAAATGAAACAAATTCCGTTTTTTCCTGGTCGCTTGAAGAAGGGTTTTATTGGAAAAATAATTTCGGAGAGCGTATTATTCATCAAACTTCTAAACAAAGTTTTGAATTTTTATTTATTCCGGTAACTTTTAAGTGTTTAAACCCCTTTGTGCCTTTTTAGGCAATGAATATTACTCTGATGACAAATTAAGGATGACGGTCAATAAACTCCCCTGCCCAATTTTGTCAAGAAACTCTCAAAGAAATGGATAAATTAATGAAATCGTCAATATTTGTTCCCGTCCGAAAAAAAATTGCATTTATTTCTTGAATTTCAGAAGAACTTGGAATATAAAATTTATAAAAGATAAAACCGTAAAATCAAAGCAAACGCCAATGTATTTATTTTTGAAACTCTGCAGTAATTAACTTTTGTAATTAACTTTCGTTTTGATACTTAAATTTTCATATTTTTTCCTAATGTAATAAATAAATTTTAGTTCCATTAATTGCTACCTTTTTTCAACAATTAAAATCTAGATTTAAAGATGACCTCCATTAAGAGACCAGCTCTCGGAGCGACCAATTTTTATTGGAACGGAACGTGGTCACTTTAGGGAGGTTTCACTGTATATATTGTATATGTGTGTATGTGTGTATTAGACATTTTGTGGTGTGAATTGTACTGTAAAAAAAAAAAAAAAAAAAAAAAAAAAAAAAAAAAAAAATTATGTAATGTTGCTCTATGAAATTGGTGGTAGCCTTGCTGGCTCCATTTTATTGAGTAATTTATCCGATATAACTGGTGTTACTCCAGTTATACCAATTTAAATTGTACCATTATATAATTTAAATTACACCATTAAATTGAAGGCAGTATGTTGCCACAATTTTTATGGAGTAACGTTACATAAATATTTTACAGTGTGGGATTATGAAATATTCTTTATTAGTTACTATTAATTTTATCGATTGGGAAAATAATTGTTTTATCTATTTTAAATACTGAACCCCAATCATGCAAAAGGACATAACTTCTACTAAACGAATTTCAAAATTGCTGGCAGTGTTACTTAAGTAATTTTTTAAGAAGGTTTAAGTCAGGGTATAGTTTTTGACGTCAAAAACTGGTTTTTGACATGATAAGCAATAAAAACTAGTTTAAACCGTCCTGTTAAAAACATGTAACTCACTGAAACATTTTAATAACAATAGGTTTTTTAAATAGGTACATTAAATAAGTCAATGATTTATGTAATCTTTTATTTAAAATTATAGTAATTTAATAATTTTAAATTATTAAGTGCAGTAAAATATTTTTATTTTTTGGAATTTCCAATCAGAATAAAATTTTTTGTACAATTAATAATACAGATCAATTTTACACCGCAGCATGCTGTAGCACATAACCAGTTTAGTACATTTATTTACACCCAAATGATTTCCGAGTTTAGAGTGTATGAAACATTAGAAAATAGTCTTGTCCGTAAATTGATGCTGAGCTAGTAGGATTTGATAGCAAAATTATTGCTAGATGAGCAAGTTTTGAAGCAGGCTCAACCGAAAAGCTATTGCATCGAATGATACCTTTATACCAAGTAATGGGGTCCCCCTTATAGCACTGAAATAAGAAGACAGGAGAGGTGATTCTTCAGTTTCTCATACATAATCAGTACAGGTGCGCATCCATCAATACTCTCTGTAGCCCAAGTGTGAGGTGGATCAACTTGTACATCAGTCAGCCCTTGCCCCTTAGTGTTGGGATGCAAAATATAAGCCATAAAATGGTATGGTTTCATGATTTGATCACTTCTTTTGTTCACTTTTTCAATATGGGGATTAAGTGAACTTTCTTTTAGAAGACTGGACCAATTTTATTCAGTTTTAAAATCGAAAAAATATTTTTATATGTTTAAAGAAAGCATGTTTTAAGATTTTGATTTTTAAAAATCTTAAAAATCTTATTAAAAATGTTGACTTTGATTTTTTTTTCTTTTTTTTTTTTGCTTTAAAAAAAATTTACTTTTCTTATTTTGTAAATGTTTAAAATTAGTAATCCAGTTTCAATTTTGATGGAAAGATTATTGCCTAAACTAGAATAAAATTGATGCACAATATCTTGTTATATACATAGGTTTTTCTTTTTCTTAAAAAAAAAAGAAAAAAAATTCCTAGGCAATGCTTTAAGATCTCTAAAGTAATAGAGAAATTAGATTTTAAGTAAGAGAAATTATGTGCAGTTCATGTGAACTTATCTCTACTTTTTAGAAAAGCACAATATTACCAAAAAAATTAAAATTAAAATTTTAACCTTCAAAATGTTGCACCTAACAATACTTTTATACTATGTGTTAGTTATTGATATACAGTAATAGTGAATTTTAAATATTATGTGTAATGTTGTATGTGACATTTAATGTGAAATTTTACAGTTCAATGTAGCATTTGAGGTTTTTGACAGATGGTTTTTGACAAGAGGTTTTTGACGTGATGGTTTAAAACATGGTTTAAACCCGACATAAACTGACACATGTCAAAAACCTGGCAATCCTGGTTTAAGTATGTTGAACGTGTTTAACAATATGTACTACATTTGATTACGTAGTTAAATCGATATTTGTGATGCAACCAATAGAAAAAGCATACAACAGACTGAAGCAGATGTAGTAACGCTCAATTATAACCACTTATCCTAACCCTTTCAGGGGCAAAGTACTTATATTCGTAAAATACTGAAATGATTGAATGACACGGGAATTTACAAACAAATGTATATGAAAATAAGTAAAAACTTTTCTTCAAGTACTTAAAAAAAAGGAAATTTTTCAATCAAAAATTCTGGTGTCAATGCGCCATTTAGGGATTAAATTTAGGTGGTCCAAAAACGAACCACCGCCCTTGAAAGATCTTAAATGATAGAATTCTGAAGAAGTCCCCTTTAACCCCTTCAGAGGCAAAGCAATTTCATTGCTAAAGCGTTGAAATTAATAAATGACACCTGAATTGGAAAACAAATTCATTTCGTAATAACAAAAAGCATAATTTCACATATATAATTAAGCCGAAAATTTTTTTACTAAAATTCTGGTGCCATTGTGTCATCTGGGAATTAAAATTAAGTGGTTTCATAAAAATACCAGCGCCCTCAAGGGGTTAAAACGAAGATACCACAGAGGAAAGTGGAAGCATTTTAAAGAATTTTTCAAACAAAAATGTTTCAAAAACTCAAAAATGTTTAATTCTTACAAATATTCTGGCCTCAAATAATACCTGCTAAAGTGAATTTTTTTCAATATTATTATTTTATTATTACTATTAGGGATTTTTATATGCAAAAATAATAATTATCCTTAATACTGTCAATAATAAATGTACTTTTTTATCACAACAAATTATTACTGTGCTTTTGAGAAGAGTTCCCAAAAAATGCTTGTAAACAAAAGGTCTATAAAGTCATACTTTATTTTTTAACGGCGGAATTACTGAATCTCTCTACGTTACTATATTTAGAACTTTTTTGTTAACCCTTAACTGCTCTTAGCGGTCTCACAAACCGCTGATTATTTTAATTTTCACTGTTTAACTTGTAGTTATCAGTTTAACTACAGATGCTATTAAAACTTTGTTTCGTTTGGAACCCTGGGACTACGGCGAGAGACCTCTGAATAGAATAATTTCAATTGTAATTGTCTTCTACAATCGTGGAAAAAAAATTAAACACTCCTTACTAACTCTGCAAAACATTATCGTAGAAGAAAGTTACTCATACCACACGATGGGTAGTAAAGTCTACTTTTAAATGATGCACTTAAAATTTGCTTAGGGGGCCATCTACATATTAAAACGAACCATAAGTTTGATTTTTTTTTTTCAATAGCAGTACACAATTCTGACAGCATAAATGAACTCTACACTCTTCAATTAGCCTAAAAACAAATTTTTATGCAATTCGTACGATAAGTTTTCGAGAAATTAATTATTTTAAAACGAACGTATTTTAGGGGCTGCATCCAAATTGAAGTTCGGTACTCGATTGTTGGCCGAGAGAGGCACATTCTTGATCAAGGCATCTTAAGCGCTACTCAAGCAGTCATTGAAGACTGCTAGATTACAGGATAGCATAAGAAATTTCAAAATATCTAGTCACTTTTATCGTAGACTTAAATGTACATATCTTAACAGACTTATCTATCTTAAACCATCATTTTGACTTTTTTTAAGCATAATTTGAAAACTATTTGAAAGAAAAATGTGAAATTTTGCATTTCCATAAAGCAGGACTTATTAAATCTAAATTTATCAAAAAAATTGTAGGTTGCAACTCATAATTTTTTCTTATATTAATTTCATAATTCATATCATAAAATTATAAAAATTGCAATTTCAAGGTATTTATATTTGAGTATTTTAGTATTATTGCTACACAAAAATTAGCACACTAGAAGTATAATTTCAGGAGATATTAATAAAAATATGAAAATGTACTTTGACATTAGAAGCACTAAATTTTGAATATTTATAAATCAAAAACTTATCATTCAAATGACTTGAAATTTGGTATTAGGCATAGTTTGAACCAAAGATTTGAAATATCTGGTTAAAATTGGGTATTGCCATTGAAAAAAAGGAAGTTTGGGTTCGTTTTAATATGTAGGTTTCACCGTAAGCAAATTTTATATGCATCATTAAACAGTAGACTTTATTTCCAATCATTCGGTACCAGTAACTTTCTTCTACGATAATTTGTTGAGGAGTTAGTAGGGAAGTTTACTTTTTTTTTCCACGACTGTACATAAAGTTTAGTACAGAAACATCACCCTATGAGTTAAAGGAGTTTTTATTCATCCTTCGGTTAAGCGGTCTCAGAGACCGCCTCACAGTAGTTATGCGACAATTTTTATTACAGCATTTAAGAGTTAACCCTTCACTAACGAATATCACTTTATTAGCTACAGCCAATTTTATAGTCCAAATGTGTTATCTCCAATCATTACTGTATCGGAACCAATTTTTCCAACAGTTTTTTTTTTTTTTTTTAGTTATGTAATTGTTGATTTTTTTATTATAGATAAAGGTTATTTTTTTATACAAAAATACTGACGTCAAAAATCAAGGATTTGGCCCACTCTGTAAGACATGCACTCTGTACGACATACGTGCAAAATCCCACAAATTGGATACTAGTATTTTTGCACAAAAAATTTTGCCTTGTCTTATCTGAAAATTTCAGTAATCCAAAAAAAAAAAAAATAATTAAAAGCACATTTAGAAAGTGTGATGTTCCATTAGTATGGTCTTTCGTTCGTTAAAGGTTAATGTTACTTAAAGATTAAAGCTTATTCCTTGAATTTTGAAAATAGTTTCATTGATTGCTATAAATATTCATTTAAGGGAAATACACATACCTTGCACTAACATTATTTGTTTCTTGAAACCAAAATTTCGAACAGAAATTTAATGAGTCTTTGTATAAAACAGTCATATAAGAGAAAGTAAAGTAAGTTTTAATTGTTTATTGATTTTTGTTGAATTTCTAAAGCGTACTGAACCAATTTTGATTAAATTTAAATGTGACCAATTCAAGACTTTTTAGTCAATTCAAGTCTTTTAATTAGAAAATGTCACATGAATCGGGCTCCTACTTTCGGAGTAATCGATGAACATCCATAAAAAAGAAATACATACAGGCCGAATTGGGAACCTCCTCCTTTTTCTTTAAGTCGGTGAAAAATCGACTGATGCTAAGTTGTATTTTTAACATTTTCCAGCATAGTTGAAAAATGTTTATAATTTCGGTTTGTCTTTTGTCGTCCGCCTGTCTGTCTTTTTGTTTATCTGTCGTAGACCTTTGCTCTAATTCGCATAAATATGCTCAAATTATCATGTAATTGATATATATTATTGAGATTTATCATGGCACTTTTGGTTTTGAAAATGAAGTGTATAGCACGTATAGTTCATTTACAGGGTCACTCCAATGGATTCCATTACATTGTGACCTATGGGGAAAATCGTTTGCAGCATATTTTGGTGATGATATGCTATTTCAAACATATTGAAATTGATATATATCATGGAGTTGCATTACAAGATGATTACTGTAGAATAGGACTCACATAACATTTATCGTTCATTTAAAATGTTTATAATTTCGGTTTGTCTTTTGTCGTCCGCCTGTCTGTCTTTTTGTTTATCTGTCGTAGACCTTTGCTCTAATTCGCATAAATATGCTCAAATTATCATGTAATTGATATATATTATTGAGATTTATCATGGCACTTTTGGTTTTGAAAATGAAGTGTATAGCACGTATAGTTCATTTACAGGGTCACTCCAATGGATTCCATTACATTGTGACCTATGGGGAAAATCGTTTGCAGCATATTTTGGTGATGATATGCTATTTCAAACATATTGAAATTGATATATATCATGGAGTTGCATTACAAGATGATTACTGTAGAATAGGACTCACATAACATTTATCGTTCATTTACAAAGACACACAAATAATTCGGTTACAGTATTGTCTACGAGCAAGAATTGCTGAAAGCGCGTTTTCAATCATAGTATGCGTTTTTAAATTTAATTATAATTTTGAATATTGCTTGTTGCGTATAAGTTCTGATCATCTATAGCAGCGGTTCCCAACATGGGGTACGCGTACCAATGGGGGTACGTGGGGGACTGCTAGGGGTATGTGAAAATAATATCGATAATGGCGGAAATCACAAATATGGTAACTGAAAATACATATGGAAAATTGATATTTTTAGAATACCAAGTTAGTCTCATGTGAAAATCCAATAAGTTGAATTCAAGATAAGAGAAAAGGCCCTCTATACTTAATAATTAACTGATAATGCAATGTCAGTGGCTCAGCCCACTGATAAGCATATTGCATGAATACTTATTTTTTCCGTCATCTTCCATAAAGCTTCAATTAACCACTTCTTTTATTATTCTGTGTTTAATATTAATTGCAGATCGTCTAAATCACATGAGATCTTCTGATTTGAATATCCTTTGTAAAAAAAATGTTGATCAATAATCATGGTATGATTGTTAAAATTATTTTTAATGCTACATCGATTTTTCTTAATGTTTGGTTAATATTACATAAAAAAACAATATTAATTTTAAAATACAAATGTAATTTGTATCGAATTGTTATATGGTTGTGATATTATTACTAATGAAGAAAAAGGAATGTTGAATGGAGGGAGAAAGGTTGCGTGTTTATGAGAAATGGGGGTACTTCGAAATTAAAAGCCTAAAAAAGGGTTACATAAAAAAACATGTTGGAAATTGCATGTCAAACGTGGCAAATGATGTATTTTCGTAGTATAACTAGTTTTATAAATATTTTCTGCACCGCATATCGTACTGAATGGATATTTTAGTGCACTTCATGCGTGCATACACATTTCATTCTGTTCGAAAGGCTGTAACATCATTAAAATGCACTTGAAATAATTTTTCCCCATTGCCTGTAATATAAAAGAAAACTATTGATTGTCTCTGTAATTAAACAGTACATCCGATTTCCATAAAATGTGAAATGAGTCGACAAATCATTACAATGATTATACATTTAAAATTTCAGATCATTCGTTTGGGTAGTTTTTTGCTCTGCTATATGCGGACGGGCAGACAAACAGACAGACGAACCGAACGACGACTGTATGTGCTACGTATTTATATAATTACCTAAAAAAGGCTGGGAAGCGCTGATCTACAGGGATCCAGAAAGAATTCTTTTACTTCATTTCCGCTTTTCCACGGAAATTGATGATGGGGAATTCTCAATTGTGCTATGATTTTGCTAATAACTAAAATTTTACATTCTATGCAGCATACACACAAAGCTATAGATCATATACAGAGTTGCATAGAAGAATTGGAATCCTACTATAGATGGTAATTTCTTACATTATGTTTGCAAAAGCGTTTCCCAAATTGTTTCCTTGGACATCATCGTTGTAAATGAGCTGGAAAGCATTTCATAATCCATACTTGACGCGTGATTTCTTTCTTGCTATTATTTTTTTTAGAATAGTAATGCTATGTTTGAAAATAAAAAAGAAATATGTGTTTAAAATCGCTTTCTATCCTAAATTTTTTCTGTAAACTGAGGGATTAAGTCACTGTTTCCAATTTGGATTCGTGTCTTAATTCGAAAGAAGTGGACAAGTGCGATCGGAGATCGCACAAAGATTTTCGTTTAATTTTCCTTTCAAAACACTATCTTTTAAGTAATAAATCCAGATCAATATTTTTTATTATAATTATCATTTATAAATACACTATCTAACTAAGAACATAGGTGTCAGCGCAATTAAATTTAATAATAAAATGATGACAAGAGGAAGATATTTTTTTACAAGACAAATAATCCTGAACTGCTTTTCAGAAAATTCTAACAGCATATGTTTATATATCTGAAAAGCCTATTTAATTACATAATTTATTTTTTGCTTCAAAAAAGAAAAAAAAAAGACAAAATTGAAAAAAAAAATCGAAAATTCTTTTAATTAAAACTAGATCGAACCCGTCAAAACTTGATGGCAAACTACTTGATAGGACCATAAAAGTTTTCATAACAAACAAACAACAAAAAAAAAGACAAAAATTATTATCTGAAAAAATTTAAGTAAAATAAGTTAAAATTTTATTACCTTTCCCAAATATAAACACTTAAGTGCATTGCATATTATACCGATAGAAGATAATACTGTCCCTGTTGCACTCATTTCCATGTATATGAACGGTATAGTATGAAAGGTTCAGTATCGCCATCTAGGAACGTTAATCACGCTTACTCACTTACTTAACCCTTTGAGGGGCATTTAATTGTGTTTCTGTAATGTCAAATTCACACCGGAATCTTGAAAAAAGTTTAGTGTAAAATAAGGAACAGCAATTTTGCGATTTTTTTCCACCAAAGTTAGAAAAGTAAAATTTAATAATTTTTTCTGGTGCAAATCTTCATTAATCGTAGGCGGGATAAAATATATCTCACCGCCCCTCCAGGGGTTAACAAATAGTAATGAATGTTAAACTGTGCCGATTTTAGTGAAACTTTTTGTTATTTCAAATCGTAAAATCCGTGTAATGGAATTATTTATCCATTATAAAAAATTTGAATTGCGCATATATGAGCGTATCTGAAAAGAAATCGGTAAAAAATATAACATATAAAAAAACTTATTTTAGTATTTCATAGCTAACATACTATCGTTTTATGCTGCTGCTCTCTATTTACATTATAATAAAATGCAATTATGTCCTAATAATTCTAAATTAATATGTGTTTTATAAAGTTAATTTGAGATAAAATAAATTTATTATAAAAGTAATTTATTTTAAAAACTAAAATGTATTTTTGTTTTTCATGTAATCAATGGATATTTGATTACCATCAAATACCAATTAATAATATACGAGAATTTTTTTTTAACTTGTTGTAAAATGTAATTTATATTTCTTTAAATTTCTTATATTCTAATTTATAATAGAGAATAATTTATTAATTTATAATTTTTGTAAAATAAATTAAATATTTATAAAGTTGAAAAATGATCATAAAATCATAATATATTAAATTCTGCAAAATAAATAAATAAATAAAAAATAAACCCGTAAAGTGGCTAAAAAGTACGAAATTTCTTTTAATTAAATCATCGAACAATTAAATGTAAAAAATTAAAAATTTCATGCTTCGAACCGGGACCTGTCGGTTAGAAGTAACACACTTTACCATAGAACTACCCAGTTCACGAAAAGGTTGTTGAAATTCAGATTTTATTTTGAAATTGCAAAAATGGTGGGATGTGAGTACATTAATTTATTTAATTAAAATAACGTAACTTTTTCAAAATGTTATGATTCTGGGTATGACAGGGAGTATTCAACTCTATGTAAAGAAAAAAAAAAAAATCTGTAACTTAAATAGTTTCCGAGTACGAGCGCTGTGACGGACGGAGAGAAGCGAGACTATAGGGGATTCATGAGATGATCGAAACACTAAAAAGAAAAGAATTAAAATCTGAACATACAGAAACGCTTAAAGGAAATGCAGGCAGTTTAAATAATATTTTTATTTTATTTTCAAAGATAGCAAATATGTTCAATCACTAAAAATATTTAAATACAGTGAAATAATAAAAGAATATATATATATATATATATATATTTTTTTTTTTTTCAGCAACAAAGCACAAAAGTGTTCGGAAATGCCTGGTGTTGATTTGGACAAATGGAAAGAATAAAGAATAATTTTTACCCAATTGATGTATTCAGATTCATTTAATTTTAAATGTGCTTCAATGTATTATTATCACAAATAAATGTTTATTCACAACTCACTTTTTGTCTCAATTTTCTCCTCTAAGTAGTTTGTTTAATTATAACCACTATATATGTAATAGTCGAATAAACTTTGCGTCGAAATAATGGAAGGCCTTATATCGATGCAATGGATTCCTAATTTACTGGCAGCTGGTGTAAGGTCGTAGTATTTTTAAGTCGACAATTCAGTCAACTGACATAGATTTATTGGTCGGGGCTAGTGAAAACACACTGAATCCTCTTTTGCAGCCCGTCATTTATTTGATGGTTCGAGGTAAATATATCAAGGCGATGGTGATTATCCCGGTAATTTCCCCAAGGAAGACATAGCCAATTTTTGTCCTAAGGACTTTATTCGCAAAAAATGGACATAGCAAACAAAGCCCACATAGCTAAATCGTTCTAAGGTGTTAAAGTGAAATCGAATACTACAGGACATGCAGACTGCAGACCACAGGGTAACTTCTTTGAAGCACTCAAAAGAAAAAAAAAAAAGCAAATCTGACAAAATCTGACCTCAGAGCTCATGCACCGTGGTTTTGTTAGCATTTGCGTAGGAAGACAGATATCAATCAGATTCAGGAACGTACCACACAGTGGAATGCGTTCCGTTACAATGCAGAGCAAAAGGGGTGCGTAATAAGGAATGAGTGGCCCATACCTGCCAACGGAAAGATTCGATGTAATACGTCCGAAGCCGGTAAATGCTCGGAAAGTTGATTCGTGGAATAAAATTAGAAATAGTAAAATGGCTTTTAAAAACATTTGAAAATAAAAGTAAAGTCTCTCAGAATATTATAGTTTTGGTAGCTGATAAAAATTAAGAAAATTATTAAATGTTTAGACTAAGATTTCGAATAAGATAATTATTAATATACGCGTTTTAACTTTAAAGAAAATTAACTAGGAATAAATAATAGATATAATTAAGAAATAAGGACATAATGAATATGCCGGAAAACTAAAATAATTAAGATGAATATCGCGAAGTAAAAATATTGTAATGTAGACTCTCTCAAATCCGCAACCCTAAAATCCGCACATCACCGCAGTTGTAAACAACGAATTTTCATTTCAGATGTAGAAGAAAAATTACAGAATTTTCCTGTTTTATATCATTCTGTATGTATTTTAATATATAATTCTCGATAATATGACTGAACTCATGGTTTTTCATGAAGGAAGTATAAATTTATTTCTGAAAAAAAAAAATCAAAATATTGCTGATATCACTGGTAATCTCAATCTTTTAAGAAAATACATTTATGTATTAATCAAGCTTTTTTGGTTATTAAGACTAGCTAAACCTGAAATAAAACTTCCTTACTTTATTATTTTTATGTGAATTAAGAGGGTAACTTTATGAGGAAATTTCTATTGGATAATTTAAAGAAAATGTATCTCATCTTTATAAAGCATATTTAATTATACATTATTTCCTTGACATTTACTTTTAATAATTTATTCATTTTAAAAATTATCTTACATCTTATCATTTTAGTTTAGGACTTTTCTTTATTATTTTAAAATTTTACTACATTGTAAGCCTTCATTAGAATTTTGATTGCATTATTACATTCAAATTACGGTTTAAAAAATGTAATTGAAGCAATGACCAGAAATCTGCAAAATTCTAAAATCATCACAACCTCTGGTCTCAAGCTGTGCTAATTTGAGGGAGTCTACTGTAGAACATAAATATAACTCAAAAATTACTACATTATACTAATATTCTGTTTGATTTTTCTTAATGTTTGGTTAATATTACATAAAAAAAAAACAATATTAATTTTAAAATACAAATGTAATTTGTATCGAATTATTATATGGTTGTGATATTATTACTAATGAAGAAAAAAGGAATGTTGAATGGAGGGGGAAAGGTTGCGTGTTTATGAGAAATGGGGTGCTTCGAAATTAAAAGCCTAAAAAAGGGTTACATAAAAAAACAAGTTGGAAATTGCATATCAAACGTGGCAAATGATGTATGTTTGTAGTATAACTAGTTTTATAAATATTTTTTGCACCGCATATTGTACTGAATGTATATTTTAGTGCACTTCATAAGTGCAGATCAATTTCATTCTGTTCGAAAGGCTGTAACATCATTAAAATGCACTTGAAATAATTTTTCCCATTGCTCGTAATATAAATGAAAACTTTTGATTGTCTCTGTAATTAAACAGTACATCCGATTTCCATAAAATGTGAAATGAGTCGACAAATCATTACAACGATTATACATTTAAAATTTCAGATCATTCGTTTGGGTAGTTTTTGCTCTGCTATATGCGGACGGACAGACAAGCTGATAGACGAACCGAACGACGACTGTATGTGCTACGTATTTATATAATTACGAAAGTACCTAAAAAAGGCTGGTAAGCGCTGATCTACAGGGATCCAGAAAGAATTCTTTTACTTCATTTCCGCTTATCCACGGAAATTGATGATGGGGAATTCTCAATTGTGCTATGCTTTTGCTAACAACTAAAATTTTACATTCTATGTAGCATACACACAAAGTTATAGATCATATACAGAGTTGCATAGAAGAATTGGAATCCTACTATAGATGGTAATTGCTTACATTATGTTTGCAAAAGCGTTTCCCAAATTGTTTCCTTGGACATCATCTTTGTAAATGAGCTGGAAAGCATTTCATAATCCATACTTGACGCGTGATTTCTTTTTTGTTATTATTATTTTTTTTTTAAGAATAGTAATGCTATGTTTGAAAATAAAAAAGAAATATGTGTTTAAAATCGCTTTCTATCCTAAATTTTTTCTGTAAACTGAGGGATTAAGTCACTGTTTCCAATTTGGATTCGTGTCTTAATTCGAAAGAAGTGGACAAGTACAATCGGAGATCGCACAAAGATTTTCGTTTAATTTTCCTTTCAAAACACTATCTTTTAAGTAATAAATCCAAATCAATATTTTTTATTATAATTATCATTTATAAATACACTATCTAACTAAGAACATAGGTGTCAGCGCAATTAAATTTAATAATAAAATGATGACAAGAGGAAGATTTTTTTTACAAGACAAATAATCCTGAACTGCTTTTCAGAAAATTCTAACAGCATATGTTTATATATCTGAAAAGCCTATTTAATTACATAATTTATTTTTTGCTTCAAAAAAGAAAAAAAAAGACAATTAAAATTGAAAAAAAAAATCGAAAATTCTTTTAAGTAAAACTAGATCGAACCCGTCAAAACTTGATGGCAAACTACTTGATAGGACCATAAAAGTTTTCATAACAAAAAAACAAAAAAAAAAGACAAAAATTATTATCTGAAAAAATTTAAGTAAAATAAGTTAAAATTTTATTACCTTTCCCAAATATAAACATTTAACTGCATTGTATATTACACCGATAGAAGATAATACTGTCCCTGTTGCACTCACTTCCATGTATATCAACGGTATAGTATGAAAGGTTCAGTATCGCCATCTAGGAACGTTAATCACGCTTACTCACTTAATTAACCCTTTGAGGGGCATTTAATTGTGTTTCTGTAATGTCAAATTCACACCGGAATCTTGAAAAAAGTTTATTGTAAAATAAGGAACAGCAATTTTGCGATTTTTTTCTACCAAAGTTAGAAAAGTAAAATTTAATAATTTTTTCTGGTGCAAATCTTGTGCAACATCTGGTGCAAATATCGTAGGCGGAATAAAATATATCTCACCACCCCTCCATTGTTTAACAAATAGTAATGAATGTTAAACTGTGCCGATTTTAGTGAAACTTTTTGTTATTTCAAATCGTAAAATCCGTGTAATGGAATTATTTATCCATTATAAAAAATTGGAATTGCGCATATATTAGCGTATTTGAAAAGAAATCGGTAAAAAATATAACATATAAAAAAACTTATTTTAGTATTTCATAGCTAACATACAATCGTTTTATGCTGCTGCTCTCTATTTACATTATAATAAAACGCAATTATGTCCTAATAATTCTAAATTAATATGTGTTTTATAAAGTTAATTTGAGATAAAATAAAATTATTATAAAAGTAATTTATTTTAAAAACTAAAATGTATTTTTGTTTTTCATGTAATCAATGGATATTTGATTACCATCAAATACCAATTAATTATATGCGAGAATTTTTTTTTAACTTGTTGTAAAATGTAATTTATATTTCTTTAAATTTCTTATATTCTAATTTATAATAGAGAATAATTTATTAATTTATAATTTTTGTAAAATAGATTAAATATTTATAAAGTTGAAAAATGATCATAAAATCATAATATATTAAATTCTGCAAAATAAATAAATAAATAAATAATAAACCCGTAAAGTGGCTAAAAAGTACGAAATTTCTTTTAATTAAATCATCGAACAATTAAATGTAAAAAAAATAAAAATTTCATGCTTCGAACCGGGACCTGTCGGTTAGAAGTAACACACTTTACCACAGAACTACCGAGTTTACGAAAAGGTTGTTGAAATTAAGATTTTATTTTGAAATTGCCAAAATGGTGGGATGTGAGTGCATTAATTTATTTAATTAAAATAACGTAACTTTTTCAAAATGTTATGATTCTGGGTATGACAGAGAATATTCAGCTCTATGAAAAAAAAAAAAAAATCTGTAACTTAAATAGTTTCCGAGTACGAGCGCTGTGACGGACGGAGAGAAGCGAGACTATAGGGGATTCATGAGATGATCGAAACACTAAAAAGAAAACAATTAAAATCTGAACATACAGAAACGCTTAAAGGAAATGCAGGCAGTTTAAATAATATTTTTATTTTATTTTCAAAAATAGCAAATATCTTCAATCACTAAAAATATTTAAATACAGTGAAATAATAAAAGAAAATATATATATATTTTTTTTTTCAGCAACAAAGCACAAAAGTGTTCGGAAATACGTGGTGTTGATTTGGACAAATGGAAAGAATAAAGAATAATTTTTACCCAATTGATGTATTCAGATTCATTTAATTTTAAATGTGCTTCAGTGTATTATTATCACCAATAAATGTTTATTCACAACTCACTTTTTGCCACAATTTTCTCCACTAAATAGTTTGTTTAATTATAACCACTATATATGTAATAGTCGTATAAACTTTTCGTCGAAATAATGGAAGGCCTTATATCGATGCAATGGATTCCTAATTTACTGGCAGCTGGTGTAAGGTCGTAGTATTTTTAAGTCGACAATTCAGTCAACTGACATACATTTATTGGTCGGGGCTAGTGAAAACACACTGAATCCTCTTTTGCAGCCGCATCATTTATTTGATGGTTCGAGGTAAATATCTCAAGGCAATGGTGATTATCCCGGTAATTTCCCCAAGGAAGACATAGCCAATTTTTGTCCTAAGGACTTTATTGGCAAAAAATGGACATGACAAACAAAGCCCACACAGCTAAATCGTTCTAAGGTCTTAAAGTGAAATTGAATACTACAGGACATGCAGACTGCAGACCACAGGGTAACTTCTTTGAAGCACAAAAAACAAAAAAGCAAATCTGACCTCAAAGCTCATGCACCGTGGTTTTGTTAGCATTTGCGTAGGAAGACAGATATCAATCAGATTCAGGAACGAACCACGCAGTGGAATGCGCTCCGTTACAATGCAGAGCAAAAGGAGAGCGTAATAAGGAATGAGTGGTCCATACCTGCCAACGGAAAGATTCGATGTAATACGTCCAAAGCCGGTAAATGCTCGGAAAGTTGATTCGTGGAATAAAATTAGAAATAGTAAAATGGCTTTTAAAAAGATTTGAAAATAAAAGTAGCGTCTCTCAGAATATTATAGTTTTGGTAGCTGGTAAAATTTAAGAAAATGATTAAATGTTTAGACTAAGATTTTGAATAAGATAATTATTAATATACACGTTTTAAGTTTAAAGAAAATTAACTAGGAATAAATAATAGAAATTATTAAGAAATAAGGACATAATGAATATGCCGGAAAACTAAAATAATTAAGATGAATATCGCGAAGTAAAAATATTGTAAAGTAGACTCTCTCAAATCCGCAACCCTAAAATCCGCACATCACCGCAGATGTAAACAACGAATTTTCATTTCAGATGTAGAAGCAAAATTACAGAATTTTTATGTTTTATATCATTCTGTATGTATTTTAATATATAATTCTCGATAATATGACTGAACTCATGGTTTTTCATGAAGGAAGTATAAATTTATTTCTGAAAAAAAAAAAAATCAAAATATTGCTGATATCACTGGTAATCTCAATCTTTTAAGAAAATACATTTATGTATTAATCAAGTTTTTTGGTTATTAAGACTAGCTAAAGCTGAAATAAAACTTCCTTACTTTATTATTTTGATGTGAATTAAGAGGGTAACTTTATGAGGAAAGTTCTATTGGATAATTTAAAGAAAATGTATCTCATCTTTATAATGCATATTTAATTATGCATTATTTCCTGACATTTACTTTTAATAATTTAATCATTTTAAAAATTATCTTACTTCTTATCATTTTAGTTTAGGACTTTTCTTTATTATTTTAAAATTTTACTACATTGCAAGCATTCATTAGAATTTTGATTTCATTATTACATTCAAATTACGGTTTAAAAAATGTAATTGAAGCAATGACCAGAAATCTGCAAAATTCTAAAATCATCACAACCTCTGGTCTCAAGCTGTGCTGATTTGAGGGAGTCTACTGTAGAACATAAATATAACTCAAAAATTACTACATTATACTAATATTTTGTTTGTATATTGCGTAAAATAATCATGGAAAATGTAAAAAGAAATCTAAGTATATATGTAAAAAAATGATTATTTATTTTCGAAAATCGATCATTCCAATTTCAGGAAGCTACGCATAAATGAGTTAATAAATCATTTCCATTTATACAATTGGTTGACCTTTACCGACAAAACCTTATCAATATGAATCATTAGAAATCCCCTCATTTTTAACGAATTTCTAAACATTTTTGTTGACAATAACGCCTTGGTTAAGGCGAGGTTCTATTTCTTTAAACTTAATTTTACGTGATTTTTACGGATTTTTGCTTTCGGTTGCAATGTATATATACAGGGTGCAATATGTTATCTATCGCCGACCTTAAATTTCTCAACCGTTGGCTGTAGACATATAGTTCCAGTTACAAAAACGTTTCATATGATCTAAATATTCATGTTGTGGCATTATTTAAAGTAAAAAATCAATTTTATAAAAATTACGAGATTTAACTTTTTATACGGTCTCCCAGTCCCTATAGTTATATTTAATAAAAGTTTACACACAACATAACAGATATAACACAAAAAGTTTGACATCTGTACTGCAAAAATTGACACAGTTATTAAATTTCAAAGTTCGAGATTTTTGCACATGATTTTGTCTTTCATTTTGTGGGCTCAGTTAAAAGATGAATTAAAGTAATTCGAGATCATAGTCAGGGTGCAATATCCTTTTTACGGCGAAACCACCTTTAGCCGGTATCTTCAAATTGGGGAATCACCAAAAAAGGTTATTTCATCTAAAAATTTGAGCTAACTTTTATGGTATAACATTCAAACGTCAAAGTAGGTAGAATCGAAAACCGGAAAATAAAATATACTCACTAAGGACTAGATAAATGGCAGCGGAATTGCACCCTGATTTTAATCTCGAATTACTTTAATTCCTCTTTTAACTGACCTCTCAATGAAAGACAAAATCATGCGCAAAAATCTCAAACTTTGAAATTTAATAACTGTGTCAGTTTTTGTAGTACAGGTGTGAAACTTTTTGTGTTATATCTGTTATGATATGTGTGAACTTTTACTAAATATAACTATAGGGACTGGGAGACGGTATAAAAAGTTAGATTTCGTAATTTATATAAAATTGATTTTTTACTTTAAATAATGCCACAACATGAATATTTATCTCATTTGAAACGTTTTTGTAATTGGAACTATATGTCTACGACCAAAGGTTGAGAAATTAAAGGTTGGCGACAGATAACATATTGAACCCTGTATATATTCACTTATACAGTATTGCCCCCATTTAATGAATCTCAATTTAGCGAATTTTTTTATAACCCCGACGAAAATGGAACGAAAATACTTCGATTTAACGATATTATAATCTGGATTTAACGAATAATTTTCGATGTAAAAAAAAATGAAATAATGAAGAAACTTTCTATTATATAAAAAATTTTCGATCTTCCTAATTGCTAATTTTCTGAATATCTATCTTGTGAGGGAGAAATACCTACATACAAAAATGTACATTAACGCGAAGTTATTAATAGCACTAGTAACGAATCGGATGAAGTAGAGAAAATAGAAATGCAACATTGCAACAGCATGCAACATTCAAAGAAGAAGTTAGCAATTTGGATACTTTGAAACAGTATTTGATGCCGCATGATATTGATGACATTGCTTTCACAGCTTCAGGGAAAAATCGATAAAGAAGTTTGAAATACAAAATCGAAACAAAGCAAATAAACATCTATAAATGATACCTTATAATTTGTCTATGAAATTTCAATAAATGAGACTTTTTCTTAATTATAATGTTTGCGATTTATAGTAGTACATAAAAAAAGAACCAATTTTTATACAGTGTATTTTCTTAAAGCAACAATTGTTTAATATCATCATTAAGGTAAGTAAGGATTGTTTTTATTTACAGCCAATTTTTTAACTTATTCTGTTGTATAAAAAAAAAAAAAAAACCTTTGATTATCCCAATTTATTGAATAATCTCAATATAACGAATAATGTTTGTAGTCCCGAAAGTTTCGTTAAATCGGTGTCCGAATGTATGTTTAACCCTTTATGTACCGAATTATGAATTCAAGAAAATTTTATCTTCTAAAGCATTTTTCTTGAATTGTTTAAACTACATTAGAAGGATTTTAGAAGGATATGAGGATTTACAAGGATTAATTAAATTTGAATTTATAGGGAATTTGTGCAATATTTACAATCCCACACAAATATTTTATTTTAAATATTTTTCTTAGTATTTTGTAGAATTAGGAAATGTACAAATATATTCTTCTTACAATAGAAATATTTCCGAATTGAAAAATCCTCCCCCACCCCCACCCCGAACGCCAAGAAAGTTGAAAGGATTCAAAGGCAAAAGAAATCTTCTTTTTAAAAATATTTTTGTTTTGTGTATCCAATAATGCTTTTGGAACAAGATAAAGTAATGTATCTATAACTTATTCTAAACTATATTAAAACTAATCGATGTATTAAATGAATTTTATAACAAGTTATTTTAATGGTACTTATAAGTACCGTCAGTAGATAAAGGGTTAATTCGTTTCTTGTTTCAGACTTAATGTAAACTTTTTTGCGATATGCTTAGAAATATTTAAAGTTCTTGTATAAGTGTCTTTAAAGATAAAAAGTATAGTAAAAGTATATGAAAAGTTTTTTTAAAAAACGCAGTTTTATTAGATATATTTAAAGAATACATAAAAAATTAACCCTCGGTCATTTTTACGAAAAAATGATTTATCATTTTAGTATATGTAATTTTCCATAACAGAAATGTGGAGAAAATCTACATTAAGGGGTCTACAT
The DNA here is from genome assembly GCA_963932465.1 of Maratus speciosus. Lineage (NCBI taxonomy): Eukaryota > Metazoa > Arthropoda > Arachnida > Araneae > Salticidae > Maratus > Maratus speciosus. The sequence continues at coordinate 150,837,411 of OZ010793.1, read as the reverse complement.
TAAAAATTTAAATTAAAAATCTACATTAAAAATTTTGGATAATTAAATGTAAATACGCAAAATGTGGCAGGTATCTTTAATCCTTTATATACTGAATTATGAATTCATGAAAATTTTATCTTCTAAAGCATTTTTTCGTGAATTGTTTAAACTACATTAGCAGATTTACATAATCATTTAATAATTTTTACAAGGATTTTAGAAGGATTGAAGGATTTAAAAGGATAAATTAAATTTGAATTTATAGGGATTTTGTGCAATATTTATAACCCCACTCAAATCTTTTATTTTAAATATTTTTCTTAGTATTTTGTAGAATTAGGAAATGTACAAATATAATGTTCTTACAATAGAAATATAGAAATATTTCGGAATTGAAAAATCCCCCTCCCCCCCGAACGCCAAGAAAGTTGAAAGAATGCAAAGGCAAAAAAGTCATCTTTTTAAAAATATTTTTGTTTTGTGTAACCAATAATGCTTTTGGAACAAGATAAATTAATGTATCTATAACTCATTCTAAACTGTATTACAACTAATCGATGTATTAGATGAATTTTATAACAAGTTATTTTATTGGTACTTATAAGTACCGTCAGTAGATAAAGGGTTAAATTTCATTGCGTAAATAAAAATTAATAATGTGTCGTGAGACTGCAGATGCTGGCTATGGAATTCAAACTTTGCAACAGTTTTCCTCCAATCACAAACACATCTCAAACATCATATTAAGAAAGGATATTAATTTTTCTGGAGCTTTTACCAACATTTAGTTTATAAAGTTAATTTTGCACAAATTGCTGTCATTCGAACAAAAATGTTCACTTCTATGGTCTATTTTAGTTTTGTAGAGCTAAAAAAAAATAATTAATCATTGAAAATTATATTTTTCGGTGGTATAAGTTCCAGCAAAAATTAGTAGCTTTCGTTTCAATTTAAAATGAAGGAAATCCATTAGTTCTCGAGAAACATGGTCGACTAGTTCAAATTTTGCAATGGCGTTACAAGCAGCCTTAAATTCAACGAACAAAAAATATTATAAGTAATTAAAATTACACAAAATTACACGAAACCGGTTTAGCACAACAACATTCGCATTTAAAAGGGGTCTCAGGACTCTTAAAACTTCAAAACTTTCGAAATTTTAGTTTTTTCATATGGTAAACTCTTGCCTATTCTGAACATTTTGATGTAATTGTTTCTTTAAAATTCCCATTAGAACAGAAGTTATGGCTTTTAGAATTATATCGGCTCAATAACTGAAGCGGCGATTCCGTAATTTTGAAGTTATTTTTCTCAAAATGACGTTTTTAGACATAAAGCGTGGGATATCTCAAAAATTTCTCAATATTTTTTTAATGAAATTTTCTAAATATATGTGCCATGTTAATCTGTATAAACTGAACCTAAAAGGCCCTTTTTATTGTTCAAAAAAATATTTTTTTAAGAGATTACACTGTTGAAATTTTCAAAATTTTGTATTAGCTAAATACAATTTTGCATTAAAAATATAAAAATGCTTGAAATGCAAATTTATTTAGGTTCAGAGTAATTACTATAATCAGAGTAATTACTATATATAAATATAAAGTACAATTAGGCACCAAAAATTTCATTCTCGTTGGAAAATTAATTTTGTAATCCTGCGCGTAAGCTGCAAATTTTGGAGTGTTTACGTTTTAGGAATATATAATGAAAGGTTTTTTTGCAAGTAGATATAATGCAAAAACTTAATTCTAATATTTTTAGAAGTTTTAACCAATATTGGTTCAATTATGAAACATTTTTACCAATGTCAGGGTTTATATAATTAAGAAATACATAACCACTCTTTTTTCCAAAAACATTTTTATTTCCTAAAACACATATAGAATTTTCGAGTATTTCAGAAGTTTACAGCGTTTTTTCAGTTCAGAATTTGTTTCAGTTACTCTCTGTTGTTTCAGCTGGCAAACGTTGCACCAGAAGCAATTTCATCACATATACATACGCATAGAAAGAGCCGTAATATATGCAAGTATAAGAATACGTGTGATTAAAAACGTTAAAATAACAATATAACGCAGAACACCTGCCCTTTATTATGCTTATTTAGTTTGAGCGAAATACATATAAATTTTTTGGGTCTGATTCATTGAATTAATATGGTAGTAAGAACATTGTCTGGAAATGAAATGATCACGTGTTTTAAGAATATAAAGTAAGAACTCCAAAGTGACCTTAACATTGTAGCACTTCACAGCAATAGCAAAAAGAACTTTTATCGCTAAGTGAAAGATGTTTCCTAGGTAGTATATATATTTCTATATGTTGAAATTATTTGTAGCCATTTTAATTATTTTATTACACTTTTATTTTTGGTACTGGGTTTAAAAAATAATTTTAAAAAATCAATTAAAAAAAGTTACTAAACATTTTGCTTTAATTTTTTATTTAATTTAAATGATTAGTTTGAAAGTATATGTTTGCATTTAGTTATATTTAATAATATTTAGTTATTCAAAACATATCTCTCAGAACAAAGATAGTATAATAATTAAAAAAAATCAATTAAAACGATACTATAATCCTTCTTCTAAAGTGAAACTCATTATAAATTAATAATTCGTAGATGTAGATTTGAAGTACTAAATTTATCGCTTATTTATTAGACTTTTATAAAAACTCTAATGACTAAATATAAACTATACCTGACATTTTCTTTTAAAGTGGAATATAGTATTAAAATTAATGATTTAAAGTGCATATTTTCATATTTTTCGTTTCACTATTGCATATTTTTTTCTGATAGGATTGTAGGAGAATTTAAAAGATCACAAGTACTGAATTTCATTTCTAAAGTGAAATACATTATAAATTAATACTCTGCATGTGTATATTTCAAGTACTCGCTCAAATACATAGCTACTCAAATACATATTATTACTTTTGTGCAAGATTTATAAAATTATTTTAAAAATCAATTATAAATTAAACATCATTTTCCCTTTTAATCTACCCTATACATATAAAATCCTAATGAAACGAATTTATGAAACGACTGATTAAACAACTGATTATGTTTCACGGTGATTTCTCCTAAAATATGGAATACTTTGCGATGAAATTAACACCAAAAATCCGTATTGATCTGCAGATCTCAAAACTGGTATTAGAATTTTTAAATTCGAATTAGTTTTCGAAATATTAATTTTTTTTTAATTTTAAGTACATTTTTCTAATGATGGCAACTCAAATTTTAATCAGAACAGATATTTTTTTTCAGATTTCAGAAAAGGTTATTTTAAATTAATTTGGCGACCAGTTTGACCTCCCTTAAATATATGCTAAGAAATGTATCGTGCTACTTTTATTTATAATTCAATTTACTTGAACAATCTTTCGCCAAATCGAATGATTCTGATTGGTGCCAAAATGGCATTATTTTGATTGACATGGTAACCCGGCTATTGTTGTTTATTTAATAATAAATGTTTATTTACTTTTATTTTTTTTTTAAATTATATAAATTATTTTGTTCTATAGTTATTATTTTTTTTTTGTTATTTCCTTTTGAAAATAATATAAAATAATTAAAAAATACGGTACTACTTACGTAAATAAGCGCGAGTAATAAATCAAAATTACGTCCATTACTAATCATAATATTAAAATATTTATTTGCTTAAAAGACGTTATAAAAACACATTAAAATTAAATTAAAATCTATATTTTGTAAATATAGATAAAATATATTTGTAATATAGATTTCTAATTTACTTTTAATGTGTTTTTATAACGTCTTTTAAGCAAATAAGTATTTTAATATTATGATACGGTACTTCTTAGTTATTCCGTCGACCAATTTCGCCAAATTATACAAATTGACATAATTTTTATTTTAAATAACGAAAGAACAAAGAAATTAGTATAACATTAATAAATATACAAATAAAACGTCGAAATAAAAATCACTTGATGACGTAAACATGTGTAACTTAGTTAAAGTCAAGTGAATGTGACATTTACGATCAGCCATTATTGACATTTAATGTTATAGTTTGGCGATAGATTTTTGGTTGACGAGATAACTAAGTAATACCCAAAATGCATATGTAACTGGTATTCGAAAACGAGGTTTTCGCCAAATTTTCGTAAAAAAAAAAAAAAAAAAAAAAAAAAAAAAAAAAAAAAAATCACGCCAAACCTGCGGTGCGTATATGACATCTGTCCAAATGTTAAATAATGCGGGAAGAGTTCCATATTGTGTGCCAGTTTTTTTGGCGAGCTGTTTTTGGCATTAAATGAATCGATGTTGTTGCGATCTTCAGCTTTTGGGGTTGCTTTTTTCTGGAATGGGCTTTATTCATATGTTTTTTGCGTATTTTTTTGCCTTTAGCCTATATTTTTCGGAAAAATATTGTTTTAATTTGACATGTATAATAAATATAATAAATATATAAAATTATATATAAGTACGTAATATTTATTTATAGGTGTATATATATTATATATGTATAAGGTATATCTCTATACGTAATATATATAAAAATATCTGTATAAACATCGTACTTTTTTTAACATGTGACATATATAACATTTATTAAATATATATATATATATATGTTTACAAATATTTAAAGACCATGTTTTTCCGCCATCCTGAAAAATTTTATAAGACGCTAAAACGGCCTTTTAGCGCCATTTTGGATTCCTTCGCCAATCGCGCCAACCAGCACACAATATGGAACTCTTCCCAATAATGCAACAAACCATGACATTTAATTTCAACTTCAAATCAATATTTTAGTTTACCACTCGAAAAATAAATAAAAATGCTAACTGGCAATTTGAAAAAAAGCTATTGGCGAGATTTGCACCCGGCTAGCGTAACAGTACCTAGAATTCTTTGCAACCATGCCAACTTTTATGTAGTTTTATTCGAAAAAAAAATTGATTTTTTAATCAAAATGGAAAACTTTTGGCACAGATGTTATATACGGCCCCATATTGGCGAGATTTCCTTTCTGACGCCAATGTCATATACGCAACGGGTACTTAATTGGCGCCAAAGTTTTGTTATTTTGCTTGATATGGTAAGCCGGATGTTGTTGTTTATGCTGTTGATGAGTTCCCCAAATTGGCGTCGGAAAAAAATCGCGCCAATATCGTGTATGATATCTGTGCCAAACTTTCATATGAAAGGCGAAGGGATCAGACCGTATTTGTTTATGACAGTTGATGACTTGAACTATTATAATATAGATGAAATGATGGCGTTAAAATAATATTTGGCGTCTTATCACCTGTTCATGGCTAACATTAAAGTACCAAAATGGCACCTAGAGTATAAAAAGCGAAGTGGCCCGCCCGGAACTGTTGATGATAGTCACATGACTTAGGCTGTTAGTATAGAGACTTTTTTAAAATACCCGGAGACAAAGACTCTGCACAGGTCAAAATTGTTGCTACTACCAGCATAAAAAATATGCTAGTTATTGCTATGTATTGCTTTGTCTGTTAGATTTGCATGATAGTATATGCTTTACAATGCTAGCCAGCATCACATGCTATATAGCTAGCTTACACAGCAATAGCATGACAAGCTATATACAAGCTTTTTATGCTTATTTGCTGTTTAAGCTTCTTCCAAAGCATGGAGAGGTAGGTACCTTAACGTGCTATTATATGCTTTTTTATGCTTGCCAGCATAATATGCTATGCAGCCAGCTTAGGAAGAAATAGCATGACAAGCTATGTACAAGCATTTTATGCTAGTTTGATGTTCAAGCTACTTCCAAAGCATGGAGAGGTAGGTACCTTAATGTGCTATTATATGCTTTCTTATGCTTGGCAGCATAATATGCTATGCAGCCAGCTTATTGAGAAATAGCATGACAAGCTATGTTACAAGATTGTTATGCTTATTTGCTGTTTAAGCTTCTTTCAAAACATGGAGAGGTATGTACCTTAACGTGCTATTATATGCTTTTTTATGCTTGCCCGCATAATAAAGGTGCCGCCGCCTGTAAAGGATTTTTTTCTTCTGTTTCTTAGAATTTAAATATTCTAACTTACTCGAAAAAAATGCAGTATGTCTTTAAAAAACGGAGAAAAACAAAGTTTTGTTCATTAAAATCTAAAATCCGGGCTGGCCCTCTCCTGAATTCAATACTGTCTTAAACCACCCATTTGAGATTAGTTTTTAACATCTAAATATCAAAAGAAACAGAATTAAAAATTAATTTCCAAAGCGGATACAGAAGAGTAACTCCCCCCCCTCCTACCACCACCACCACCACCCACCCAACGGAAAATTTTAAACTGCTCTTACTCTTACTGTTAAATTATTTTAGATTACCTGTAAATTTTAAATTTTCTATATCTTTAAAAATGAGAGAAAAATAAAATTTTGTTTATTAAATTTCAAAAACTGGAAGGGGGAGGGCTGTGTCACCGCCACATGAATTAAACACTGCCCCTCAAACACGTTTGAGATAATTTTTTAACACATAAACTTAAAAAACTTAACAAATATTTTCCATGGTAGACTTAAAGGGAAAAAGCTCCCTCTCCCCGCCCCGAATTGGAAGAAAATTCATAGCTGCACTTTCTCTTAGTTTTTAATTCTTTTAAGTTTCTCGAAAAGATTAAATTTACTGTGTTTATTAAAATCAGAGAAAAAATATTAGTTTGTTAAATTTCAAAATCCAGGGGCGGTAGATTTCCTTTCGAACAACTACATTACAACGTAAATTCAATACTGCCTTCGTCCATCCGTTTTAGATAAAATATAAACACATAAATCTAAAAAAAGCTGAAAATTAATTTCTATAAATGATTTATTGGGAAAAAGCGCTCCTCCTCCCACCGGTTTAGATAAAATTTTAACACATAAATATAAAAAAAACTGAAAATTAATTTCCATGAAGGATTTTTGGGAAAAAGTGCCTCCCCTCCACCTCCCCATCGTAAAATTCTTAGCTGTTCATTCTCTTATTGTTTAATTATTTTAATTATACAAAAAAAAATCCTTGCTTTTCAAAAAGAGAATTTAGTCAGTGAAATTTCAAAATTCAAGTAGCACTGTTTCATTTAATAAATAAGTTCATAACAATCGAATTGAAATTATATACAATTGACCCCCCCCCCTCCAATAAGGACTAAAGTTTTAAAATATTAACCCACACCTGAAATTGATAAATTCTATCCTAAATACACTTCAAAATCTTTTATTTTTCTGAAAAAAATATGACATATTCAAACCATTCATTAAGCAAAGAGAATAACAGTATCGATAAATTCACCCTTATCTTATAAAAAATATCAGCTCACAGCAGAATCAGCTCTAAGCCCATTACTCGCATTTAAAATCGTTTATAAAGACGACCCCAGTAGCGTAATAAGTAGAGCACCGTGTTCCCAAACCGGAGATAGTGAGTTCTGTCCTTCTTAGAGGAAAAGAAAATCCGATGCAAGTTTCCCCTTAAAAAGTGTAGGTACTTCAGAAATTCTCCAAAGATAGCGCCACCAGTGTCATTTTTTTCTAACTGGGAGAATAGCAAAAAATAACAGCAAGTGATGCTAGAAAAGTAATGCTAGCATAGCAAAAATTAAAAGCAAGTGATGCTAGAAATGTAATGTCAGCTTAGCGAAAATTAAAAGCAACTGATGGTAGAAATGTAATGATAGAATAGCAAAAAAAAAAAAAAAAAAAAAAAAAAGTATCTGTTGCTTGTGAATTACTGCTAGAAATAGCAGAAATTACAAGCAAGTGGTGATCTTGATTGCTGCTAGGCCAGCAACTTATTCAAGCAACGCAAGCTGGAATATGTATGCTGGCCAAGCAGTAAAAAGTTCCAATATACACCATGACTTGCTGGTAATTATGGAGGAACCAGCAAATGTGTTATGGTAGTTTATGCTATTTTACTTTGCTGGGATACAGCATTTAATGCTTGTCTAGCGAACAAATACCAGCATGAATTTCGACCTGGGTGTGTACTTAATTAATTTTATTTTAGCTACTTATCAAATGTTTAACTGATCCTCTTTAATCAAAAACGAAACTAACCACTGGATGTCTTAACAGCAACTGATTCGCCCTTACATTTTTGCAATCAAAGGGAATTGAATGGAAACCCATTTACAGGGAGATCTGCACAGCTTTTTTCAGTATAATTCAATCTTCTCTTATATTTTTAAAACCCATCAGATTAGAGTGTTTTTAGATTCTGCGGTGTCTGAACGGGGATTGGCGAGCGTAGCTTGCAGGGGGCAGAGCCCCCTAGTTTTAAATATATTATCTATTATATTCAGACCTGCCAACTGCTACGAAAAATTCTTAGTTGCTACGATTTGGACCTATAAACTACGATGCTACGAAAATCGGTCTTAAACTACGATTTTTTTTCAAAAAACACAAACGCATTTTTTGTTTATAGTTGCGATTTTTATCCCATGCAGCATATTTTTCAGGAGTGATTCTGTTCTGAAATTTCCAAAATTTCAAAGTATTGATTTCCGAAAGTTTTAAAAATTGGTCCTTAGACGAAAAGTCAGGCATTATTTAAAAAATCGCTCACGGGGTAAAAAAAATCTAGGCTCCAAAACAAACTTCTTAACATAAAACCCTCCTTATGCATATTAACCACGAGTGAATCGTGTTTCTGTAAATATTTATACAGGAATTCCCTTCCTTAGAAACAGGGGTGCCATTTTAAGAATTTCTGGAGGGGGGGGGGGTTCTTTGAGGGGCAAGGTTTGAAATAGTGTGCAAAATAGCACGATTTGCATGCAGAAAAGGACACTGCTGTGCAGTATTTCCCCTGCAAATTCTTCCACAGACCTATGATTCTTCTGAGAGTATATTTTGAAATTTATTGGAAGTCCGCGAATTTCTTTTCTTTTATGGGATTTTCCCAAATTAATACGTGAATCGATCGCGGAAAAGATTGAGAATTTCTTCAAACGATCGTGTAAAAATATCGGATATTTCGTTAAAGATCTCAGAAACAAATAGAGATTATATTCAATAGGTCGCTGATCTGCGCCTATTTTGCGCGAGATTGCGCAAAAAATTACAAATTTCGATAAACTATCGAGGGAAAAATATTGCAAATTTTGTCAAAAGGTCGTGTAAACGATTAGTGAGTTTTGTTAACTGGTCGCGAAAAGATATCGAAAATTTTGCAGATCGGTTGCGATAAACTATCATGAATTTCCACAAATGACCATCTAAAAAAAGACAATTTTGTCAGTTGGTCGCAGCAGAAAATGAATTTCGTCAAAGGATCGTGGTAAAAACGTGAATTTTGTCAGAATATCGCAGAAAGAAAACGGAATTTCGTCAAAAGATCAGTAAGAAAATGCAAAATTCATCGAAAGACCGCAGAAAGAAAACACTAATTTCGTCAAAGGATCGTGGTAAAAACGCAAAATTTGTCAAAAGATCGTAGTAAAAAAATGCGAATTTCGTCAAAAGTTCATGGTAAAAAGTGTGGATTTCAACAAAGAATCGTTATAGAAAAATGTGAATTACGATTGTGGGGAAAAAATTGTGAATAGCCTGAAATGATCGCGGGAAAAAAATAGCGAATTTCGTCAAAATTTACTGCACTGGGCTAAAAAATTGGAACCAAGCTCCTTTTACAAATGTAAAAAAAAAAAAAAAAAAAAAAAAAAAAAAAAAAAAAAACCGCTGCAAAACGAGAAGAAACTCTAAAAATTTTCAGACGAAAAAATTTACTATATAGAGTTGAAAGAATGAAACCTTCTTCCTTTTACAAATGTCAAAAGATGGCTGCAAAATACGAAAAACCAACCAACCAACCTACCTTCAGATTAATTTTAATTTTGTGTGCTACGATTTCTCATTTTCAAAGGTTGGCAGGTCTGATTATATTATATCTTGAGTGCTTGTTGGTATTTCAGAACTACACCTCCTACTCCTCATAGCAGCCCGATGAAGTTGACACCAGTTATTTACATGGATCCGAGGACTACATATAAGCTCTCTGAATTTTAAATTTTGAATTACCTTAGGATGTATATACAGTGAAACATACCTGTGCGACCACCTCCCTGAACGACCATTTTTTTCATGGAACTAAATTTGTTACCATAGGCTCAATACTAATTTTACCTCCATTCAGAGACCATCCCAGTTAAACTCCCTCCATGAGCGATTAATTCCTTTGAAGAAAATTCCGTTTTTTTCCTGGTCGCTTGAAAAAGGTTTTATTAGAAAAATAATTCTGGAGTGTGAATTATTCATCTAATTTCTAAACTAGGTTTAGATTTTTATTTATCCCAGTCACTTTTAATTTTTTAAACTCCTTTGTGCCATTTTAGGAATGAATTTAACTCTGATGACAAATTAAGTATGACGGTCAATAAAGTCCGCGGTTCTAATCTGTCGGAAAACTCTCAAAGAAATAGATAAAGTAATGAAATCGTCAATCGTCATTATTTGTTCCCGTCCAAAAAAATTGCATTTATTTTCTGAACTGCGAAAGGGCTGGGAAATAAAAGTTATCTATACTAATATTATAAAGAGGTAAAAATTGTTTATTTGTAGGAGGTAAGCTCTGAAACTACCGAACCGATTCCAAAAGTAATGGTATCCAAATGATTGTGTTAGTCCAACTTAGAACATAGGCTATATCTTACGTCCGTGCCACTTGCCAAAAGGGGGTGCAGGAGAAAAAAAAACGTTCTAAAGATTCGATTTTTGTGTTACTAAAGGGCCTAGAAACATGAAATTTAGAATGATAGTTACTTATAAGGCACTAATGATCTCTAAGGACATTTCTTAAAAAAAAATCGAATTAAAAAGGGATGAAAACGCGCGAAAAGCGTTCTAAAAAACGTTCTAAATGGTGATTTTTACGTAATCTCAAGATGTACCAAACCGATTTAAAAAATAATGGTGTCAAAATGATGGTGACAACCTTTGCTCCAACATAGGCTACAGTTTATGTCGGTGCCACTACCCCTACAGGGGGTGCAGGAGAAAAAAAAGTTCGAAATTGCGATTTTTGTGTTACTGAAGGGCCCAGATATGGAATATGGCATGGTAGTTACTCATTAGATATAAATGATCTCTAAGATCATTTCTTAAAAAATTCGAATTTTAAAAGGGGTGAAAGTGCGCGAAAAGCGCTCTAAAAACGTTCTAAATGGCGATTATTACGCAATCTCAAGAAGTACCAAACCTATTTCAAAAATAATGGTGTCAAAATGATGGTGACAACCCTTGCTCCAACATAGGCTACATTTTATGTCGGGGCCACTACCCCTAAGGGGAATGCAGGAGCAAAACAACGTTCAAAATTGCGATTTTTGTGTTATTGAAGGACCCAGATACATGGAATTTGGCATAGTAGTTATTTATAAGAAATAAATGATCTCTAAGAACATTTCTTAAAAAATTCGAAATTTAAAAGGGGTGAAAATGCACGAAAAGAGTTCTAAAAAACGTTCTAAATGGCGATTTCTACGCAATCTCAGAAAGTACCCAACCTATTTCAAAAGTAATGGTTGGAAATTGATGATGACAGTCCTTACTCCAACATAGGCTCTATTTCATGTCGGTGTCACTACCACCTAGGGGTTTGCAGAAGCAAGAAACGTTCTAAATTGCGATTTTCCTGTTACAGAAGGGCCTAGAATCCTAAAATTAGGCAGGACAGTTATTTATAAGATACAAATTATCTCTAAGAATATTTACTAAAAAATCGAAATTTAAAAAGGGTGAAATGAGCGAAAAGCGTTCTAAAAAACTTTTTAAATTGCGATTTTAACGCAATCTCAGGAAGTACAGAACCGATTTAACAGAAGGGCCTAGAATCCTAAAATTAGGCAGGACAGTTATTTATAAGATACAAATTACCTCTAAGAATATTTACTAAAAAATCGAAATTTAAAAAGGGTGAAATGAGCGAAAAGCGTTCTAAAAAACTTTTTAAATTGCGATTTTAACGCAATCTCAGGAAGTACAGAACCGATTTAACAGAAGGGCCTAGAATCCTAAAATTAGGCAGGACAGTTATTTATAAGATACAAATTATCTCTAAGAATATTTACTAAAAAATCGAAATTTAAAAAGGGTGAAATGAGCGAAAAGCGTTCTAAAAAACTTTTTAAATTGCGATTTTAACGCAATCTCAGGAAGTACAGAACCGATTTAACAGAAGGGCCTAGAATCCTAAAGTTAGGCAGGACAGTTATTTATAAGATACAAATTACCTCTAAGAATATTTACTAAAAAATCGAAATTTAAAAAGGGTGAAATGAGCGAAAAGCGTTCTAAAAAACTTTTTAAATTGCGATTTTAACGCAATCTCAGGAAGTACAGAACCGATTTAAAAAATAATGGTGTGAAAATAATGGTGCCAGCCTTCGCTCCAACATAGGCTGTATTTCATGTCGGTGCCACTACCCCAAAGGGAATGCAGGAGCAAAAAAACGTTCGAAATTGCGATTTTTGTGTTACTGAAGGGTCCAGATACATGGAATTTGGCAGGTAGTTATTTATAAGAAATAAATGATCTCTAAGAACATTTCTTAAAAAATTCGAAATTTAAAAGCGGTGAAAATGCGCGAAAAGTGTTCTAAAAAACGTTCTAAATGTCTATTTCTAGCAATCTCAGAAAGTACCCAACCTATTTCAAAAGTAATGGTTGGAAATTGATGATGACAGTCCTTGCTCTAACATAAGCTCTATTTCATGTCGGTGCCACTACCCCAAAGGGGGTGTAGGAGCAAAAAGCGACCTGAATTTCGTTTTTTGTAATACGCAGGGCTATCAACTTGAATCTAGGCATGGTACTTACTTATAAGATATAAATGATCTCTAAGAACATTTCCTAAATAATTCGAAATTAAAAAGGGGTGAAAATGAACGAAAACGTTCTAAGAAACGTTCTAGATGGTGATTTCTATGCTATCTCAGGAAGTACCCAACTGATTTCAAAAGTAATGGTTAGAAATTGATGATTACAGCCCTTGCTCTAATATAGGATCTATTTCATGTCGGCGTCACTACCATTTGCGGTTGCATTTTAAAAAACGTTCTAAATTGTGATTTTTGTGGTACTCAAGGGTCTAGCAACTTTTTAGCATAACAATTTGGCATGGTAATTCCTTATGCGATGTAAATGTTCTCTAACAACAGTTTCTTAAAAATTTGAAATTTAAAAGGGGTGAAAATGAACGAAAATCGTTCTAAAAACATTCTAAATTGCGCTTTCTACGCAATCTCAGGAAAAATAAACCGATTTCAGAAGTAATGGTTTCAAATCGATGGTGACAGTCCTCGCTCCAACATAGCCTATATTTTACGTTGTTGTCATTACCAACTGGGGGTTACAAGAGCAAAAAATGTTCGAAGAATGTAACGAAGATTTGTCGAAAGAAAATTCCAAATTTAAAAAGTTGAAGTGAGCGAAAAGCGTCCTATAAGCGTTCTAAATTATGACTTTTATGCATTCGTATGAAATACGAAACCGATTTCAATCATAATGGTTGCGCGAATTGATGGTGATAGAACCTGCTCAAACATATGCTACATTTTATGTCGGTGCCACAACCCCTACAGGGTTGCAGGAGCAAAAAACTTTCTAAATTGCGATTTCTGCGGTACTGAAGAGGCTAGAAACTGTAAATATAACCCGGTAGTTACTTATAAAATATAAATGTCCTCTACGAACAGTCGAAAATAAATTCGAAATTAAAAACAGGTGAAACGAAGGGAAGGAGCGAAAAGCATTCTAAAAGAGTGCTAAATTACGATTTCTATGGAATCTCAGGAAATAATAAACTGATTACAGAAGTTATTGGTTGCGAATCAAGGGTGATAGTCCCTGATCCTTTAGGGGATATATTTTATGCCGGTGTCACTACCACCTGGTTGGCAGGAACAACGAGAAACGCCTTTAAAAACATCTAAAGTCCGTTTTCTATAGAATATTCGGAAATACCAACCGATTTCAAGGTTATTGTTGGCAAATTAAAGATGACAGTCTCTGTTTCAACATTTTTTGAGACATTCTATTTCAACTCTGTTTCGGCATTTTATGTTTGTGCCCCTAACATCAGAGAGGTTGTAGACTGTTTGACAAGAAGCTTGGAATATGACATGAGGGGTAATTTTAAGATGTAAATGTGTTTAGATGTTTTCTAAAAAATTCAAATCTTCAAATGAATACAGAAATGAGTGTATGAAATGAGCATAAAAGTCTCAAAATACTTTCTAAATTATAATTTATTTAGAATTAATTTTAGTTCTTTTTATTAATTAAAATCTAACTTCTGTCTATTGCAGTTTTATAATGAAGTTTAGTCAAACTGTGGCTTAATTTATAATTTTTGAATTATTCCAGAAAGTGCTCTTCTAATAAGAATTAGACATACGAATATCACTTGGTATATTTCAACTACTACGCGAGGAAAGCCGCGGGTTTTGCTAGTAAAATATAAAACTGTAAAATCAAAAGCAAAGGTCAATGTATTCATTTTTTAAACTCTGCAGTAATTAACTTATGTTTCGATACTTAAATTTTTATATTTTTTCCTAATGTGAAAAATAAATTATAGTAACATTGTTACCTTATTGCAACAATTAAAAATCTAGATTTAAACATGACCACCATTAAGAGACCACTTCTCGGAGCGACCAATTTTTATTGGAACGGAACGTGGTCGCTTTAGGGAGTTTTTACTGTATATTATATATTTCTAACGTTTAATGAAGTTTTTCTAAAAGTGGCAGTAAAATAACTCCGTTTTTTCAGGAAAAAAGAAAGAAAAGGATAAATAATGGGATATCGTCTTCTATACGAAATGCATATTGAATAATAAAAAAAAGGGGTAGAACAATATTTTTATTTTTGTTTTGTTTGAATAAATATATTTAATATTATTTACTTTACATTCGCTTTATAAAAAAATGTAATGAAAAGAATGTTTATATGACTTACTGAAATTAACTTATTTTTACTGAAATTATTATCAAAATGTTGAAAGATTTGAAATGGTAGTTTTCGAATTTGTTTAAAATATAAATGAAAAGATTGTGATAGAATATGAAGTTTTGAGCGCGGAGTCTGAACATACGTACAGACGTGGATGAAAAAGTAAACACACCCTACCAACTCTGGAACTACAGTCCTCAGCAAAAGTTTAGACACTGGTGATATTTAACCTTAAAATAAAAAATACGAACACTTGGGTTACACAAATGGCTGTACTTATTTTAAAATATATATCGAACGTTTTAGGACAGAAACAACGCTTTTAATGTAGGATATTAGGTAGCTTTCTTTACAAAAAAGCTACCTATTGCAGCCGTTCGGAGGAAAGCGATTTCAAAAAATTTTGGTATATTTTCATCGATCATGACCCCCAGACCCCGAAACCACCCTCCGTTCAAAATTGATATATATATATATATATATATATATATATATATATATATATCCATATATATATATATATATATATCTGACATATGTCACACTGTAACTCCCGTAATTATGAACCGATTTCGATGTAATTCGGTGTGTACATAGTACATACCAATGTCTCAACCGAGTTCGTTGGCCAGCTTCATCCGCCGTTTTGTTTCAAAATGACGGCCATTTAAAATTTTTAAAAAATTTTTAAACTTGAAATGTGGTACCAAAAAATTAAAAATGGAAAAATATTTTTTTCTTATGTATTTGACCTTTATACAAAGATTCCGGAGCAGTTTTTGTTTCGTCTATATCTTAAAAAATGGCTGAGTTATAGCATTTTGAATTTCTAGCGTGGCTGACATTTTGAAACGTCCTGAATTTTGTCACGCGATAAAAGGCGTATTTATGAACCGATTTGGATGTAATTCAGTGTGTACATAGTACATACCAATCTCTCGACCGAGTTCGTTGGCCAGCTTCATCCGCCATTTTGTTTCAAAATGGCGGCCATTTAAAAAAATTTTAGAAATTTAAAATTTGAAATGTGGTACCAAAAAATTGAAAATGGAAAAATATTTTTTCTTATGTATTTGACCTTTATACAAAGATTTCGGAGCAGTATTTGTTTCGTCTATATCTTAAAAAATGGCTGAGTTATAGCATTTTGAATTTCTAGCGTGGCTGACATTTTGAAACGTCCTGAATTTTGACACGCGATAAAAGGCGTATTTATGAACCGATTTGGATGTAACTTCGTTTATACATAGTACATACCAATGTCTCGACCGGGTTCGTTGGCCAGCTTCATCCGCCATCTTGTTTAAAAATGGTGGCCATTTAAATTTTTAAGAAAAATTTAAATTTGAAATGTGGTACAAATAAATTAAAAACTGAAAAAATATTTACTTCTTATGTGTTTGACCTTGATAAAAAGATTCGGGAGCAGTTTTTGTTTCGTCTATATCTTAAGAAATGGCTGAGTTATAGCATTTTGAATTTCTAGCGTGGCTGACATTTTGAAACGTCCTGATTTTTCTCACATAATAACAGGCGTATTTATGAACCGACTTGGATGTACCTTGGTGTGTACATAGTACATACAAATATCTCGACTGAGTTAGTTGGCCGGCTTCATCCGCCATCTTGTTTCAAAATGGCGGCCATTTAAAAAAATTAAAAAATAAAAAAATTTAAATGAGATAACAAAAAATTGGAAAGTGAAAAAGATTTTTTTTGTATGTGTTTGACCTTAATACAAAGATTCCGGAACAATTTTTCTTTCGTCTATATCTAAAAAAAATGGCTGAGTAATAGCAATTTGAATTTCTCTTGTGGCTGAAATTTTAAAACGACCTGATTTTTGTCACGCGATAACAGGCGTAATTATGAACCTATTTGGATGTAACTTGGTCTGTACATAGTACATACCAATGTCTCGACCGAGTTCGTTTGCCAGCTTCATTCGCCATCTTGTTTCAAAAGGGTTGCCATTTAAAAAAAATTAAATTTAAAATTCAAAATGAGGTATTAAACAATTGGAAAATTAAAAAGATTTTTTTATGTGTTTGGCCTTGATACAAAGATTCCCGAGCAGTTTTTGTTTCTGAAAATTTGTTCTTTTGTTTATATCTTAAAAAATGGTTGATTTATAGCACTTTGAATTTCTAGCATGGCTAACATTTTGAACCGATCTTTTATTTGTCTCGCGATAACACACGTATTCGCCTATTTCGATGTAAGAAGGCATGTGGATAGTATACATCAACACCTCGACCAAGTTCGCTGGCCAGATTCATCAGCCATCTTGTTTCAAAATGGCGACCATTAAATTAAAAAATACATATATATTTAAAGTGAGGTGCAAAATAACTAGAAATTGAAAAAGGTTTCTTTCTTAAGTATTTGACCTTGATATAAGGATTCAGGAGCATTTTTTGTTTGTCTTTACCTTAAAAAATGGCTCAGATATAGCAGTTTCAATTTCTATTGTGGGTGACATTTTGAAAAATCTGATTTTTTGCATGCGACAGCACTCCTATATATTAACCGATTCCGATGTGAGTGAGCATGTGCACAGCAATTACTAAGGTCTCGATCAAGTTCACTGCTTAGCCTCATCCACCATGTTGTCTTAAAATGACAGGCACTTTAAGAAATTGCCGAATTTGGCAGCCAAATATATGTTACTTTAAAGAAAAGCAGCTTGGATAAAGCTGACTAATTTCGCGAAATTCTCATTCATTATATTGATAAAAATTAGTATTGAATCTCCTATATTCGGTTTCCACTAAATTGAGCTTCGTGTGTTTGAATGATATAATTTGTTTTTTTTTAAATAAGGATTATGAAAGCTACCTCTTCCTCCCGGCACTGGCCGGAAGGACTTTTATTTAATTTAACTGAAAAAAGTGAAATTTGCATTTTGCAAAAGTTTAGACACTTTTCTGATTTTTGGCAACTGTCCACGGAAAAACGCAAATTTCAAACTTATGACGTTACATGCATGAAGTATTTAAGTGTACCTCGCGATAGTATCGGTTAGTAAAGATGCCGCGAGCTAGAAATTTTCAGTCAAATGAAGTAATTAAAGAATGGAAGCTGCAGTTGAAAGGGAAGACTGTTGAAGAAATTTCAGTTTCATTGAATCGTCCAAAGAAGTCTGTCAATCAAGCACTGTTTAAGGGTGACTCTTTCAAAGGAAAACATACATCTGGAAGGCCTCGTGTGGCCAGAAAACGAGATTATAGAAGTATCCATAAGCTGGCATCTAGGCAAATAATGATTGCTAATCGCATTAAAAGTGTGTCAGAGCTTTTTGTGTCAATGGATACTTTCGTAGATGAATTAAAGAAAGATGTAAATTAGTTTACATGAAAATGATAAAAATACCAGCCTTGAAATCTCACAAAAAATTGACCCCTTTCCGTTGGGGGAGTAATTCT
This sequence comes from Maratus speciosus, assembly GCA_963932465.1. Lineage (NCBI taxonomy): Eukaryota > Metazoa > Arthropoda > Arachnida > Araneae > Salticidae > Maratus > Maratus speciosus. The sequence continues at coordinate 150,819,035 of OZ010793.1, read as the reverse complement.
GTTTATAAACTGGTGAAATAATGAACTGACACCAGAATTTATATACGAATTTATTCGAAAATATGTAAATGCTTATTTTCAGGTACATCATAAAAGGAAATTTCAATTAAATATTCTTGGTGACGTTTGTCACTTTTGGAATTAAAATTAAGTGTCCTTTGCCCTCGAAAGTATTAATGATTTTGGCCTCACTTTGTTTTAATTATCAAGTATCTCTGGAGTTTCTCAACATCGCCAAGCAGCGCAAGACTACATACATACATTGGAAAACAATTTATAGCCATTTGGTGAACTTTTAGCTCTTCCAAAGTATGTATTTGAGCTAGATAATCCGTCTATTCATGTTGCATACAAATCAAAAAATTGGTTTAACTCTCAAAATATTACTGTTCTGGACTGGTCAGCGTGTAAATCTGATCTGAACTGAATCGAAAATTTTTGTGGCATCATATCTCATACGGTTTATGCAATTTTTTCACAAAACTCCTCTGTAAATGAACTTCGATCTGCTGTTGAACGTGTTTGGTACGAAATAGACTCCCAAGTGATGAGGGATTTAGTTTCTTCGATGTAAAGACACATTTTTGCATTAATAGCAGACAATGTAGGTGTAATTCGACTTTAATTTATGATATTTTTCTGTTAACAGACAGATTGTCTATACTTTTGCCACAATGCTAAATTTGTTTTTTTCTCATTATATATTACGTAAAGTGTATAAATAAAAATTTGTTGTCTGTGAATGAAGGATAAGTCCCCAATAATATATGACAGCTGAGTTACAACAATTCGTTACATACTTCTCAGTACAGAAGCATAATCGATCATTGTCTAAACTTTTGCTGCGCACTGTAATTATAATACAAGAAAGTTTCTTGTACCAAACGATTGGAAATAAAGTCTACTTTTAAATGATGGATATAAAATTTGCTTAGGGGGGGAGGGGGGGGTCATATACATATCAAAACCAGACCAAATTTTGTTTTTTTTCAATGGCAGCACCCAATTTTGACAACATATTTTAAATCTTCGGTTCAAACTATGCCAAGAAACGAAATTTCAAGTCATTCCATTGATAAATTTTTGAATTATAAACATTCAAAATTTAGAGCTTCTAATATTAAATTACATTTTCATATTTTTATTAATATCTCCTGAAATTATAATCCTAATGTGATAATTTTTTTGCGTGGTTATAATACTAAATACCCAAACATAAATACATTGAATTTCTAATTTAAAAAATTTTATAATATGAATTATGAATTATGAAATTAATATTAGAAAAAAAATATTAATTACAAACTGCAAGTTTTTTGATAGGTTTATATTTATCATGTCTTGCTTTATGCGAATTCTCAATTTCAAAATTTTCTTCCAAGTAATTTTTGAGTTATGATTTAATAAGCGGTCAAGTGCGAGTATTACTTGCGCTCAGAGGGCTCCGTACAGTAAATATATGAATTATTAACTGTATTATTAAAAATAATCGTTTCTAAAAGAATAATAAGGCTTTGTAAAAAATTATACAACGTAGGGTTGGGTATAGCTGTATACTACAAAGGTATGAATGGGTATACCATAAAAGTTCAAAGAGATATCCAGCCTAAATAATATAAAATATTTGTATTCTGTATAACTTTCTATTATGTTACATCTGTTTATGATGAATTTCATTCGGTACTGACAATAAAAGTAGTGCGTATTTAAACTTCATTTGGCACTTCATAAAAATAAATTCAGCGTAGTAATCATCTTTTCTTTTTACAGTGTATCTAAAACAAAACCCCTGATCAAATTTTAACCTTGGCATTGTGCTAAGCACGCTTCGAAAGGAGGTCGCAAAGGTGCAACGCCGCCTTGCTTCGTGCCGAATTTTTTCCAGATGGGTTTAAAATTAACTTTTAAAGACACGGGAAGCGTATTGAGAGATCCACTCAATGCAAACTAGTTGCGAATCTCATAGTATTTATGTATTTAATTCTAATTAAATTAGTCTGTTTCTAACAGTTTGACGTTCTTTTCTTGTGCACGGTTACTGGGCATTACATTACACATATATATCATTAAATGCTGTTATCTAGGGTTTAAAACCCGATGGTACATAGAGTACGCCGCCCCTGTCATTATGTATGCCCAAACCGTCTGTGTCTTTAAGGGTAAATATCTCGGCTAATGACCGACGATTTTTTTCGAAAATCTGTATCACCAATGCTTTTATACTTCTGCTACGATAGGTGCCTACAGCGCTCCTCAACACCTTTGCTGAATGCCCGAAAATCGAAATTTTTGTATAACGGAAAAATGCTATTTTCTTAAAAACTAAGTGAACTAGGTTAATCGTTATAATTTTCCTGCAAGGTCTACTACCTCTATTTTTTTTCATAATTTTATTTTTAGTAGATTCGGAAATAGAAGGAGAGAGACATATTTTTGCACTACATTTTCGAAGCTATCTCTGAAAATATAATACGTAAAAACAAAAGAAATATATTTTTGAGTTCAGCGTTACGAATGTTTTCACACGATATCTCCAAACGATATAAAAAGAAATTATTTTTGTTTTCATGTAACTTAATTAGCCCCTCTACATTTTCCCCAAATATATTTGCGAATGTTTATTAATCTGTAAATACGTGGGCCACTAGTCTTTATTATTTCCCTCCAATTTGAACTTTCCACGTTCCATAGTTTACGAGTAAAACGGCTGTGACAGATGACACATGAGTGATCTTATAATGGTTACGTTGTTACTTTTTAAGTACGGAACCCTATAAATATCAAAAGGGCGGTTTAGGGCCCATATAAGATGTGCAGAAAAGCATCATTTGAAAAAAAATTATTTTATTTATTTTATTGAAATATTTGGGGTCGCAATAGTCGAAACACATCAAGCGAGTGAAATGGTCATATTGGCAAGAAATATTACATTAATAGAAGTGACATTGTCATTCTATAGCATTTCAACGATCGAGTACCGAACTTCAGTTTGGATACAGCCCCTAAATTATGCTAATTTTAAAATAATTAATTTCTCTTAAACGAATCGTACACGAATTTCGTGAAAATTTGGATTTAGACTAATTGAAGGGTGTGGAATTCATTTATGGTGTCAAAATTGGGTATTACTGATGAAAAAAACAAAGTATGGGTTCGTTTTGATATGGGGAATTTTTTCAAAAAAAGACTTGATTTGGGGAAAATTTTTGATCTTAAATTACTTAAATATTTTTTATAGTTGTAAATTGAAAATTTAAAAATTTCCTTTTTGAGTAAAAACTGAGTTGGGGACTTTTGCGAAAAAAGCCACTAATTTGGGGAAAATTTCAGAAATTTTGGGGAAATTGACTTTTGACTATCTGGCAACACTGCATTGATGGGCTTACTAGTTGAAGTCAACTTCACGCCACTTTAAACATAGGATGTCTTACTATTGTGTGAACCATTAGAAAATAATTAAAATGTAGATAAAAACTACTTTATAAAGTTTAAAATATTAAAGGAAGTTAAAAATTTGAAGAAATTAGAAAAAAGAGGGTGAGATATTTCTCTTAACAGTATTGTCACCTTGAGGACTTCCGCGCTGACGTCAACTTTGCACACAGTCTATTGATGGTTGCCTTGTAATAAATGAGCCACTGGGAGAGAAAAAGTCTAGTTGTAGTATAAAAACTAGGTAATAAGAATTAAATATATTATTTAAAAAATTAAAATTACTTTCTGAAAAAAAGTGGTATTAAAGAATATAGAAGTGTAAAGAATTTACTAGTTTAAAAATAATAAAAAAATAAATGAAAAAGTAAATAAAAATATTTAAATAAAAAATTTAAAATTTAAAAGATATAAGCCCAGTAAAGAACTAGTATGTTGTGGCCATCACAAAACTTTCTTCTATATAAATCACGTAAATTAAATCAGTACAAGAAATTACGTCAATTTAGCACCAATTCATATCAAAGTATATCTGAATTTGATGTTTGATGAAAATTCGTGCATTAGTTCTTGAGATAGAGCTATAGCGGAAATTCTGAAAAATGACGCATAAAAGCGCCACCTGTGGAGCCATTTACACCAAAACATAAACAGCACTAATTGATATTGAGGTACACCTGAATCTGAAGTTTGATGAAAATTCGTGCATTACTTTTTGAGATAGAGCTATGGTGGAAATTTTCAAAAATGCAGCATCGCAGCGTCACCTGTTGAGCGATTTACACCAAAATGTATAAAACGTCATTTCATGTCAAGGACTAAATGAATGTGAAGTTTGATGAAAATCCGTGCATTAGTTCTGGAGATTGAGCTATTGTGGAAATCGTGAAAAATGTTGCATAGCAGCGCCACCTGTTGAGAGATTTACACAACGAACTAATCAGCATCAATTTATATCAGGGACTAACTGAATATAAATTTTTATTAAATTCCGTGCTTTAGTTCTTGAGGTAGAACGCCCACAAAATTCGTATCACATACAGAGAGACATCTTGTAAAAATATGTTTTTCGGAATCTCTGACCCCTAAAACGTGTAAATCCGTCGAAAACCGAAAGTCGAAAATTTTCACGAATCCAATATTTTCTTCTTGTAAAGATAGAAGAAAGTAAAAATATGCAAAAATGAAAATATCAAACGGCATGTTTCTCTGCTTCCAACTGAAAAACTTTACGATTTTTCTTTGCGACCGACTGACGAATTTCACGATATTTTCCCACGACCAATTGACAAAGTTTGCGATATTTTTCAACGAGCAATTGAGGAATTTTGCGATTTTTTCCGTGACCAATTGGCGAATTTCGCAATATTTTTCCGTGACTGATTGACAAATTTCGCTATACTTTCCCGCGACCGATTGACGAATTTTGTGATTTTTTTTTCCAATCGACGGTTTTCCGATTGTTTTCCGCAAACAACTGACGAATTCCACGATATTTTACGTCTCGAATGATTGACAAAATCCGCGATTTTTTTTTCAACGACCAATTTATTTGTTTGCAAGTTTTTTCTTCTTTTTTTTATGTGACTGAAAAAGGAAATAAGCAAAAGGGCAGTAACGGCCACCAGACACGACATACTACCAAATTGGCCTACAGTCAGCATTAAATAAAAATGAGATTAGATTTTGTGGTGCACACGAAAAAAAAAAAAAAATGGAACTCTACAAGAAACATATTTAGAAGCAACAAACTAATTGATCCTTTCAATTCATAGAAATTAGGATTTGAGGTTTTGAAGTTGACCCATTTCTCGTGTAATTTCAGAAATAAATTGACTGTTTCCTTTTCAAAATTTGGACATGGGTTTAAAATTTCAATGCATAGAACCTAGTTCAATCAAATAAACGAAAGTACCACAGGTATTCAAGTTTGGACTGTAATTCCATTAAAGATATACTAATAAAACAATTTTGTTCACAAGTGACCACATTTGACAATATCATCATCGATGTGCATTGTTCATGCAAGTAGTTAAAAATGAAGTGACATTTGATTTAAAAAAAATTTCTTTAAAAAAATTAAGAGAGCACAACCATGCATTTCTGATAATTTCCAAATTTATAAAAGTTACTCTGTGCTATCTGTCACATGCTTTGTGGAAGAGGCTTGAGCAACCAAAATCGAATAAAATCTAAATTAGGTAATTCTTTTAACAGCCCAGTTTTAAGTGTCCATTACATTTGGTGAAAGATGAAAAATAGACGTGTGTTAATTAAAGCGTTCAAAAAGGATGTTATTTTAACAACCCAGCTTTCAGAATATAATGCGGACGCCAATTATGAATTTATGAACTTAAAATGTACTTAAAGAAGTCAATTAACCTCTTAAAATACAATTTCTTTACCGGTAAAGCTTTTTACCTTCTTCCATAAAAAATATTCAAAACATAACCAAATTTCTAATTCACGTTACATGATACATAAAAGGTATCACGAGAATAAAAGATGAGAGGATAATAAAAAATAAACAAACATCGACAATAGATTTAACAACGTTGTGTATTATATATAAAGCTTGATTTTCATCCTTTATTTTAATAAAAAATAAACGAATTTTAACTACGATAAAATTCGGTTCGTTCGAACGACAATATTTTTTCACGAATTTTTGTCGGGAGGTGCATAACCGTCATATTTTATAATCGTTGAAAATTTCAAACAGTTCGGACAACAAGAATTATTTCTTTTTAACTACTGAAATTAGGGATGCACCGAATAGTGATTTTGGCCGAATACCGAATATTCGGCCAACAGGCGAACCGAATACCGAATATTCGGCTAGCCGAATAATAACTGCTAGGCCGAATACGAATATTTGACTTGTCGAATACTTTTATATTTCAAAGTTTAAAGGCATTAAAATGTTAAATTTTAAAACAATTTTACATAATATTTAAAACAGAAACTTTTATTCTGATAAACAAGGGCTTTTTTCAAGTAAACTTTATGCTGAAAAAAATCTGCTTTGAGTTATTTAAGAAGAGGATAGTTATAAAAAAAAAATCTAATTAATAAAATTGTAAATTTCATGGCTTCTTCTGAGAATTTAAACAAATGAATAAAATTTTCTTAAATTCTAAAACAAACATTTTAAAATCTAAGAGAAGTTGTGAAAAAATCGGAAGAAAAATTGTACAGGATCATATATTTGCTTGTCAAGAAGAGACCAAAGTAAAAGTTAATAAATAATAATAAATTCAAATTTTATATGGTGACAACTTAGCAAGAATAACTGTTCTACACCCTTTGATTAAGCAAGGAAGTTTTTAAATGCATCCTAGATCGGTGTCTGGAGTGGGCAATCATTTTCAGAGATTGTAAATATTGTTCTTAAAATCTTAGCAAGAAACAGATTATTTACTGGACAATGTTGAGGAACTTTCATTTGTACATAATTAATTTCAATGAAAATCCTCATGATTGGTTAATTTTCTTAAATAATACCATGCCGAATAATTTGCTATTCGGCCAAGCCGAATATTCGGCATACAAATAGTCTGATATTCGGCCAAACCGAATATTTGATAACATGGCCGAATACCGAATAGATACCGAATATTCTGTGCATCCCTAACTGAAATAGACCAAATGAAAAAAAAAATAATCTTGTGACCCCTTTTACCACTAAGTATCAATACGTTTTCAGGATTTTTTTCACACAGGTGGCGAAAACATCATGTTTTTAACTCCTAAAAATTTCAGAGTCTGGACGATAACGACTATTAAACTAGTATGTTGTGGCCATCACAAAACTTTCTTCTATATAAATCACATCAATTAAATCATTTAAATAGTACAAGAAATTACATGAATTTAGCACCAATTCATATCAAAATATATCTGAATTTGAAGTTTGATGAAAATTCGTGCATTAGTTCTAGAGATAGAGCTATAGCGGAAATACTGAAAAATGTAACATAGCAACGCCACCTGTTGAGCGATTTACACAAAAGCATAAATAACACTAATCGATATCAAGGTATACCTGAATCTGAAGTTTGATCAAAATTCGTGCATTAGTTATTGAGATAGAGCTATGGTGGAAATTCTGAAAAATGCGGCACAGCAGCGCCACCTATTGAGCGATTTGAACCAAAAATTAAACAGCACTAATTCATATCAAGGTCCTAATTGAATCTGAAGTTTGTTGAAAATCCAAGCATTAGTTCTTGAGATAGAGCTATTGCGAAAATTACAAAAAAATGCAGCATAGCAGCTCCACCTGTTGAACGATTTACACCAAAATCGACAAAACGTCAATTCATGTCAAGGTATACCTGAATCTGAAGTTTGATGAAAGTTCGTGCATTAGTTATTGAGGTAGAGCTATGGTGGAAATTCTGAAAAATACTGCATAGCAGCGCCACCAGTTGAGCGATTTACACCGAAAACTAAGCAGCTCTAATTCATATCCAGGTATACCTTAAACTGCAGTTTGTTGAAAATCCACGCATTAGTTCTTGAGACAGAGCAATTTCAGAAATTACAAAAAATGCAGCATAGCAGCGCCACCTGTTGAGTGATTTACACCAAAATGTTTAAAACACCAATTCATGTCAAGGACTAACTGGATCTGAAGTTTGATTAAAATTCGTTCATTAGTTCTGGAGATTGAGCTATTGTGTAAATCGTAAAAAATGTTGCATAGCAGCGCCACTTGTTGAGCGATTTACACCAAAAACTAATCAGTACCAATTTATATCAGGGACTAACTGAATATAAATTTTTATTAAATTCCGTTCTTGAGATAGAGCGCCCACAAAATATGTGTCACATACAGACAGACAGACTCACAGACAGACATTTTGTAAAAACATGTTTTTCGGAATCTCTGACCCCTAAAACGTGTAAATCCGTCGAAAACCGAAAGTCGAAAATTTTCACGAATCAAATACTTTCTTCTTGTAAAGATAGAAGAAAGTAACAAGTTGGAAATTGCTCGTCAAACGTGGCAAATGAGGTGCGTTCGTACTATAACTAGTTTTATAATTATTTTTTGCACCCCATATTGTAATGAATGTATACTTTTTTGCACTTCATAAAGCGCATAGTCTGATACATCATTAAAATGCCTTTCCAATAATTTTTTCCCATTCCCCGTAATGTAACGGAACACTTTTGACTGTCCCTGTAATTAAACTATACATCCGATTTTCCTAAAATTTGAAACAGCTCAACAAAACTTTGCAACAATTATATCTTTAAAATTTCAGACCATTCGGAAGGCTGTAATATCATTAAAATGCACTTGCAATAATTTTTCCCATTCCCCGTAATGTAACGGAACACTTTCGACTGTCCCTGTAATTAAACTATACATCCGATTTTCCTAAAATTTGAAATAGCTCAACAAAACTTTGCAACAATTATATCTTTAAAATTTCAGACCATTCGGAAGGCTGTAATATTATTAAAATGCACTTGCAATAATTTTTCCCATTGGCCGTAATGTAAAGAAAAACTTTTGACTGTCCCTGTAATTAAACTATGCATCCGATTTTCCTAAAATTTGAAATGGCTCGACAAAATTTTTCAACAGTTATATCTTTAAAATTTCAGATCATTCGGAAGGCTCTAATATCATTAAAATGCACTTGCAATAATTTTTCCCATTGGCCGTAATGTAAAGAAAAACTTTTGACTGTCCCTGTAATTAAACTATACATCCGATTTTCCTAAAATTTGAAATGGCTCGACAAAATTTTTCAACAGTTATATCTTTAAAATTTCAGATCATTCGGAAGGCTCTAATATCATTAAAATGCACTTGCAATAATTTTTCCCATTGGCCGTAATGTAAAGAAAAACTTTTGACTGTCCCTGTAATTAAACTATGCATCCGATTTTCCTAAAATTTGAAATGGCTCGACAAAATTTTTCAACAGTTATATCTTTAAAATTTCAGATCATTCGGAAGGCTGTAATATCATTAAAATGCACTTGCAATAATTTTTCCCATTGGCCGTAATGTAAAGAAAAACTTTTGACTGTCCCTGTAATTAAACTATGCATCCGATTTTCCTAAAATTTGAAATGGCTCGACAAAATTTTTCAACAGTTATATCTTTAAAATTTCAGATCATTCGGAAGGCTCTAATATCATTAAAATGCACTTGCAATAATTTTTCCCATTGGCCGTAATGTAAAGAAAAACTTTTGACTGTCCCTGTAATTAAACTATGCATCCGATTTTCCTAAAATTTGAAATGGCTCGACAAAATTTTTCAACAGTTATATCTTTAAAATTTCAGATCATTCGGAAGGCTGTAATATCATTAAAATGCACTTGCAATAATTTTTCCCATTGGCCGTAATGTAAAGAAAAACTTTTGACTGTCCCTGTAATTAAACTATGCATCCGATTTTCCTAAAATTTGAAATGGCTCGACAAAATTTTTCAACAGTTATATCTTTAAAATTTCAGATCATTCGGAAGGCTCTAATATCATTAAAATGCACTTGCAATAATTTTTCCCATTGGCCGTAATGTAAAGAAAAACTTTTGACTGTCCCTGTAATTAAACTATACATCCGATTTTCCTAAAATTTGAAATGGCTCGACAAAATTTTGCAACAGTTATATCTTTAAAATTTCAGATCATTCGGAAGGCTGTAATATCATTAAAACGCACTTGCAATAATTTTTCCCATTGGCCGTAATGTAAAGAAAAACTTTTGACTGTCCCTGTAATTAAACTATGCATCCGATTTTCCTAAAATTTGAAATGACTCGACAAAATTTTTCAACAGTTATATCTTTAAAATTTCAGATCATTCGGAAGGCTCTAATATCATTAAAACGCACTTGCAATAATTTTTCCCATTGGCCGTAATGTAAAGAAAAATTTTTGACAGTCCCTGTAATTAAACTATACATCCGATTTTCCTAAAATTTGAAATGGCTCGACAAAATTTTGCAACAGTTATATCTTTAAAATTTCAGATCATTCGGAAGGCTCTAATATCATTAAAATGCGCTTTCAATAATTTTTCCCATTGGCCGTAATGTAAAGAAAAACTTTTGACTGTCCCTGTAATTAAACTATACATCCGATTTTCATAAAATTTGAAATGGCTCGACAAAATTTTGCAATAATCATATATTTGAAATTTCAGACCATTCGGTTGGGTAGTTTTTGCTCTGTTACATGCGGACAGACGGACGGACGGACAGACGGACAGACGGACGGACAGACGGACGGACGGACGGACTGAACGACGACTATAGGTGCTACGTATTTATATAATTACGAACGCACCTAAAAATAACATAATCGGACAAAGCTGGTAAAGGCAGGCCGGTCAAGGGAGTGACAGATGTTATGTCACACTAAAACAAAACAAGTTCAAAACTGCTCGTCAAACGTGGCAAATAAGGTGCGTTCGTATTATAACTAGTTTTATAATAATTTTTTGCACCGCATATTGTACTGAATGTATATTTTAGTGCACTTCATAAGTGCATATCAATTTCATTCTGTTCGAAAGGCTCTAACATCATTAAAATGCACTTGAAATAATTTTTACCCATTGGCCTTAATGTAACGGAAAACTTTTGACTGCCCCTGTAATTAAACTATGCACCCGATTTCCATAAAATTTGTAATGACACGGCGTAATTGTTGCAACAATTATATATTTAAAATTTCAGATCATTCGGAAGGCTGTAACATCATTAAAATGCACGTACAATAATTTCTTCCTATCGCCCGTAATGTAGAGGAAAACGTTTGACTCTCCCTGTAAATCATGGAAGACGGTAGTATTCCGAGTGACGCAGCCTTAAGCCTAAAATTGCATCGTATCGTATCGTATCGTAGAATTCGTAGATGGCGGAACTCATATATACAGCTAACTCGACATCAAAGAAAACGCGAAAAGCCGCCTTTTAATAACTCAGCAGATATAGGTCCTAATGTTCTGAATTTTCTAGAACAGTCTTATATCTGCAGTCTAATCGTATACTGAAATTTTTACATTTCTACGTGCAGTATATTTTGAGATCTAAATAGCCATTTTTAAAGTGAAAACGTTGGTATGATATCGAGGAAGTTCCTAATTTGAAAATCTCGAAAACGGTTCTAACAATTATCTTTAAATTGATACATAATATAAATCTGATTAAGGCGAGGTGAATAGCACTTTTCTTTTTTCTGGGAAAACTCATTTTATTTTTGACATTTTCGTTTCCGTTAATGCCCAGTCAACCATTAATCTCTGGTAATTTTCTCGTCTGTGATTAGTGAGTGGGAGGCTAACATTAGCCTCGTAATGAGTAGGTTTGACGTCATCACATCGCGCCAATGAGCGCGAAGGGCTGTGACTTTCAGTAGATAGATAAAGATAATCCATGTTTATTTGTGTGGCGAGCAGAAATTACAAATTACGCTATAACGATGGATTTAGTGTTTTAAGTCGTTGTTTCCTTTCGGATTTGAAGTTAATTATTTTATATCTCCTTATTTACATTTAGTTATTCGCGTTTGTAACAAAAAACTCGCCCTCTAGCGATCTAAAGGGTACCACTGCTTTTTTCATCGCGTTAGCATTACTTACCGTGAGTCAAATAGCATTTGGGATTTTTAATTCTTAATAAATCTGAATAAAACCGCAAAAAAAAAGATAATACATGCTGTTATATGCCCCAATGCAACTCTAGATGATCGAAAAATCCCGATTTAAGCTTTCATTTATTTCCAAATGAAAAAAATAAAATACCTGTCGTCTCTAAAAACGGCAACAAAACTTTGATCAGCAGAAATTCCGATGTCTCGTTGAGGCTGACAGTTTGTTCAAATTTAATCGTGATTTAAATCAAATTATTAAAAAAAATAATGGATTAAAATATTTTTTTAATGATGTGAAAATTATATTAAAATAGATGTTACCAGGTTTAAAAAGCATTTCATTTTAAAACTTTAATTAAATCTGGTCATCGTCATAAACTTTCTTTGAATAATCAAATTATTCACTCTTTTATAGAAAATAAGCACAAGAAATAAAATAATTTTTTCTAGATTAAATAAAATAAATAAATGATTCTTATTTGTTTTTTATAAATAAATACATAATAAATTTCAGGTAAAAGAAAATTTCAGAATGATAACATCTGTTATACAGTTATAGTAAGAGAATGGAAAAAAGTAAAACAAAATCTAATCAGTATACAAATGTTTAGAAAGAACTACTTCAGTAAAAGTTTATAAAATATTTTCTACTTTTGGATTAGCACAACATATCAAAGAAAGCAATTGATAAAAGATGAAAAGTAACAAATTTTTTTTGCTTTTTAATTGGAAGAGCTACGTTCCAATCAAGGTTAATAAATATGATAATTTCAAAATGGTCAACTTATCGATGATTACAAATATTTTCAGAGTCCATACAAATTAGAAATTGAAACATAATGCACAAAGCATGAAAACTAATATATTCTAAATGTCTTTCTTCTTCTTTTTTTCTTTAATATTTTGGGTAGTTAATGTTGATAGAAAGTATGATTAACCATTAATATGATTATATTTAGTCTCTGTATATGTATGAATTAACAGATATTATTATTATTTTTGTTGTTAATGCACATATATCTGCATCAGCTTAGAATTATGCAACTGCAATAATTTTACAAACTACAAATACATAAAGAACTGCCATAAAATTTCTTTTATTTGTTATATTCTAAGAATTCTATTAATTTCATGCATTAAATTACCTAATGAAATTAGTTATTTATCGTTTTTATTATTTATCCAATTACCATCTATTATTTTAATAATTAGCGATAAAAATATTCTTTAATATCCTAATTACCGGTTTGGTTGTTTTAAAAACCTACAATTTTGACGGCGATTAACCCTTTATGTCCCAAATTATGAATTCATGAAAATTTCATCTTCTAAAGCATTTTTCGTGAATTTTTTAAACTATATTAGAAGATTTACATAATCATTTAATAAATTTTAAAAGGATTTTGCCAAATAAAATTAATTAAATTTGAATATATTGAGATTTTGTGCAATATTTATAACTCCACTCAAATCTTTTATTTAAAAAATATTTTTTAGTATTTTGTAGAATTAGGAAATGTACAAATATAATGTTCTTAAAATAGAAATATTTCCGAACTGAACCCCCCCCCCCCCCCCCCCTTAATCTTTTAACGTCAAGAAAACTGAAAAGATGCAAAGGCAAAAGAAATCATCCTTTTAAAAATATTTTTGTTTTGTGCAACCAATAATGATTTTGAAACAAGATAAAATAATGTATCTATAGCTGATTCTAAACTGTATTACTACTAATCGATGTATTAAATGAATTTTATGAAAAATAATTTCAATGGTACTTTAAAATATCGTCGGGACATAAAAGGTTAACACAGAAAAACAATCATAAAAATCCATTTTCAATAATAATAATAATAAAAATACTTATGTTTTTTTACACCCTACATTACAAACATACTAAAGTAAGCCGATTTTCCATTAAGAGACTTAAAAAAGCAAAAAATTTATTCCACAAGTAACCAATTCACACGAGGCAAACACAAGACACAAGCGAAAGCCAGCAGTGATAACCGCGTTCACGTGGAACTGTTTACAAACATTAGCAGGTCTAAAAGCGCCACCTATCTTTGATTACAAACGTAAATTCCTGAGTGCAAAGTGCTGTCACTTTCAAGTGATAGATAATCTATATTTATTTTATTTATTTATTTATTTATTTTTTTTTTTTTTGGGGGGGGGGGGGTGTAGTAAACGGCTCCGATCATCCTGCTCACCAAATAAACATATATATCGGAAAAACGCGAATTTCACCAAGAGATAACGAAAAAAACGCGAAGTTCGTCAAAGGACTCAGAAAAAACATGAATTTAGTCACTGCATCGTGGAAAACACGCGAATTTCATCAAAGAATCGCAGAAAAAAATGAATTTCGTTAAAGGATCGTGAAAAACGCAAATTTCGCCAAAAGATAAAAAAAAACATGAATTTCGTCAAATGATCAAGAAAAAACGCAAATTTCGTCAGATTATTGCGAAAAAATGCAAATTTTGTCTCAAGATCGAGGAAAAAGCGCGAATTTCACCACAGAATCGAGGATAAAAGACTAATGTCGTTAAAAATGCAAAATTCGCCAAAGGATGACGAAATAAACACTAATTTCGTCAAAGGATAGCGAAAAAACTCTTGTCACAGGATGGCAGAAAAAACACTTTTTGTCACACTATTGCAGAAAAAGTGCGAATTTTAGCCTCAGGATCGTGGATAAAACAATAATTTCACCAAAGGATCATAAAAAAATGCGAATTTCGCCAAAGGATCATGAAATAAATGCAAATTTCATCACAGGATCGCTGAAAAACAGGAATTTTGTCAAAGGAATGCCGAAAAACAGGAATTTTGTCAATGCATTGGTTAAAAACGTGAATTTTGCCAAAGGATTGATTAAAAACATGGGAAAAAACGCAAATTTAGCCAAAGGCCGCAAAAAACTGGAATTTCGTCAATGGATTGCAGAAATAACGCAACTTTCGTCAGATAATTGTAAAAAAACACAAATTTTGTCACAGTATGTTGAAAAAAGTATGAATTTTGACACAAGATCGCAGATAAAACACTAACTTCGTTAAAGGATTGTAAAAAAACACAAATTTCATCAAAGGATCACGAGATAAATGTGAATTTCGTCAAAGGACCGCATTGTAGTAAAAGCATTGTTGCAGTAAAAGATCTTTTTAATGCAATTCTCTGTATAACAGACAGCTTCTTTAATGTAAACAATGAATTTTACTCTTAAAAAAAGCCTGCAATCCATTTTGTAGAAATATTGCTACCCTCTAGAGCAGGGGTTCCCGAACTTTTAGATCGACGTACCACTGAATAGAAGTTCATACTTCCGCATACCACCAAGTTACAAACTCCATGCTATTACAGAAAAACCTGTGTAAATGGAATATGTCTAAAACAAGGTATTTGTGCAGTCTTTTGTGCTCCGTCTAAGCAGATTTTACTCTATTTAATTGGATGATTACTTTATTAAATTGGTATACTTAGATTGACTGCTTTATATTAACATTCAAGTAAAAAGTACTAGTATCATTATTACTATATTATTAATATGTACATTATCAAAATATAGTGTTTTGATTAAAAAAAAAAACTACAATACTTAATGGCATATTGGTATAGATTGATACATATGCACTAGGATGACTATTAATTCTGTTGTATTGCTAATGATAAGGGTGATGCTTGCTTTACCAAACACATCTTCCTCATATCTGATTCAATCTTAGTTTTAGACATAAATCAGATTCGATGTTTATGTTTATTCCTGTATTTGTTTTTCATATAAAGAAGTGACGAGAAAGCATTTAAAACAAATATATGTTGTGCTAAAAACAAGCAATAATTTTCAGGGTTGTAGTGGATATCTGCCCAGGTACCCTCCCAGCTACCAGCGTTAAATCTGCATATCATCACAGATGTAAACAATGAAACTTTCAGTTCAGATGTAAGGGCAAAATTACAGAATTTTTTAATTTTATATCATTCCGTTTGTATTTCAGTATGTAATTAATTCTCTATAATATGACTGAACTCATGATTTTTTAGGAAGGAAGTACAATTTATTTCTGATAAAAAAAAAAAAAAAAAATGGTAATCACAATCTTTTTATCAAATCTTTTTATGTATTTTAATCCAGATTTTTTGACTATTAAGACTGACTAAATCTGAAATAAAACTTCCTTACTTTATAATTTTGATGCAAATTAATAGGTACCATTAGGAAGGAGGTAAGTTTCATTCAATAATTCAAGGAAAATGATTCTTATCTTTATAATGCAGATTTAATTATACATTATTATTTACTTGATCTTTACTTTTAATAATTTAATCATTTTTTAAATTATCTTACTTCTTATCATTTTAGTTTATTACTGTAATTAATTATTTTAATATTTTACTATATTGCAAGGATTTTTTACAACTTTGATTGCATAAATACATTCAAATGACTGTTTAAAAACTGTAAACAAAGCAAGGACCAGAAATCTGCAAAATTCTAAAATCTCCACAACCTCTGGTCCCAAGTTGAGCGGATTTGAGGGCGTCTACTGTATAATGATTTTGTTCAGAGGTACTGTTTGTTTTCTTAAAGTGAAACCTTCTGCGCTTTTGTGCATGCATCAGGTCTGTTTTGATTTTATCAAAATATGGATGATCGGAGGCTGTTTAGCTGAGTGACAACATACAACTGGACCTTCGGCAAATGCCCATCTCAGCATTACCTCTTTGGATCGTAAAATTGTCTCAGAGTGTTAGGCACAGCTTTCGAAAACGAACTGTATTTTTGATGTGTTTATAAGGCATCATTTTGTTTACATTTTAATACTTCATCTAAATAGTTGTAATTTTTCTAATAAATATGTTACATATAATGTATGGTAGTAATAATCAGTATATCTGATGAAAATTCAATTAATTTTTTAAAAATAAACTATATTTATTTAATGATTTTTTTTTATCCCTATTACTGTATTTCATCAATAGTAGTTCGAGAGCCATAATTTTATATTGTAAAATTATTAAAATATTCTGCAAGCAGTCCTTGTTCAATCACAAAAGCCTGCCACAAAAAAATTTTAATACAGAAGATGCATATAATGTTTTTCTCAGATGTAAACAATAAATTTTGCAGTTAAGAAGCACATGTGTTTCACAAATATTGCTAATTTCTTAGAACACTAAATTTGATACATTGTCGTCTTTAACGTATTATTTTGGAGCAATGAAAATAATGTATTAAATTTTTTTGTAAATGAGTGTTACAATCGGTGGCAGCTCTTGGCGGTTTTTTCTTTTTAGGCACTAAATTCATGCTTTCCAAAAGTAATATTTTTAAAAAAAGAAATTTTTGCCTTATTTAATATAAGAAACTTCTGCCAAAAATAAGGCAAAGATTTCATTATTAAAAATAGTGAAAAAGGAATAAATTTGCCAGCCATGCATTTAGTGCCCCCAAACTGTCAGTCACAAGCTAAAGGTAATTTAATAATGTGTGACATGATCTATCAGGGCCGAAACTAAGGGGGCGAGGGGGCATGTACCCCGGCGCGAAATGAAGGATTATACTTTTGGAATGGATAATTTTCTTCTGATGGATTGATGGCTTCCATTATTATGAAACAGTCATTATAAATGAAGTGTTAGGTGAAGATGAAAGAGCAGTCATAAAAAGTTAGAACTCTGATTTTCTGGTCAGAATGGGAGGGAAGGGAAATGGCCTTTTTTTTTTCTTTACGGCTGCTTTTTTATCTTTACCTAACACTTCATTTATAATGGCTGTTTCATAAAAATGGAAGCCATCAATCCATCAGAAGAAAATAACTCAGTTAAGCAGGACTTGGATAATCGGGACTCTACTGTATATTTCATTTTAAAAATGCTCTTTAGAAAATTTTTGTTGGTGTTCAGAGGGGAATCATGACCCCCGTAACCTCCCCTTTGGACCCGCCATTGTAGATTACGTAGTTCAGAATAACATGTCTTATGATTACATACTTTAAATTTTAAAATAAGTCGGCTATTAGAAAATTAATAAAATTATCTTTGTAAATATACTTTACAGAAGAGGGAGGGGAGGGGGGCGCCAAAATCCATGTTTGCCCCGGGTACAAAAAAGACTAGTTTTGGCCCTGTGTATTCCCTGTGATTCCTATTATGTATAGGTGCAGATTCACAGTCGCCATGTGACGACTAAATTTTTTGCTTCGACCGCTAACTTTCAATGACTCAGTCGCCATACGTTATACAGGGATGCTCCTTTTCTGCTAATGGCGGATTTCTACCTTTTTAAAAAAATGAAATCAGTGTATTTTCCTTTTTACAGTCCAGAATGATCTGTTTAACACAGAAAACTATTGTATTACATAGAAAAACAAACGTCTGAAATGTGTTTTGATTTTTATAGCGCTAAATAATTTTTCACATTCACAAATTTTTTAATGTAATGTTATACGATAAAATCAAAATTAGAAATATTGTTGTCCTAATATTTCCCCCTACCATGATTGCTTAGCTTTACATTTTTTTAAAATGTATCTTGTCCAACTATATCTTCTGAATGAACATAGTTTAAGATTTGTATTAGACTTAATAATTAAATTTAAAGAATTTTGTGATTAAATTAAACAAACCCATTTGATGTAATTAGTCTGTGTTTTCTTGTACATAGACATATGTATATATAAAATAAATTATTTTCCACTTTGAATTCAGTCCCTTACACACACTAAATTCTTTTTATGTGTTTGTTTCACAATGAGGCCACTGGACTTTTTGGGTTTAGGAGCCACTTTCTCCTTCCAGATATTGGGAATCTGCACCTATACTATTATGTAAAATTTTATAATTTTCACTATTTTTAGTTCCAAGGAATGTAATTTAAAGCACGTTTACAAGTTAAATTTAATGATGAATGAAATATGATCTATATAATGCAAAATTCTGTAATATGCAGAACTTCTCATCCCAAGGTGTGTTATAAAGATATATCGTATTTATCTTCATATGTAATTCACTCACGAAAAACCCTAAAGATTTAATATCTACGAGTGCTTTTTTTTTTTTATGCTGTGCAGTAGGGGGAGAGAGGAGAGGAGAAATGTACATTTGGGGAGTTAGGGCTTTATTTATTTATGTTAGTGAACAACAAATATTGCAGATTATTTTTTTTTTTTCAAACTAAAGTTTGAAAGATTTTAATTATTTAGGTAAGCTGGGGAGATGGGTGAGAAGGGAGAAGTGAAATTTTTGGGGCTCAGGCGATTATTTTATATGATTTACTATTATTGCCAATAAAGAGCTTTAAAGAAGGATGGTGGAAGTTTATATATATATATATATATGTGTGTGTATGTTTAAAGAGCAATATTTCTTGCTATTTTTCTTAAGACAGTAAATTTTTTATTTAATAAAATTTAACATAGCTTTTTATATCTCTGAAACAAAACCAACAGAAATACCATCTAAACATGCATGTTGTGAATTACTTCCATATTTACCAATGAGTGGTTTAAAAAAATCTCATAGCACAGTGCTCTTTAAAATTGAAATATGAGGCATCTTTTTTTGCGGGGAGGGAGGGGGAGAGATTGAAGGTGAATAGAAATCCTGACTATGAATTCTTTGTCTTGTCTTTAATTTTTGTTGTTGTTGTTTTATTTTTTTATCATTAACTTAAAAAAAGTACTGATATCAATACAAAAACCCTTAACGGGTTAAAAGTTTGTGACGCAGCGCTTTATCTTATGCTCTAAGAATTTTAAATATGGAACTTAAAAATAATGATATAAAATTTTGAGTGACACTATGCTATTAGTTATAATATATATATACATTTATTTCATCATTTTATTTTTTTATAATTGCATGTGCAAAAGTTATGTTCATTTTAAAAAGATGTATAAAAGTTTATTCATTGATGCATTATCATCCGTATCTCTCATAAATTCAAAATATGAGTTTTAAAAGATATGATATCAAAATTTAAGTGACGCCTTGATGTTGCTTAAAACGATTAGTTTTAAAATTCAATTTAAATTTTCTTTTGGCTAAATACATTTACACATCTAAACAATACTTTTCATTTTCCAATGCACTGTAGTAGTATATAGGGGGTCCTTTGGCACACTTTTTATATTCCACTAAATGCAAATATTTAACGATTTTTGTAAGATTTTGCTCAAAAAATTTGACTGTTAAAATATCGGTGCTGTAACGATTTTATAACGATTTATCGAGCAAATGATGATAAAAATTGCATTGTGTGGATATTTTTATTTTTTCTACTAAATTATGTAAAGAAGAAGTTTTAAGAAAAGGTTATAGAATAAACAATAAAAAAAACCTGATTATAAATAATAACGTAATCAATTTAGATAAAATAATCATCATTTTTAAATGTAAATATTTAATTATTATAGTGATGAAAAAATTTAGTCTGATTATAGATTGACGCACTTTCTTAATAGTCTACGAAATGCTAATAAACAACCTTCCTCTAGGATAATATTGATAGGAATAAGAAAAGCAAAGAGCTGCGTTGTATAATAAGTTATCGGCATTATAACCAATCCTAAAATCTTTAGTTGCATTAAAAGCTATAGAATAGTATAAGTTATTATCTCCTGGAATATAAATATCGAACCATTCTTTAGTTTCGGGTATTAAATTCCAATTGTCATCACATTTACTTTCTATCCAAAAATAAACACCAGGTTGAGAAAATTTAGAGGCTTGATCCATTTTGTATATTTTAGCTGTGAAAGTTAATTTTATTGTATCATTGAAACTATTAAATATAGTATAATTATTAGAGTTATCGATGCTATGATTTGTAATAACGGGGTCAAATTTAAAATAATGAAAGGTAGGCGAAAGACAATTAAAGAGTAAAGTACTTATGACAAAATATTGTAACATTTATTTCTAAATAAATTTTCGATAGATTAAATAAAATCCATTCGAACAAAGTTTAGACAGATGAAATAAATAAGAAATATCAATTGCATTATATTGAAGTCTGAAATAAAAGTTAAATGATTTTTATGATATGTTTTAAATTTTGAATAGATCTCTCTTTTTTATTAGCAATTATAAATACTATTCTGTTAGTTCGATAAAATAAAAAAAATAGTTTGTGTGGAAATGAACCCATCTTTGCCCGAAAAGAAATTTGTACTTAAAAACAGATATATTTTGAATTTCAGTAAATATTATTCTGGTAGTTTGATAGTTCGATAAAAGGTCCATTCGACTATTGTAAGATTTAAAACAAATTGTAGGATTAAGCTTTTTCTAATTCATAATCATAAAAGCCGTCATTATTTTTTCCTTTAAAATGAAAGATATAACCCCCTTTATTCAGTTTTGTTATTGCTGTTTCAGCGATACGTAGGCTGTTATATCTCTAATCAATCTTTGAATCTTTTATCACAGCTCGTAGCGAGATGCGTACAGTAAAGGCCTTGAATATATCGGATTTCCTCGTACGGAAAAATTTCTTGAAAGACGGAAGTATTAAAAAATAGTTTGACTGTCATCTTCTTACAACTGCTAATAGATGGTAGCACTATAAAATTTTTTCGAATGTACAAGGAACGAATTATGGTGTATTCCTTATTTTTTGAAAGAAAAAATGCAGGAATTAATAAGAATTTTTCTAATATTTTATTTAATTTGTATAGGAATTGTATATATAATGTATAATACAATATGTATATAAAATTTAATTTAATTTAATAGAAACAAAAACGGATGAATATTGTTCGCTGTCTAAAGGATTCATTCATGAATGATATGCCCAAAGAATACTAATAAATTATTGATTTCTGTTAATATAATATTATAATAATTCAGTTAAATGTAATATTAAATTTCAGTTTTTATTGTTTCTATGTAAAGAAAATTTAAGAATAGGCCAGAGACTTATAATTTCTTAGAAGAAGATGATAATTTTTTAATTTTAATAATAAATCCAAGCATCTTTTGAACTATATTATTGTCACAAAGATGTTATATTGAAATTTATTTATTCTGATACATTCCTAGCAATTTAGAGACCGGAATTTACGAAAAAGAAAAAATAATTATACATTAGCGAATTAATAAAGACTTATTAATTTCTTAGAAGAAGATGATAATTTTTTTAATTTTAATAATAAATCCAAAACATCGTTTGAACTATATTACAGTCTAAATCCTTAATATTTTCTTCGCGAAATAGATATTTTACGGTAGTTCAATAGTTATATATATTAAAAAAGGCTTTCACTCTGAGCTCTCATCTGTATGGTGGTTAAGATACTGCGACTTTATCGGCATTCTTCATCGGATGCCAAGGTTGCAGGTTCGAACCCCAGACCGGCAAAAACCCAATCGACACGCACCAAGCGTGAAATAGCCCCCTATATTTCTTAACGCTTGGTGCGTGTCGATTGGGGGCATTTTGCTAAAATTTGTGGGGATAATGACGTCACACATCGATAAATACAGTCGATAAAGTTGCGTATCAGAGATCAGATGAGAGCTCCCTTTGAATAAATTCGTCACTTAAGACTTGAAATTGAGATATAACAACCCAATTTATATAATTCGAATGTTTTAGTATAAATTCTTCAGACAGCTTTTGATTTTTAGAAACTAAATTCCAATCAAATTCATCTTTGTATTTTTCGATAAACTCTTCCGAAAGTGTTTGAAAAATGCATATAACATTCCATTCAACATAATCTATGAGTTCTTCCATAAAAGGTTCGGATAATATTGAATATCTACAAACTAACTTCCAATTGAGTTGATCCTTCAAATTTCGTAGGACATCTTCGGATAAATTTTTAGTTTTAGAAAATTCGTCCCAGTTGATATCCATTTAATAATGAAATATTTTTAAAAGGGGATTTTTTCAATATGAATATAAGGTTTTAAAGTGACTGGAAAGTTTTTACTTTTGGATTTTATCCAGAATGTAATGATGTCCCCGCGTTTTCCATTAACAAAACAAGTTTCATATTTATCACTTGTTTCTCTGTATAAAATTTTTTTATCTTCGATTTTAAGTTCTATCTCTATATCCACATTTCTTCCTATTAAACTATTATCTATTAAATATATAGTAATTTTGATATGCATATCTGTAGATAATCGCATTTCTTGATCCAGTAATTTAGAACTTATCAAGTCGAAATTTACTTTTTTAAATTCTTTTCCTGTAAAAGTCTGAAAATCCTTCACTGTAACCCAGATATCTTTATTGTCTACATATATTTTATTGACTATGTCTTTATCGTTTTCGGGTTCCGAAACATTCGTAATTATTTTATTTTTTGCATCAAATTTATCATTTTCTAGTATTAACGCATTTTTTTCTAAATATCGTTTATTCACAACATTTTTATCATCTTTAATAATTATCATCTTAATCATCTACAACTCATCTTAAATAATTATCATCTACAACTCATCTTAAATAATTATGAGTTGATGTGAATTCTGTGTTGGTGTGAATGTAGGAATGGATCACATTTGTGTTGTCACATCTGTAGATGATTAATAATTGTCATCTTAATCATCTACAACTCATCTTAAATAACTATCATCATATAAAACTCATAATAACTATCTCATAAATTATCTAAACTCATAATAATAAATCTAAACTCATAATAACTATCATCATAAATAACTATAAATAACTATAACTCATCTGTAGATGATTAATAATTATCATCTTAATCATCTACAACTCATCTTAAATAACTATCATCTACAACTCATCTTAAATAATTATGAGTTGATGTGAATTCTGTGTTGGTGTGAATGTAGGAATGGATCACATTTGTGTTGTCCCTGGAGTGGCGGTAAACGCTCGCAAACATAGATCATTTGTGATCGTGGAATGTTGGAATGGATCACATTTGTGTTGTCCCTGGAGTGGCGATAAACGCTCGCAAACATAGATCATTTGTGATCGTGGTGCAATGACACCACCAAAAAAAATTTTTATATATTAATGTGTAAAATTCTTTATGTTGTTCTTATATATAATATAAAATATTATATATAAGATTTATATATAATATAAGATTTATTATATATAAGATATAATTATATATATATATTCTTATGTTGTTTGTTCATTTTTATTCTTCCAAATGGATAAATAAATCTTTATGTTTATTAATTGTATGATAGATGATATTAATAAATCATCTAATATTAATATTATAATATCATCTAATTTTTGAGCACCGATTATGTAGAAGCATTTTTATAAACATTTTTATTTTTCGTCTTTATTCAAAAGCAGTCGCAATTCATTAATAAATCGTATTAAAATACTTTTCAATTCCAAAATCTCATCCACCAATTTCTCTCTATGATGCTCCTCTTCATCATAATAATGTCCAAATTTTTTATTTAATTCACCCAGTTGAACGGAAAGAATTTTTTTCCATTTATCGTTATAAAAATTATCTGGTAACTGATCAAACTTATATTCAATGAGATTACAAAAATCGAGTTTATGCATATATTTTTCTAAAAATCTTTCACCAAATGTTTGAAAGCGTGCTATTAGCAACCAATTCAATCCTTCTTCCAAAGTGCACATTGTGTTTTCTGAAAGTTTTTGGAACCTGGATACTTTATGTAAATCTAATTTTTCATGATATTTTTGAATAAATTCGTCACTTAAGACTTGAAATTGAGATATAACAACCCAATTTATATAATTCGAATGTTTTAGTATAAATTCTTCAGACAGCTTTTGATTTTTAGAAACTAAATTCCAATCAAATTCATCTTTGTATTTTTCGATAAACTCTTCCGAAAGTGTTTGAAAAATGCATATAACATTCCATTCAACATAATCTATGAGTTCTTCCATAAAAGGTTCGGATAATATTGAATATCTACAAACTAACTTCCAATTGAGTTGATCCTTCAAATTTCGTAGGACATCTTCGGATAAATTTTTAGTTTTAGAAAATTCGTCCCAGTTGATATCCATTTAATAATGAAATATTTTTAAAAGGGGATTTTTTCAATATGAATATAAGGTTTTAAAGTGACTGGAAAGTTTTTACTTTTGGATTTTATCCAGAATGTAATGATGTCCCCGCGTTTTCCATTAACAAAACAAGTTTCATATTTATCACTTGTTTCTCTGTATAAAATTTTTTTATCTTCGATTTTAAGTTCTATCTCTATATCCACATTTCTTCCTATTAAACTATTATCTATTAAATATATAGTAATTTTGATATGCATATCTGTAGATAATCGCATTTCTTGATCCAGTAATTTAGAACTTATCAAGTCGAAATTTACTTTTTAAAATTCTTTTCCTGTAAAAGTCTGAAAATCCTTCACTGTAACCCAGATATCTTTATTGTCTACATATATTTTATTGACTATGTCTTTATCGTTTTCGGGTTCCGAAACATTCGTAATTATTTTATTTTTTGCATCAAATTTATCATTTTCTAGTATTAACGCATTTTTTTCTAAATATCGTTTATTCACAACATTTTTATCATCTTTCGGATCTGCGACATTTCCTATTTTTTTCCTTTAGCGTCAAAAGATTTTCCATCGATTAGATGTAAAGTGTTTTCATCCAATTCTTTAATTCTCTTACCAGTTTCTTCAGCGAAGGTTAAAAAATTACTATCGTAATTAGTATTATTTTTTTCTATAAAATCTCTTAATTGGAAATGATTATTCTCTATTTTATTCAAAACGAAACTTTTAGTAGTTAAATCTACATCATCGATTGGATCTGAAGCATTTTTTAATATCTTATTTTCCATATCGTAATGACCATCGTCCGTTAATTTAAAACCTATACCGGGGGGTCCGATAGGGCCTTTTCGCACTGGATTATCATACGGCGGATAATAAACAGCCATTTATAAAGACTAAAAAATGTTATTCTCCTAACGTTTTAATCATAGTAATTTCTTTTTTATTCATATTTAATATACATTTCTTTCTTACTTCTAAAATATAGTAAAATACATATTCTTTGGTTGTTTCATTTTCTAATTTCCAATTGAATTCTATTCTCAAATTTTCAAGAGTGGTATAATTTACATGATTTGACAAATCAAAATGAATTACAGGATATAATTTACCAAAATCTGAATAATTTACCATACATCCGGTTTCTGTGTTTAGATTATTGAGACCTGATTCCAGAAAAGATTCATATAACCTATTATATTCCTTTTTACCAAAATCCATCGTATATCGCTCTGCTGGTAACGGCGATCTGTTAATCATCAACCAACATTCGATCATATCCAAATTATCAAATATCATATTATTTTTTTTAGGATTTTCATTTCTGTCAAAATATTGCGGTATTACAAATAATCTTAAAACTTCATCGGATGTAGCAGATATAGAATCGGAACCGCTTTTATATTTATTAATAGGACTAGATCTGTTAATTTCATACTGATTCCAGTTTATTTCTATATCCGTATTAGATAATTTTAATTCATTATAGAGAATCTCCGCACCATTTTTAAAGTCGACGTATCTCACCCACAGCGCTATGTCTTCAATTTCTACTTTATAATCTGGATTTGCAGCGTCTGTGTAAATCATATTTCTGCTATCGTCTCTTTGGAATTCCAGTCTTATTATGAAACCAGAAATGGCTTTTTTATATTCTGCGACGAAATCAAAAATTTCCTTTAAAGGCGTCCATGTTGTAACTGAATTACTATTTTTCGACAATTCCCATCTTTTTTTAAATCCTTTATTGTAGTTTTCATTTTTTACAATTTTTAATTTATTGACGACATCTTTTATAGGGGTTGTAGCAGTTATCGTACCATCGTCTTGAAGTAAACTTTTATTTCTATCAGCACTATCATTGGTATCCGGATAAAAACCTATATTGGTGGCTTCTGATGTTGAATAATCTCTGGTATAATCCTTAAGTCTCTTAACCTGTAGAATGTAGGAGTGATAGTCTCCAACTGATTCGATTATTTGTTTACCTATTTGAAGTTTTACGCCTTTCATAGAACACACAGCTGCGACATTATCATCGTTTATAGATGCACCACTGGATTTTATAATTTTCCACTTTGTCTCAAGGTAACTCTCCGATAACGAAATAGGATCATTTGTATCGGTAATTTCGAAATGAAACGTAGTATTTTCTTTTTTGTCATTATGGCTTGTACTAGGCAATCTTATTTTTTTTAATTCGCTACTTTTTATATCGTTATTATAATAATAATGAGTATCTCTTAGATCATAAATTTTTTCCATTTATTTAGGAAGAATTTTTAGACCTGTTCCTTTCATCTTTTTTGAAAATATTTCATTCAATATGTCAGCATCACTCAATCTGTCAACTACTGTTTTTTCATTCAAATCTACTTTTTTAGATTTAAAAAATCCTTTTCCTTGAATTCTTTTACTTTTCCTATATAATCTGTGTTGATTCATTTATTTATTGAGAAAATTTAGTTAATATCAGTTGATATATTTTTTCAACATAGTCTTCGTTTTCCTCTACGACTCGAAAATTATACTCAATTAAACCTTTATTTAAATCAATTAATTCACCATTTTGATTCGTAACTCTCATCCTTATTCTACGAATTGAATCCCTATTCACAGGATAATATATTAAATTATTGAATTCTTTCGAAATGATAACACCCGGTACATCCCTCGGTGTAAAAGAATAAATAACTTCTGAATTATTCTGGTTGATTAACGATCCATTAACTACATCACAATGAATATATATAATGTCGTTTCCGTTTGTTATATCTGCTATATTTTCACCTTCTATTACAGTCTCTTCATCATGACTTTGGTAAACTTTTTTTTCAAAGCCTATTAACTTATGAAAATCGCTTTTTGTTAAATCGATATTCCAACCTTTAGTTAATTTAATAAGCATTCTTAGTCTAGATTGTACTCTACCAAATTTTACCGGAGGATCGTCTGAACCAAACGCTTTCATTACATCTATATTTAAATCTTCAACATTTTTATTACCATAAGGAATAGTGATAGATTTAACATTATTCTCATCTGTGTATACGTCAAACCTATTAGTTTTATCTGTTATGTTAAACCATGAAACTGTCATAGTAAAAGACTGCAATGCTATTTTTTTTAATTTAAGAGGTTTAGGAAATTCAACAGTGAAATCCTCTGATTTTTCATGAATTTTTGGTTTCAGTTTGATCATTTATTAGACAAAAAAAATCTTTAAAGATGAAAAACAAGCTCTTCGTTATAATCACTAGGTTGTTGGGTAAATGAATTAAGTACACATTCTGGACATTTACCGGTATTTCTTTCTTTTATATATTTCATACAAAATAATCCACAGTTTACAGAAGTAGGTTTTTGTAAAAAACTATCATTGTGAGCTATATTGACTTTTTTATTGGACAGTTTAAGAAACTTCATAATATTTTCAGGAATATATTTTTCTTTGAGTTTAATATTTTTATATATATATTCACCAAAAGGATCGAAATATTCTACATAGTTATATTTCGGGTCATTATAATAAGAAACCCAATGTGTTCCAGGACCAGTCGAAATATCTAAATTAATAATACCGCTTTCAAAATTTCCAATCTTTTTAGGGAGTAAATCGGAGGTAAAAATACCTCTGAATCCTTTTTCATCTTTCATATTTTCCTTAATCGTTTTATCCGATATACCTAATTTTGTTATCGGGATTTTTTTTTTTAGACAGGGAAGCTGGCGTTTTTTTAATACCAGATCCTTTGTTTTCCCAAGGTTGAAAAACTCCAGATCCTGAAATTTTATCCAGGATTTTTTTAGTTCCCCAACCCGCTGCACCACTCGCGGCACCGAGTCCTAGTGATGTTAAAATAGGAATTAAAAAAGGTAAAAATCCACCGTTTTTATCTAATTGAGTTTTGCTTATATTTATTCTTTTACCTTTACTAATCTGATTAATCTGTGTTTTAGTTAAATACATTTCATAATTGGGAGTTTTAGAATTGTCTATCTGCAGTGTCAGTTCTTCTTTTTTTCTGAGAGCAGATTTCAATTTATTAATCTGTCCGTCACTCAAATGAATCTTCTTTTTTACATAACTCATTTATTAGGCAGCAAAAAGCTGACGCTTTCAAAGAAGAAATTGATTGTATAATCGTTCTTTATCTCCGTTAGTTATTTTTTTAGTTTTAATAAGTTTGTCTATTAGCAGTTTGACTTCATTTTTTAATTTTTTCGACTTGCTACCTTGACATCTTTTATCAATTAATTCAGATAATAAATCTAAACCTTTACCGACTTTCATTACTTCGCTACCTCGAATTGTAGTTAATCTAGCCAGATATTTTTGTAGCTCATCTTCTTTATATTTAACAACTTTTAATTCATCCTTTTTCTGACTTAATTCCTCCTCTGAAAGATTTTTAGCCCTCGCAATTGTACTTTGTAAGTTGCCTTTTTTCCTCGATAATTCTTCTTTTAACTCCTTAGCCTTTGCATACATTTCATCTAATTTTACTTTATTGTCTAGGAGTTTCGAAGGTCTGTATAATTTTTCAGTTATTAAATAATCTGTATCTAAATACTGATCAACATTATAAATAAGCGACGGTTCTTTATATAATTCTTTGACATCTTCGATCGCTTCAGGAATAATTCTAGATGATTCTGCAATAGGCTGTAAAGATATATTTAATTCGTCCAATTTATCACTGATAGATTTAATATTTTCTTTTCTACTTTTATCCTGTTCTTCTAATTTTTTAGTGACAGGTTTATGAAATTCAGTTAAACTTTTGTCTATACCTAGCTTTCTATCACGCTGTGCTTCATTATTTTTTCTAATATCTGCTTGTAATTTGACAAGTTTTATTGCATTTTTTAATTCTTCTTTTTGTTTCTTATTTCGATCTTTTTCTAAATCGTTTATTTTATCCATTTATATAGTTTTAAATTAGAAGCGACAGCTTCGCCGTCTATTTTTACTGACAGCTAATTAGAAGCGATAATGTTTTTACTGACAGCTAATATGCTTTTACAGGCAGTAACATTAGAAAGCGTCAGCTTTTCGCTGTCTAATAAATGATTAAAATTAAAGATTACACAGAACCGGAAGAATTGCCTGACCCTAAACAACATCGTTTTTTACCCAGACATCCTTTCAGATTATTAATAATTGGCCCATCAGGTTGTGGAAAGACAAATTTACTAATAAATTTATTAAACGGTTTTGAGAATCCTAGTAATTTAAGATTAGATTTCGACGCTTTATATTTATGCGCAAAAGATATTTCCGAGCCAAAGTATTCTAAATTGCAAGAAAATTATACACAGTTTGAAGGTGTTGAAAGAGACGATATTATAAAATGTAAAAAAATAAGTAAAAATAAAAGAAGCGAATTATTAAAATTGTATGATAAATATAAAAAGAATGTATTATTTTCTTCAGATTTGAGTGAATTTATTACTGTCGACGATCTAGATTCGTCTGAAAAAAATCTTGTTGTGTTTGACGATTGTGTTACAGAGAAAGACCAGAAAGTTATAGAGGATTTGTGTATAAGAGGTCGAAAGAAAAATGCATCCATTATTTATTTAACGCAGTCTTATTACTCAACTCCTATAAATATTAGAAAAAATTGTAATTACTTCATATTTTTTAAGCTACAGCCTAGGGAAATCAATCAGATAATCAGAGAAATAGACGGAAATCTAACGAAAAAAGAATTTCTAGAAAAATATAATTCTTGTAAGGGTAACTTCTTTATGTTAGATTTAGTAAATTCTGAAATGAGATACCGAAAAAATTTTGAACCTACATAAATGGAAGAATATTTAGAAAAGAGATTATATGTTTATCGGAAAAGTTACAATTTGTATCAAAAGATAAGTATTTCCTTAACTGTTAGCAAATTTATGCTAAGTGCTTCGGGATTATCAGCTTTTGTATTAATACCACTGGCTGCTTTGAGTTTGACTGTTGGAATTGTAGAAGTCATTGAGAAATCTTTAAATATTTTGGAACGAAAAGAAGAATACAAGCAATGTTATAATTTTTATAAACAACTGTTAAATTTGTTGAAAGCTAAAAAAATTTCAGAAGAAGAAGTGTATGTTAGAGAACAAGATTTTATAAATAATTTAGTATATTTCCCAATCGAAAAGTATGTGAAAAAAGTACAGTTGAATGGATATAAATATTCTTCTTAGAAAGCGTCAACTTTTTGCTGTCTAATAAATGAGTTGTAAAAGTAAAAAAATTGTTGTTACGTCTTTAACTAAAAAAGGTAATTTTAAAGGTGGGTGTTTAAAATGTGGACAAACTGGATCGGGTTTTCTGAATAAAGTCATTAGTAATTTACCTTTTGAAATGCATTTACCTAATCATAACTTCACAGGCCCGGGGACACAATTATTATGGGGGAAAACGCGATTAAATCCAGATTTAACGTATAAAAATTCGTCTAAACCTGTTAACCGAGTGGATGAAATTGCATATAAGCATGACAAATGTTATTTAGAAAATAAAGATACAAAAAGTAGAAATGAAGTATGCGATAAGAATATGATTGATGAATTAGATAATATTCAAAATCCTACGATTAGAGAAAGAATTGAAAGAGGAATTGTAAAACCGATTATTAAAGCTAAAAAATCTTTTGGTATGGGATCTATAAATACAAAGATCTATTGTTTAAAATGTAAAAACCACACAGAAACTAAAGATGTTAAAAATGCAATTTCTAAAAATAACAGACCGATAATGAAAGGTATTTGTCTAGATTGTGGTTCTAAAAAGAGTGTTTTTTTAGGAAAACCTTAGGGATGAAAGCTCCTAAAAGTATCTTAGAAAAAATATATTATCATCCTGAAAGGGGTTATTGTGGAATCAATGAATTAAAGCGGAAAACAGGTTTCAGTCAAAAGCAAATTACAGATTTTTTACACAGCCAAGATGTTTATACAAGGCATAAGCCTTTAATTCGCAAATTTAAACGAAGACGCGTTTATGTCAGTCATATCGATGATCAATGGCAAGCAGATTTATTGTTTATCAAACCTTTTAGTAAATATAATAAGGGAACTAATTACTTATTGACAGTGATAGATATATTTAGTAAGTACGCGTATGCCATTCCGATAAAGAGAAAAACTGGTGAAGAAGTAACTGAGGCATTTAAAAAGATATTTAAAGAAAGAATTCCTGAAAAACTGCAGACTGACAAAGGAACCGAATTCGTAAATAAGTTTACTTTAAAATTATTTAAATATCATAATATTCAGTGGTTTACTACAGAAAACGTTGAAATAAAATGTTCTGTTGTCGAACGATTTAACAGGACAATTAATAAAAAAATTAGAACCTATCTAGCAGCCAACAATACTAAAAGGTATATAGATGTATTGGACGAATTAGTTAAAAATTATAATAATTCCAAGCATAGATCTGTTCGAATGACACCTACCGAGGCGAGTCAATCAGAAAACGAATCTGAAGTTTATAAAAATTTATACGAAGAAAAAATAATAAGAAAGCCGAAATTCAAAGTTGGCGATAGAATAAGAATTTCGAAATACCAGACTGCTTTCACCCGCGGATACCAGCCTACTTTTACGGAAGAAATTTTCATTGTTTCAGAAATATTAAACACTGACCCAATTACTTATAGAATAAAGGATTTGAATGGCGACGAAATAAAAGGAACTTATTATGAACCGGAATTAGTTAAATATAATCAGAAAGATAAAACGTTTAAAATTGAAAAAATAATAAAAAAGAAAGGCAATAAATGTCTAGTTAAATGGTTAGGTTATTCCGACGAATTCAATTCTTGGGTTGACGTAAAAGATATCAAGTCAATTTAATTTTTCCGCTAAAATGTTTATAAAATTACTCATCAAAACTCCCGTCTATACGGGGAAATGCATTACATTAAAATAAGTTTAAATAAATGAATTGTGACTTTTTAAAAGACGTTTTAATAGATGATTCTGATTCTTTTAACAAAGAAAACAAATGTCAAATACCCGAAAAATATCTGAAAATTTATGACCAGATGAAAAAATGTGAAATAATGTACGATTCGGACGGTGAATATTTTACATATAAAAATATAGATGCTTTTTTAAGTGAAAGACGTAAATCCAGAATAAGTCGTTTTAAAGCATTGAAATGGAAATTGAAGTTAAATATTACATATGAAGCTGAAGAAATGTTTATTGAATTTTTAGATTTGGTGTACTATAAAAAGTCGATAAATTACCTATATTTCATAAAGAAAATATTAGATTATTATAATATTGATAATAATTTGAAAGTAAAATTTAATAAGAAAAACGAAGACATTTGGAATAGCTTTCTAAAAAATGTTTCTTAATAAATGGAGCTGTCTAAAGTTTGCAAGCATTGCCAGATGACTAAACCTTTAGACCAATTTTATACTCGATTTCGTTACGGCAAAACGGAACATTACGCTAATTGCAAAAGTTGTCATTTAGCTAATAAAAATAAAAAAATTGATTGCGAATGTGGTAAAAAATACACTTTAGCTCATAAAAAAAGACATTTAAAAAGCAATTATCATATCAAACGAACGTCAAAATAAGTTTAGGATGTTGTGTTTTAAATTGAACGTATTTTTTAGTTGAAAGTATTATATTGAATGTTGCATTTTAGTTGAAAATATTATATTCAATGTTTTAAATTGAACGTATTTTTTTAGTTGAAAGTATTATATTGACTGTTGCATTTTAGTTGAAAATATTATATTCAATGTTGTGTTTTAAATTGAACGTATTTTTTTAGTTGAAAGTATTATATTGAATGTTGCATTTTAGTTGAAAATATTATATTCAATGTTGTGTTTTAAATTGAACGTATTTTTTTAGTTGAAAGTATTATATTGAATGTTGCATTTTCAGAAATTATTCAATTGGACCTTGATAGTTTCAAAATTAGAATCTTGGGGAAAAAGTGTTTATAAAATTTCTTCTATATAAATGGAGGAAACTCTAAGATTGATATCTGTTTCAAAAATACATATTTCAAAATTAAGGCAGGTCGTAAAACTTTTAAATATAAATCAACCCCAACGATGTAAAAAAGATGACTTAATTAGATTGATACTGGGATATATAAAAGAAACTGGGAAATATAAATACGTTTTAGTAGATTTATTAAAAATAGACGCAACAGATTATTTAAATGAAATGAAGAAAAAATTTATCAAAAATCCTAAGAAAAGAAATAAGTTGAAAAAAATATTCGATTCTTTTGATTTAAAATTTAACAATAACACAGCAGAATTTAATCCAAAAAATAACGAAGAAAAAAAGATAAAAACAGCGGTCAACCTTAAAAAATTATTTCCTGATTTGAATGAAAAATTGAAACAATTTATAAATGAACCGAAAAACCGTCGAAAACTTAAAAAACTCTTTGATTATTACGGCTTGAAATATAAAGATGAAAAATTGATTAAAAAGACAGAAAAGAAAGTCAAATTGCAAACAAATTTAGAAAATCTGTTTAGGCCTGATTACGAAATTGTTGAGACAGGAAAAAAATTATAAAAAAATTTAATACTTACATGTATGTTTATAAAATAAGACAAATAAACAAACTCACACCAGGCCAGTATTATAGTATCTTAAAAGATTTATTCAGAAGAGCAATTGGAAAAATTGAAGGAAAGGTCCAAATTGTTGTAGACAATCCCTCTTTGACGCAACCCTTTCACCCTAAAATGATGTCAACGAAAGAAGCCTATGACACCTATTTAGATGTTTTAACACATAAAATTGAATACAAAGAGCTGGATATTAAAGACTGTGAATTTTTTTTTACTGTCGTTGATTTGCCTAAAGGCGGTAAACGATCGAAATTACTGAACAATAACGATATTGTCAATAAAAAAAGTATTCTTCAAATTAAAAATGACGATAATATCTGTTTGGCTAGATCAATCGTTACAGCCTTAGCTATTCAAAATCGTAAAATTTTATGCGAAAAATTGAATCTAGAAAAACTTACAGATAATGACGTTAGATACATAAAAATGGGTAGAAAATTACAAAAAGATTTAGCGATAAAATTGCATGAAATGTGTGATATTCCGTTAGAAATGTGTAATTTAGAGCATGTTAAACAATTCGAAATTTTTTTAAATATTCAAATAACTATATTTTGCAGAGAAAATTTTAACGAAAGAATATACAGCGGTGCCTATAAATATAATTGTGTTTACATTTTAAAAAATAGAAATCATTTTGATGTCATTACAACGGTTACAGGATTTTTAGGAAAAAACAATTATTGTGATTATTGTAAAGTCAGTTATAAAAGAAGTGATCAACATAAATGTTCTTTAAAATGCAATAGATGTTTTAGGAAAGAGAGTAATTGCGAAGGAGTTGATATTCAGTGTAATGATTGTTTTAGATCTTTTAAAGGAAAAAACTGCTTCGAAAATCATAAAAATCACTCAGTCTGTGAAACACTGTGGAAATGTTTAAAATGTAAGAGAAATATCAGTAGAAGTAAAAGAGGACCGAAAGATCATAAATGTGGAGAAAGACAATGTAAAAACTGCAGAAAGTGGGTTTTGGAAGATCATAAATGTTATATACGTAGGGAAGAATCTAAGGGAGGAACTTGTAAAAATATCTGTCCCAAAAATATAAAAGACAGAGGGAAATGGTGTGAGAAATGTAAAAGGTCAGCATTTACAGAAAAATATATGTTTTTTGACGTTGAAACGAATCAAGAGACAGGAAATCACCAAGTCAATCTAGTTATAAATCATGATTTTAACGGAAAAGAAAAAATATTTAAGAATGAAAATGAATATTGTGAATGGTTATTCCAAGAGAAACATTGCTTTTATACAGTATTAGCGCATTATGGAAAAGGATTCGATTTTCAATTTCTAGCTAAATACTGCTTTAAAAATAAAATTAAAGTGTTTACAATATACCAAGGAAATAAACTCATATATATGCAAGCAAACGCATATAATATTAGGTTTATCGATTCTATTAATTTTACACTGATTCCGTTAAGAAAATTTCCTAAAACGTTTGGACTAACGGAATTGGCTAAAGGTTATTTTCCTCATTTGTTTAACACTATGGAAAATCAAAATTATGTAGGAAAATATCCTGAAAAATACTATTATGGTTATGATACTATGACTTTAGATCAAAGAAAAACTTTTGATAAATGGTATAAATCCGTAAAAAGCGAAACATTTGATTTTCAAAAAGAAATTATAAAATATTGTAGATCTGATGTTGATATTTTAAGAAAAGGATGTTTAGAATTGCGAAGATTATTTCTAAATATTGCTAATATTGATCCTTTTAAATATGTCACTTTAGCAGGCGTTTGTATGGCTATATATAGAGACAAATTCACACAACTGAATACAATAGCGATTGATGAAGAGTGTATTCCAAAGGATCAATTCAGTAAGAAATCGATCATTTGGCTAGACTATCTGTCTAAAAAACACAATATCAAAATACAGCATGCTTTAAACGGTGGTGAGAAAAAACTGAAATTAGGTGATAAAACTTATAAAGTAGACGGTTTTTATAATAACACTGTTTATCAGTTTCAAGGATGTCATTGGCACGGTTGTCCTCGCTGTTTTACAGAATCCACTGTCAATCTTCAAAATCAGATATGTATGAAAGATTTGTATGAAAGAACTCAAAAAATAAATAAAAAAATAAAAGATAAAGGATTTGAATTGATTGAAATATGGGAATGCGATTTTGATAGTGACAAAGAAATTAAAAAATATATGAAAAATGAATGGAAAAGAGATTTTGTAGAACCTTTAAATCCTAGAAACTCATTCACCGGCGGTAGGTGCGAACCTACCAAATTAATCTACGAAATGAAAGAAATCGAAAAGGGTAGATATATCGATGTTTGTTCACTTTATCCAACAGTGAATTACTTTGATTACTATCCTGTTGGTCATCCGGTAAAGATTTATAATCCGGAAAAATATGATAAAAATTGGTATGGGTTGATACAATGCAAAGTACTTCCACCTAGAAGGCTCTATCATCCTGTTTTACCTTATAAAGGAGAAAAATTAATATTTAGTTTGTGTAAATTATGTTCAAAACCTATAAAATGCGAAAAGAAACAATGTAACAAATGTTATGATATGCGGAATAATGAATGTAATCATACGGATGAGGAGAGAAGTTTTACTGGTACGTGGACAACTACCGAAGTTGAACTGGCTATTGAAAAAGGTTATAAGATTTTAAATATCTATGAAGTTTGGCATTTTGAAAAAAAATCTAATACATTATTTAAGGATTATGTTAAAATGTTTTTGAAAATCAAATTAGAAACAGATGATAAATGGTCTGAAAATTTCAAAACTGAAAAAGAATATAAAAGGTGCGTAGAAAAGAAATTGGGTATAAGGTTAGGAGAAATCAAAGAAAACCCAGGAATGAGATTTATATCTAAAATTTGTTTAAACTCTTTATGGGGAAAGTTCGGACAGAGAAAAAATATGAAACAAACGGAGAATGTAACAGAATTGGCAGATTTTTATAGAATTATACTGAACGACCGCATTAAAGACTTGAATATGATATTTTTAAATGATGAGTGTGTGCAAATGGATTATAAGATGAAAGATGAATATGTCAAGAATAACTTTAATACGAATATT
The DNA here is from genome assembly GCA_963932465.1 of Maratus speciosus. NCBI lineage: Eukaryota > Metazoa > Arthropoda > Arachnida > Araneae > Salticidae > Maratus > Maratus speciosus. The sequence continues at coordinate 150,781,264 of OZ010793.1, read as the reverse complement.
TATATAGCGGCTTTTACAACCAGTTCTGCTAGAATAAGATTATATGAAATGCTTGATAAATTAGGAGATAAAGTTATGTATTACGATACAGATAGTATTGTGTATATCGATGATGGCTCCAATAAAGTAAAAACGGGTTGTATGTTAGGCGAGTGGACCGATGAATTAGGAGAAGATAAATATATGAAATCGTGGATATCTGGAGCAAGTAAAGATTATGGTTATATTCTGAACGATGGTTCTGTAAAAGGAAAAGTAAAAGGATTTAAAATGAGTTATGAGAGCGAAACTAAGCTCAATTTTGCCGAGAGAATGAAAACAATAACTGGGGAAATTGACCATATAGATGTAGAAATAAACCAATTTCAGATACAAAAAGATAGAAGTATTAAAGTGAATAAAATGAATAAAAGATATATATTTGGATATGATAAAAGAAGAATTTTAGATAACTTTGATACTGTACCATTTGGATTTTAAGCCGAATATTTAATTTATAAAAAAATGTTTTCTAATAAATGGACGATGTCACTCTTATCATAAATGTTCAAGGTTTTATACTTCCTTTTAAATCTATAGCGAGGGAAATAAGCTGGGTTCATTTAAAAGAAGGAATAGGTGAAACGATTTCTGTATTTACACCTAACTATGAATTAGGTGATCAAGACCATGGAATAGTTCGTAGATGTACTAACGATATCCATGGTTTAAGATTTAAAAGATATTCAGATAATACAGGCTTATGGATTAGTAGCGACAATGTAAAAGATTATCTCTTACAATTGCATCAGATATACGGAGGGACATTTGCTTTTAAAGGAGGAGTTTTTCCGAAAAGTACCTTTGAAGAATGGGGAATTCCTATAAAAATATTAGAAGTACCGAGATGCGTTCGAATCCTAGGACAGGGTTGTTCTATGTACAGATGTCTGTACTATAAAAATTTTCTTTCAAAAATTGTTTCTTAATAAATGGAAGAATTCAACAGTCTCAGATCGTTCCCTGTAACTCATAAGCTAAAAGATTTAGAGACAGGGAAATACAAACTGATTTCGTTGAAGAAAATTCAAACAAAATTTGGAAATACCACTATTGCAAGATTAGAAGTTAATGATGTAGAAAAGGATTATTTTCTTAAAAAGAGTCATGGAAAAATTTCTGAAGCAGCAATAACAAAACTGAATAAAGGGGGTTATATCTTTCATTTTAAAGGAAAAAATAATGACGGCTTTTATGATTATGAATTAGAAAAAGCTTAATCCTACAATTTGTTTTAAATCTTACAATAATCGAATGGACCTTTTATCGAACTATCAAACTACCAGAATAATATTTACTGAAATTCAAAATATATCTGTTTTTAAGTACAAAATTCTTTCCGTTCAACTTGGTGAATTAAATAAAAAATTTGGCCATTATTATGAAGAAGAAGAGCCTCATAGAGAAAGATTAATAGATGAAGTTTTGGAATTAAAAAATATTTTAATACGATTTATTAATGAATTGCGACTGCTTTTAAATAAAGACGAAAAATAAAAGTGTTTATAAAAATGCTTCTGTATAAATGGTGTCGGCTCAAAGATTAGAAGATATTATAATTCATAAATATAAAGATTTATTTATCAATTTATCCCATCATAAAACATTTCATACATTTATTTCATTATATATGAATAAAATTGATCTTCATTTAAGTAAAAATATTATGAAATTGCCCATTGAATTTATAAGAAAATTTAAGGATAAACTTAATTGGAATTGTATATCACAGAATGAAAAATTATCAGAAAATTTTATTAGAGAATTTCAAAATAAAGTTGAGTGGCGGTGTATATCATTTCATCAGACATTATCCGAAGATTTTATTAGAGAATTTCAAAATCATGTTGACTGGTATTATATGTCATTTCATCAGACACTATCAGAAGATTTTATTAGAGAATTTAAAAATAAAGTTGACTGGGAAGGGATCTCCTATCATCAGGTCTTATCCGAAGATTTTTTAAAAGAATTTAATGATAAAATTGACTGGGAATGGATATCATATATCAACGGTTTTTAATTAACATTTCAATTTTAAGCCGAAGGATTATATCCTTTATTTGACGTCCAATTTTTTTCTAAATAAATGTTACAATATTTTGTCATAAGTACTTTACTCTTTAATTGTCTTTCGCCTACCTTTCATTATTTTAAATTTGACCCCGTTATTACAAATCATAGCATCGATAACTCTAATAATTATACTATATTTAATAGTTTCAATGATACAATAAAATTAACTTTCACAGCTAAAATATACAAAATGGATCAAGCCTCTAAATTTTCTCAACCTGGTGTTTATTTTTGGATAGAAAGTAAATGTGATGACAATTGGAATTTAATACCCGAAACTAAAGAATGGTTCGATATTTATATTCCAGGAGATAATAACTTATACTATTCTATAGCTTTTAATGCAACTAAAGATTTTAGGATTGGTTATAATGCCGATAACTTATTATACAACGCAGCTCTTTGCTTTTCTTATTCCTATCAATATTATCCTAGAGGAAGGTTGTTTATTAGCATTTCGTAGACTATTAAGAAAGTGCGTCAATCTATAATCAGACTAAATTTTTTCATCACTATAATAATTAAATATTTACATTTAAAAATGATGATTATTTTATCTAAATTGATTACGTTATTATTTATAATCAGGTTTTTTTTATTGTTTATTCTATAACCTTTTCTTAAAACTTCTTCTTTACATAATTTAGTAGAAAAAATAAAAATATCCACACAATGCAATTTTTATCATCATTTGCTCGATAAATCGTTATAAAATCGTTACAGCACCGATATTTTAACAGTCAAATTTTTTGAGCAAAATCTTACAAAAATCGTTAAATATTTGCATTTAGTGGAATATAAAAAGTGTGCCAAAGGACCCCCTATATACTACTCACTGTTGAATACATTACTTTCACTGAATCTATATAATGCACTGAAATGTATTCATTTGAATAAATTAATTTATCTTTTGTGCCATGCTATCCAAAAATCAAAAGTAAAATTTATGTAAATAGTTTTTGCGTCATTGTATCCAAACTAAGTTAAATGTATGCAAATGGATAATATGACGAAAAAAACTATTTACATAAATTTTACTTTTGATTTTTGGATAGCATGGCACAAAAGATAAATCAATTTATTCAAATGAATACATTTCAGTGCATTATATAGATTCAGTGAAAGTAATATATTCAACAGTGCATTGGAAAATGAAAAGTATTGTTTAGATGTGTAAATGTATTTAGCCAAAAGAAAATTTAAATTGAATTTTAAAACTAATCGTTTTAAGCAACATCAAGGCGTCACTTAAATTTTGATATCATATCTTTTAAAACTCTATTTTGAATTTATGAGAGATACGGATGATAATGCATCAATGAATAAACTTTTATACATATTTTTAAAATGAACATAATTTTTGCACATGCAATTATAAAAAAATAAAATGATGAAATAAATGTATATATATATTATAACTAATAGCATAGTGTCACTCAAAATTTTATATCATTATTTTTAAGCTCCATATTTAAAATTCTTAGAGCATAAGATAAAGCGCTGCGTCACAAACTTTTAACCCGTTAAGGGTTTTTGTATTGATAAACTATACATCCGATTTTCATGAAATTTGAAATTACTCGACATAATTTTGCAACAATTATATATTTAAAATTTCAGACCATTCGGTTGGGTAGCTTTTGCTCTGTTATATGCGGACAGACGGAGGGAATGAACGACGATTATAGGTGCTACATATTTTGATAATTACGAACGCACCTAAAAAGGCGCTTTTCAGAGTCAACATTTATTTATTTATTTATTTATTTATTGTTGTTACAGAGTAACAGCTAATCTTATTAGTTATTTATAACTATTAATGAAGTCTTAATTGTTATTTATAACAGTATATTTATTTATTTATTTTTAAATAAAAAAGTAAAGAGAATAAAAGTTAAGTTCACCAGAGTTAAAGATAGATAAATGTGAGAAACTCAGTGTTTCTTTTGCAGATGTTGTCAAAGTGTGTGTGAAAAATTTTGTTTTATAAAAGTGGTGCGAAATAGAATTAAAAAAAAATAGTCGTCTGTGGCAGCCCTGCTATTAAAAAACACGTTACTTGCAAAATGTAATTTTCGTAATGTTCAGTTTATTTAAATGCTAAACATGATACCTTGCTTATAATAAAAAACATGTTATGCTGTTTTTAAGAATTAATAATAAATAGAATTAATAATAAAAATCCTTTCTAAATGCAGAATTAAATTAGATCTCTTTTTTTTCGGAAAAAAAATCTAAACATCTCATGCAGTTTAAATACAACACATCAGGTTATGAATCGACAAACTAAGGATACTTAAACTACGCCCATCAACAAAAAAAGTATTTTCTATTGCCTACCATGCTCTTTGATGGAATTTTATAAATTTTATGGGGGGAGGGGCACCCTTATTTGTACCATTATGGCAATAAAAAAGCGCAAACGCACTTTTAATGTTAGAAAACTCTGATACTTCATAAAAACAGTGTATCCTAATTTGGTATGTTTTAGTTTTAGAAGCTTTGCTTTCTTACTGTTTAGCTTGTCGGCATGAAGAAAGTCTAAACGGAACTTATAGGACACAAGAACCGCAGGAAAATTTAAGTTTCGTAGCTTAAAAAAATGAACTATTTTGACATAAAGGGATTTTCATATGGAAGAACAAAATTTGAATAATTTCTGCATTTAGAACTGCCTATATCTCTAAAATTAGCGGCTAAGGAAGTATGTATTGGGCAAAGACCTACGATGGAACGGCGAAAAACGTTGCAAAAAAAGGCAACGAAATGGAAGAGTCATTTGCTTCAGTTACCATTCAGAATGGGGGTAGTCTTTATCAATGAAGGCACCACCGGTAAAATTTAAAAGATAAATTCTGTTTAAAAAGAATATATATATATTCCTAGACTCGGCGTAAAGTTGCTGACAACTCAGAAGCCCCTCAAAGTGCAAACACTGTTAAGCCGGTAGGATCGGGCCGGCCGGGACGTTTAAAACGTCGGACGACCGCTTTAGTTATGTAATTAACCCTCTCGCTGCGCAACCCGAGCTACCCTCGGGCATGCGTTTTTCCGTCTAATTAACCCACCTTGATTATTCACACCAGTAATTTTTTAATTGTAAATTTTCCCTTATTTAATCGGAGCATTTCCCCGATTAAATTAGACAAAAATATTTGTTTTGAAAAACCAGTGACAAAAGAATAAAAATTCTTAAAAGACGCTCGTTGCGAAGGGGTTTTGATAAAACATTACGCAGCGAGAGGTTAATGATAACAAGGAACACTCTGTCCGTAATCCACATCAACTTTATTGCAGATTGTGGGACATTAGCAAGGCTGCCACAGGCGACTATTTTTAATTCTAATTCGAACCACTTTTTCAAAACCAAAATCTTTTACATTCGCTTTGACAGCATTTTCAAGGGAATTAATTATACAACAAAATGTATTTTTTTAAAAATAGTGGTGCGAACAGAATATTAAAATTAGTCGCCTGTGGCAACCCTACATTAGATATTATGTAAAGTGAGATGCGCTATAACCTATTTGCACAGTTAACTTTCATGCGCCTGATCTGCAATTTTACTTGTGAAATTATGTAACGTAACCATCTAAACTTGTAATTAATATACCCATTGTTTTCTTTATTTTGTATAGTATTTAGTTTTAAAACTACAAAGTGTGTCTATTAAATAAACTGACTGAAGTCTTAAAACTTTTTATTCGTTACCCATCACATCACAAACTTTATCGATTTCGATATGCTCCCTTTGCGTTACCTGCACCGCATCATCCGAATTTTCCAGTATGCAAAGCAGCGGTGGGAAATCCTCATCTGTCAGCTTGTTGAAAGGCACCGCCACTTTTTCTTTGATTGATACCATGCTCTGAAAGTCTGACCCCCTTCAGATCCGATTTAATCTTTTGAAATAAACATAAGTTACAGGACAATACATAGGACAAGCTCGGTGGATTATCAAACGGGGTGATTGGTCTGTTTTACCCAGAACGTCTTCATAGACAAAGTGGTATGGACTGGCTCATTGTCCTGGTGAAGGATCGTGGATTCTTTATGTTGAATGTTTTATGCAATCTCACGGATACTTTCTTTTACAATTCCTGTCGACTCAATAGCTGTTCGGATACTTATACGACAATTTTTCGCGGATCAACTAACATTTTTTTGTAAATGTTTGCGTTCGTTTTTGAGGTGAAAGGTCGTCCAGGGAGCGCATCATCTTTGATTGGTTTTGGCGTCCTTCTTTGAACATTTTAAACCACTCAAAAACTTCAGTGAACGGTACATATTCATGTCCACACATTTCCTTTAACATAGAATAAGCTCCTGTGTCAGATTTTTCGAGAAAATTCTCAAGAAACTTGAGGTTAACAATTTTGCTCCATCTGAACACTTATCGTTTTTCCGACCAGTCACTGGCACACGGTTCACTCCGAGCAAATTTAACAGCCGAAACGACACGTGACCTTGACGATCGAGCAGGACATGGGGGAGATATCCCCCATCATAACAGTATCCAGGAAAGTTCGACTGCACCACGCTCATTTGTTTGATGGCAGCTTCAATCCGGTTATTTAATAGCCACACTTTGTATTAAACATTTTATTTCTTCTATGTGCTGCACACTACACTCCAGATTTGAGTGACTCAATATTGTATGCTCACTACTCGTACATCATAAATTTAGTATGGCCACTTCTGGTACAGAGAGGCGGGTATAGCGTTTTTTATTTTTCATTTTTGGAGCCATATATTTTGGGCCTTCGAATGTCTATTTTAATAGATCAAGGTTAGGACTAGCGTGAAATATTTTATATATATATATATATATATATATATATATATATATATATATATATATATATATATATAATATATATATATATATAATATATATATATATATAATATATATTTTTTTTTTGAGTTCACTAATTTTTTTAATAATAAAGTAAATTCTCATAAGTGGCCCACTACTGGTACACTTACCTTAGTTTCATTTTGTTCATTAATATTTTTTAATATTTTTGTAACAGAGAAACTGTTTCAATAACTTCAAAAGCTACATTTTATTGCTAATTTTTCTTTTCTATTTTGAATCTAGTTCCACGATTACCAAATCAACCTGTACTGTTCCCACCACCATTCATCACAGAACAGCACCCCACAGAATTAGAGCTTTCTCAAAGATATTTTGAGTGTATAGCTGACACACTACAACAGTATGTTTTACTATTGTCTATTTAACGAACTGAATTACTGAAAAATTTTTTGTCTTTAAAATAAAGCCGATACCCATTAGAATGAACTTCACAAGAACGTAGTTTTTATTTATTATGTTTATAATAGAAGAATATTATATCGTTACTAATGGTATTACTAGTGAATGCTGAGCATTTCGTTTTATCAGATTCCTTTCAAATGAGATTCAGCTCTTACCTATGCTATACCGTATTCTATGCCACTGCCAGTCAAAACTCTATATTCTGTCATTTTTGTCTGAAGTTAAGTTTAAACATACCAAAAATAAGAATAAATTATTAGATTACTGTTAGATTATTTGAATGCGTCCTTAATTATATTAAATAATACAAATTATGCCCCAATAAACACTTAAAATAGATATAATAATTTCGGAAATCTGGATATTGATGACCAACAGCACCCCCCCTCCCCTCTCATTATTTTGATTCTCTTTGTCACAAAACTGTTTTTTGTTATTTTTTATTTTTTACGCATTCCAAGAATTGTTGAAATCCCCTATCTTTTCCACTACGAAATACACTGAAATTATCTTATTTTTAGTTATGGCAAAATAGCTTCATAATCACACATATTTCTCCTTAAATTTTTATTTATAATATTTCTTTTGTAATAATAGTTATATATTTTATTATGTTATATATATACATGCTATCTACTTAATTTACATTAATTTCAATAATAGTTTATAGAATTAAAGAAATGCATCTGATAACGACCTCTTAATTTTCCTGTAAATTAGAAGTCCCGTGGGTGTCGGATAACCAAGGATTCTGTACGGGATTTTGGTCACTACATGAATAACACTTTTAGTTTTATTTTAGTGCGCATCGTTAGTGTATTTTATAGTATAAATGTAAAATAAAAAATAAGAAAGTATTCAACCTTGAAAATAATAGTTTTTTAAATGTAGATAGAACTCAAATATAAAAAAATCGCAGTGCAAGTTTTACTCAGGCGTTTTCTCGGGTTTTTCTCAATTATCTTGCATTTCGCATCATGTTACTTTTATAGTCTGGCTTGTATCAGGTTAACCCATTTATGCCTAGCGTCCCATTTTTGATACGCTTCGAGTTTTAATAAATTTATGTAATTTTCTTCTTCTTTGTAAAAAGAAAATTGTATGAAATAATTATCTATAAATGTCTTTATATGTTACCGAGAGATAACAGAATAAGATTGATATTTACTTAAATGAAAGCTTTTTTTGGTTTTTATAGATTTTTTTATTTTTCAAGATGGCGAAATGTAAAAGGTAAGTTTATATGTATTTTTTCTATCAAGGACCCAGATAAATAAGTCATAATCTTAGCTTGTAGACTTATTTGATATACGTATTTTTGGAAATTGTGAAATCATATGCTCAAACCTATTTTTATGCATGTTTCTAGCGTACAAAATATAGGGCGTTAGGCACAGATGGGTACATATTTTTATTAGCCATTTAGGGTACAGTTATTTGTGTAAGGTCCTTTTCAAGATGATTGTGAAATAAATTTTTTTGGAGCCTCAAATACGATTATTCTTGGTTTATTATTAATAATACTTATAATGTTATTAGTCTCTGTGAAAAAATAAACATATTTTTTTAGTAGTTCATAAAAATACTAATTGAAGTATACCATAGAGAATTTAAAAGCTTTTTTTATATAAATTTAGACAAAACATATAATTATGCATATTATACCATTATAAATATTATGCGTATTCTCATATTTAGTATGTTTACATTTTATCAAATAAATGCAAAAAAAAAAAAAAAAAAAAAAAAAAAAAAAAAAAAAAAAAAAAAAAAAAAAAAATTAGTATAAATTTTTTTTAGTATTTTTCCAGTTAAGTGATTTTATCAAAAAGTTTTAGAAAACCAAAATTCAGGCATAAATGGGTTAAAAAACATTCTGAAAGGCGCACTAAAATAAATTAAGTTCGATGCGTAAGGTTCCGAATGGTTTGTTAAAAAAAAAAAAAAATGAAATTATTTGTTTCGCGCGGTACATTTAATTTTAATCAAAACATCCAGCAATTTCAAAACCTAGAATCATGTAATCATTCGTACACAAATAATTTAATCACCTTACATTGCCAAAAAAAAAAAAAAAAAAATACTGAAATGTTTCAGAGCTTAATAGCTCTGAAACATTTCAGTATTATATGAAAATAATAGCTTAATAATACTTTCATATAATAAAATATTATATGAAAATAATAGCTTTTATTTATTTAAAAAAAACTTTCAGAAGTTCGGCCCTCTTCTTAAGTTTTGGATGTTTACAGATTGTCATATTTATATGTCTGTTACTGTGAAAGACCGAAATTAGGTGAATGTCGATTTCACCAGTGAATGACAACATGCACATAGTCGCTTGGTACGAGGGTGAGTCGGAAAATAAGTTTCCCCTGGCAACTGTGGACAGAGGTGTGTGTGAAAGACAAACAAATGTAATGAAACATCAAAGATAAGACGTAACTTTATTTATCTACTTAAGTGCCAAGTGAGTTGAGACATTTGTCATACCCTTTATAAGCTTCATAAAGCCGTCCAGGAAAAAAGCAGGGCTCTGCATACGAAAGAAGCGTTGAACGGCTTGTGTAACTTCAGTATTGCTTACAAAGAAGTAATCAAGAATTGCTTTCGTTGTAGTGGCCGTGCACGTCCGTATAGATCTCGCCCTGTCCAACACTTGCTGACGCCCCTCACTAAATTGGCGGCACCATCTCCGCATCATTTGTTTCGGCATCACATCTGGTCCATAGACTCCCACGTGGCGGTTATGGATTTCTGCTCCCAATACTCCACGTGCCCATTCATAGCGGACAACCGCTCTCACTTCATCCTTTGACCACGAATTCACAACGCATTTTCTCTCCATATCTACCGGGAACAGAATGATGCAGAGCCCTGATTTTTTCAAGGAGCGCTTTTTGAAGCTTATAAAAGGGTGTGAAAAATGTCTCAACTCACTTGGTACTTATGCAGAAAAATAAAGATAAGTCTTATCTTTAGTGTTTCATTACATTTTTTTGTCTTTTATACACACCTCTGCCCACAGTTGCAGGGGAAACTTATTTTCCGACTCACTCTCGTATATGCCCGAAATAATTGCGAAATATCCTTTTTTCTCACTTACACCGGCAAATGTCGACTTTCAGCATGCACTAATGGTGAATGTTGAATATGTCGGAGATTTGCATTTTCTTCTCCGTAATTCAGGCGCGATAAAACATCACAAGGGTGACATAACTTTTTCGCCTCTCTTGCTGAGAGGAGTGACCAATCATGGTGAGGAGAGGGGCTCGTCAGTCTGTAGATTATTTTCATTGGGGGGAGATGAGGGGCTAACCCCGGAGAATTTAAATGCCGTGGTAGATTTAAAGGGCAGCTCGGGATTGTTTTCTTTTTTTGGACATGTAGCTTTAGATTCTAGCGTGAGAAAAAGAATGGATGCGTGATATTACTTGCCTTCTTAATAATGATAGCAGATGTACTTGGATAAATGTTAAGCATTAAGATTTTAGTTTTAAGTTTAGTCAGTAAAGAACTTGGCATTTATACCGTAGTGGACTTTTCTTCTATAAATCATACTTTATTATTAAAACAAATTACGACATATGATAAAAAAGGAGAAAGCTTATGTAACAGCACATGTAAATAAACTCTTGACCTTAAAACAAACAGTGCATTCTAAAGCAGAAAAGAAAAGAAAACCAATGAAAAAAATACTTTATTATGTGTTTGAAATCTTATTTATTGCAACAACTCAAACTTTTACGACACTTTGAATTGCACAATTGTCCCTTGCTTTTAGAACTGCATTTAATTGTGGAATATTTCCTTTTGCAATGACAGCGTGTATAACCTTGCCTTTCACTTCTCGAATTAGCTGCAGCTGCTTCTCTCAGCGACATTTCTTGAGAAGAAATTTCATCTATGGAAATTAACTTTTCTTTACAAATTACGAACCGATTTTGAGTATAAAGCTGCTTGAAAGTACCATTTTTATTTACTAGTTTATAAAAGTCGGAGTCTTCTATTCCAACAACAACTCCAACACCATGTCGGCCATTTGTACGACCACGGTTGACATCAGGGACTTTTATTCGCGGACGGTATCACCAATTTTAGAAGAATTTTGGTTTTTTTTTTTTTTAAGTCATACCATTTTCGTAACTTGCAGTAGAAGGTTCTCTTTCGCGACCGCTCTTTTTATATAAATAAACTCGTGTTGTTCAACCAGGTCTTGATATGAAGACGTGGTAGGTTGCAGGTCCTCTTCACTATTTCTCTCTTTGGAATATGGTTTTCGGTATGGTCACGGCTCAAATTTTATTCAAAAGTATTAACAGTTTCTCCAAGCTGTTCTTCTGTTTCAAAAGTATTAGCAATTTCTTCGAGTTGTTCTTCGGTTTCATTATTTATAATTTGTTCGCTAGGCAAAAGAGACGATGGTCTCTTTAAATATCGACTTTTTGGTTTAACGCCAAACATGGCTTCATAAGGACTTTGGCGTATTTCTCCGTGGTATGTAGTGTTTTTGGCGAATTGAACAAAGGGCAAACCATCTGACCATTTATTTGTATCGTTATCGTTCACTCATGCAATTAACATATTCTGTATATCCTGATTGGCCCTTTCAGCAGAGCTTTGTATTTGACTATGACAAGGTTTTCCATGATCTTAACATCTTTCCACATAGCGCATAGTTTGGATATGACTTGATTACTGAATTCCCTACCATTATCTGGTTGCAATATAGCTGGAGCACCAAATGTAAATAATATTGGAAGAACGTGATACGCTACTTCTTCAGCTGTCTTAGTTTTCAAGGGTCGTAGCTGGACAAACTTAGTTAAATGATCTTTATACACCATTATGAACTCTGTAATCCCTGTATGACTGCAGGTGTATCAGATCATCTTGACATCTTGCGTTTAACACAGAACTGACAATTGGTTTCACAACAATACCTTTCTTAGATGCACTATGCTTCATTTGACATTGTTTGCACACATTTAAGTACAACATTACAACTTCATAGTATGTAATATTTTTGAACTTAACTTACAAATCTTTAAGCATACGTCTACTTCCTCCGTGGAATATACTGGTTTGAGTATCAAATAGTATACTGAACAATTCATCATTGGTAACGTATTCGTTTCTCGTGGTTTTAATGGTGCAATTAACTTCTCTTCATCATTAATTTATAAAACGGCAAAACGTGTCAATTGTCTGTAATCAAAAAGTGTGGTGCACTTAGATTTAGCAGAAATCACTTCAAAAAGAATTTTATAGTACTTTTCTTGAGAAAAATAAAAACAACTATCTTCTCGTTTACTCACAATTAATACATTAAACTTTTCAAAAAAAAAATCACGATTCACTGCAGTACCCATTCAATATAAATTAGTGTATCGATTAAAAAAATAAAATTTTTAAAACGTTGCGCGCACCATCAAACCTTGCTTAAGACTGAAAAAGCTGACTGACTTGCAACAGAAGGATTTGGGGACCGACTGTCGCCTCCCTGTTGACCTCGGCTTCCCTTTTCGACCTCCACTAGAGCGTATCTGTGCTTGTCGACATTCACCGGTGATTCTCCGAATCTACAAGAATATAAACAAACATTCGGTCTTTCATCGACATATTTGGTATGTGTTGATATTCACCACTGAATGTTGACATTCTCCAATTTCGGTCTTTCACGGTAACATATGCACAAATTGTTTTATTCTTACCAGGCAATTCAAGCCAGGCTACTCGGTTTAAAAATGCCCGATATATTACCAGGCATACAGAATGTAGATGAAAAGCGTTTATAAGGAGTCTTGTAACTTTGTAATGCGATGAAAATCAACTAAAACATTTAAAGTTTGAATTAATGTATCTTCAAAACTAGTTACGTATAAATACGAACTTTTAACTATTGAATAAACAGATTGTGCTTTTTAATATACAACCATTAAAAATTGACTAATCTTTTGTAGAAATTGTGTATTATTGAAATTAAAATAACACTTTTACTTACTACGTCAGTCATTGCGAGCATATCTTGTGCAAAATTGTATGAATTGTTATGAAATTTAGCTATATATAAAAAGCACATGTCTATTTTTAAAATGATATACTCTCAAGGGAGCACAGGACCTTTAAACTTTCAAAAAATCAGTTTTCGGTTTTTGTTTTATTATGATTTATTTTCTAATTTCTCAACAAAATGCAAAAAACTCCATTCAAAATTCTGCATTATTTCTTGAGTTATAAGCATTGATAGACGGTGAGTATAATTGAAGGTTCGTAGATATTGAAACTTTAAAATGCATTTTCTCATATTAGTAAATTTGGAGTTTGCGCGTACTGTTACTTTCAAACTATGTACGCTACAGCTTTAAAAATGTAACCAAATATGCGTTTCTTTATGGTCTACATTTTAAAACCAAAAATGTTCACATATTTTGGATATTTATTTTTTACACTTGAAAAACTTGTAAAAACTTTTGAAACTTTTGAATTTTTTTGTGCTAAAATTAATTTTTAAACAAAATTTTTTGTGTATATTTTGTTTTTAATTTAGAAGTAGGTGTATTATGATTCAAGTTTGTTCAAAAATTGTTTTCTATATGCATAATTTAGAGTTTTATCATGCGCACAACGCTGAATGATTCGAATTCACGCATTAGAGAAATGGATTTTTAAATTTAAAATTTAAATATTAATTTTGTATATACAACGTTTATTTACCTGGATGATATAGTTAAGAATATGTACTTTAAGCAGAAAAGGAAAAAAATCTTAATTGCATATTATTTTTGTTTTGGTAGTTTGAAATAATGCCATGTTTTTTACCTTTTCGACAAACTCAAAGGTCCTGTGCCCTTAAATAAAATATTTCCTTAACTATATAAGAAAATTTAAATTTTTCATTTTTTAAATGATAAGTTTAGTCATAACTAATAATGTTATCTATGCAAATACATAAATGTACAGTCCTGAAAAAAAAGTAAACACCCTCTGCTAACTCTACAACAAATTATTGTAGAAAAAAGTTACAGGTACCAAACGTTTGGAAATAAAGTCTACTTTTAAATTATGTATTTAAAATTTGCTTAGGGGTCATCCACATATCAAAAAGAACCCAAACTTTGTTTTTTTTTTCAATAGCAATACCCAAGTCTGACACCATAAATAAATTCTACACTCTACAATTAGCCTAAATACAAACTTTCATGAAATTCGTATGATTTGTTTCCGAGAAATTAATTATTTTATAATGAGCAGGTATCCAAATTGCAGTTAGGTAAATGATTACTGAAATGCTACACAATGACTATGCCATTTCTGTTAAAGTATTATTTCTTGCTAATATTACCATTTCACTTGCTTAATATGTTTCAACTACTGCCAGCTGAAATATTTCAATAAAATGAGTATAATATATTTTTTCAAGTTATGCTTTCCTGCGTATCATAGACGGCCTCTTAAACAATCATTTTGATGTTTTTAAATGACAATTCGAAAACTACTTGAAAGACAATTTTTAAATTGAGAATTCGCATAAAGTAGAACATAATGAATATAAATCTATTAAAAAATTGTAAGTTGTAATTCATATTTTGTTCGAGTATTAATTTCATAATTCATATTATAAAATTTTTAAAATTAGAAATTCAATGTATTTAAGTTTGGGTTATTTAGCATTATAACCACACACAAAATTATCACATTAGGATTATGATTTAAGGACATATTAATAAAATTATGAAAATGTAATTTAACATTAGAAGCTCTCACTTTTGAATATTTATAATTCAAAAACTTATTATTCAAATGAGAAGAAATTTCGTTTCTAGGCATAGTTTGAACCGAAGTTTTACAATATATTGTCAAAATTGGGTGTTGCCATAAAAAAACAAAGTTGAATCTAGTTTTTATATGTAGATGGCCCAAGAATAATGTGTAGATTTATATGTAGATGGCCAGATAAGCAAATTTTGTGTACATCATTTAAAAGTAGATTTTGTTTTGAATCGATAGTTACCAGTAATTTTCTTTTATTATAATTGGTTTCAGAATTAGTTGCGCGTGTTTACTTCCCCCCCCCCGACTGTACATCATTGGAAACATACATATGTGCTTATCAATACCAAACTTTATAACAATCCACCCATGCGCTCAATGACTGACTTCGAAACATTTAATATTATTTTTAGATGATTTTTATATGCTTTTTAACTATTTAATTAAATTATCTGTATTTTTGTATTTCGTTTTGATTAATTCTGAACAAACGTAAC
Source organism: Maratus speciosus (assembly GCA_963932465.1). NCBI lineage: Eukaryota > Metazoa > Arthropoda > Arachnida > Araneae > Salticidae > Maratus > Maratus speciosus. The sequence continues at coordinate 150,765,596 of OZ010793.1, read as the reverse complement.
AATCCTTTTCACTTTAACACTTTGAGGTTTGAGCTATTTCAACCGCAAATCTCCCTCTGGACTGAGGTTATTTGATACTTTTCTTGAATTTTTTTTAAACACTTCGAAGATATGTATTTTAATATTTTTTTATTATAAACTTAAAACTGTTTTTATTCATTTTAAAGAAACTATTTAAATGTACTAAAAATTCATATTTAATGAGAAATTATTGAAAAAAGCATGTTTTATATTTAAAAAACGTTCACCATAAAACATAAAAACATTCAAATTAAAACATAACTTTTTAACATAAAATTTTACATACACTTGATTAAAAACTTACCCAAGTGTTGTACAAATATCTGAAAATAGGTTCTATTTGTACACTGGCCTCCAAAAGTTAAAGTACAGGGACTGGACGCTTACGATTACAGATGTCCAATATCTGCTAACATTATTCACGAATTGTTCATGAACATCTGGGATGTAAAGAACATGTTTGATTTCATATTTCTCGATGAAGATTTAGTCTGGTCGACAATTAGGGGGCTAATAATAAATTTAATAATAAAATAATATTTACGATCAGCTATGCAACAGAAAATGCTGGAAATGGTTTGTCATTGCGTTAAATGACTATTTAGGTCCTGTTCAACGTTTGTGTGCATTTGTGTAACACTTATATTCGTAAAGATGTTAACGTTTTTGTGAAAAATTGAAAAGTTTTTTGTTTATAGCATACAGAGTGTTCAACCAAATTTAACACAACTTTCCGAAAACCTCACAAAGAACAGTAGCAACAGTACACTTAATTAAAACATGAATATATTGAATATTTAATGAGATATGGGCACTTGTATGAAATAATTTTTAACTGCGCATGCGTGGAAGATTTCAAAATTTTTATTTCATAATTTGGTAGTCAGCTATTTAGGGCAACTTATCTAAAATCTCTAGTCAAATATCGAGAAATTTCACAAAGATTGGGGCGATCTAGTGAGTTGCTCTCAAAAAATAGCTTTATTATAAGGGTTTTTCCACAACTTTTCAATCAACTCACTATATCTTTCTGAGTTTTCGCAATATTTGACTGGACTTTTTACAGAAGTTACCCAAAATAGCTAGCTACCAAATTATGAAATAAAAATTTTGAAATTTTCCACGCATGCGCAGTTAAAAATTATTTTATACAAGTGCCCATATCCAATGAAATATTCAATATATTCATGTTTTAATTACAGTATACTATTGCTACTGTTCTTTGTCAGGTTTTTGGAAAGCTGTGTTAAATTTGATTGAACACTCTGTATGCTTTAAACAAAAAACTTTTAAATTTTTCACAAAAACGTTAACATCTTCACGAATATGAGTGCTATGCTTACACAAATACATACAAACGTTGAACAGGATTCAAATAGTCATTTACCACAGTGACAAACCATTTCCAGCCTTTTTCCGTTACATAGGTGATCGCAAACATTATTTTATTATTAAATTTATTATTAGCCCCCTAATTGTACCCCGATTTATCTTCACTGAGAAATATGAAATCAAACATGTTCTTTATATCCCATAAGTTCAAGAACAATTATCCAATAATGTTGGTAGATATTCGACAAACCGTGTGCAATCGAAAGCATCCAGTCCCTGTTACTTAACATTTGGAGGCCATTGTATATAAACTTTATTTAGTAAAATTTTCTTTTGTGTGGTACATTTCAAAGCGCGGATGCTGTACAAAGAGCAACACCACAAGGTTCACATTAAGTTCGAATTAAGCTCTGATTCTAGATATTTTCATGTACAACTTACTTCTGTTTAGTGCTGCAACTTATATATATATATTTTTTTCAAAATAAATGGTTCGTAGATAATATATGAAAAGACCGCGAACGTATATAGTAGGCATTTTATAGCTCAGAGACTTAAAAGTTGACCCCGAGAGACTCTCGGGCTTAGTTCGCTTCACTGAAAACGGCAACCCGAGTGACACTCGGCCTTAGATCTCAACGTATTATACCTCTTCTAGGTTACCCACGATTCCAGCTAAAAGCGAAATTTAGCTTTAGAAATCCCAGAAACCTATATATAATTTCGAAATTTAAAGACCCATTAATTGAAACAAAGTTTCTTTTGCTGTCACTGATTTTCAGAAACGTTTTCGAGTCGTTTTTATAGTGTATTAATCAGTTTTCTCAACTCTTAATATAGATGTGTCGGTTGCTATCAATTCTGAAGTAACTATTTTCATGTCCAACAAACATGATATATTAAAAGCATTAACATTAAAATTAATATTATTTAGTTCCTTCAAACATGACATATTAACAGCGTTAACATTAAAACTAATACTATTTAGTTCCTTCAAACATGACATATTAACAGCGTTAACATTAAAATTTATATTATTTAGTTCCTTCAAACATGACATATTAACAGCGTTAACATTAAAATTAATATTACTTAGTTTCTTCAAACATCATATGACTGCGTGAGACGTCCATCTTACATCCCGTAGACGTGAAAACCTTTGATTATGTCCATTGGTTTTCATTGTAAACCAAGAAGTTACAATGCTATAAATACACGATAAAACCAGCTTTTTGCACATTGCAGAGTTTTTTTTATATTTTTTTATGAAGGTTCATCAATAGAATAGATTGATAGAGAAAACTAAATTTTAAAAAATTTCTGTAAGGCAAGTTTTGAAACTCATATATTGACAACATTAACATTAAGTTTAATCTTATTTAGTTCTTTTGCATGTATAAATTCAAATACGGATGTGGAAATAGTTATATCGATATTCAGGTTTGAGAAAACTGATTGAAACAGTATAAAAACTGCTCGGAAGCGTTTCCGAAAATCAGTGACACTAAAAGAAACTTTGATTTAATAAATCCTTCTTTAAATCACGAAAATTTTTTGGTTTCTAAAGTTTCAAAGAATAAAAAAGTTTATCGTAATCACGGATAACTCGGTACATGTTGTTGCACATTTTCTTTCGTGGTTACATTATAGTTCCGAAGATTAAGAAATATTTGAGGGCCTGAGTTCCAAAACTCGCCATATCTAAAAAATCAAATTTTGGAAAATCGCGAAAAACCTCTAACTGCGTCTATTGGTTTTCATTGTAAACCAAGATTTTACAATGCCTGAAATACACGATAAAACTGGGGTTTTTTTTTGGTTTCTTTTTTCAAGATTGTAGTGTTTTATTTTATGAAGGTTCACCAAAAGAACAGATTGGTCAACGAAACTGGATTTTTAAAATTTTGTATAGGGCGAGTTTTGAAACTCATGTCCTCGTATATTAGCAACATTAACCTTAATATTAACCCATTAAAGACGAAATTACTTTTTTCTTTTTAAAATGCAAAAATTTCATTTCGTACCACTTTTTCAGAAAATAAATATTTATCAGATTTTATCGCAGTGTTTCTGGCCTCAGCCGCGTTTAAACTTTATTTTTTTATGGCTCCCAATGCATTGAAACACGCAACATCTATAGCCCAGAGGTGCAGTTGCAACGCAACTAGGGAACACTTTTCACGTTGTTCTATTGTCATTAAAGAAAATGAAAAATTTCTCTCTAATTTACTGATATCCAAACAGAAAAAGGGTTGTCAGATAGACTGTGACCATACGGTAACGCTAGTCCTTAATGGGTTAATGTTATTTAGTTTCTTTTGCATGTATAATTTCAATTACGCAGCAGGAAATAGTTAATTATGAATAGAAATCATACTAAAAATCGATATTCTGGTTTGAGAAAACTAATTAATTCATTATAAAAACTACTCTACAACGTTTCCGAAAATCAGTGACACTAAAAGAAACTTTGTTTTAATAAATCCTTCTTTAAATCACGAAAATTTTTTGGTTTCTAAAGTTTCTAAGAATAAAAAAGTTTATCCTAATCATGGATAACTCGGTACATGTTGTTGCATATTTTCTTTCGTGGTTACATTATAGTTCCGAAGATTAAGAAATATTTGAGGACCTGAGTTCCAAAACTCGCCATATCCAAAAAATCAAATTTTGGAAAATCGCGAAAAACCTCTAACTGCGTCTATTGGTTTTCCTTGTAAACCAAGATTTTACAATGCCTGAAATACACGATAAAACTGTTTTTTTTTTTTTCAAGATTGTAGTGTTTTTTTGATGAAGGTTCACCAAAAGAACAGATTGGTCAACGAAACTGGATTTTTAAAATTTTGTATAGGGCGAGTTTTGAAACTCATGTCCTCGTATATTAGCAACATTAACATTAATATTAATATTATTTAGTTCCTTTTGCATGTATAATTTCAATTACGCAGCAGGAAATAGTTAATTAAGAATAGAAATCATCCTAAAAATCGATATTCTGGTTTGAGAAAACTAATTAATTCATTATAAAAACTGCTCGAAAACGTATCCGAAAATCACTGACACTAAAAGAAACTTGTTTTTTATAAATCCTTCTTTAAATCACGAAAATATTTTGGTTTCTAAGAATAAAAAAGTTTTTCGTAATCATGGATAACTCGGTACAGGTTGTTGCATATTTTCTTTCGTAATTACATTATAGTTCCGAAGATTAAGAAATATTTGAGGACGTGAGTTCCAAAACTCGCCTTATCCAAAAAATCAAATTTTGGAAAATCGCGAAAAACCTCTAACTGCGTCTATTGGTTTTCCTTGTAAATCAAGATTTTACAATGCCTGAAATACACGATAAAACTGGGGGGGGGGGGGGGCGGTCAAGATTGTAGTGTTTTTTTTATGAAGGTTCACCAAAAGAACAGATTGGTCAACGAAACTGGATTTTTAAAATTTTGTATAGGGCGAGTTTTGAAACTCATGTCCTCGTATATTAGCAACATTAACATTAATATTAATATTATTTAGTTCCTTTTGCATGTATAATTTCAATTACGCAGCAGGAAATAGTTAATAAAGAATAGAAATCATCCTAAAAATCGATATTCTGGTTTGAGAAAACTAATTAATTCATTATAAAAACTACTGGAAAACGTATCCGAAAATCACTGACACTAAAAGAAACTTGGTTTTTATAAATCCTTCTTTAAATCACGAAAATATTTTGGTTTCTAAAGTTTCTAAGAATAAAAAAGTTTACGTAATCATGGATAACTCGGTACAGGTTGTTGCATATTTTCTTTCGTGGTTACATTATAGTTCCGAAGATTAAGAAATATTTGAGGACGTGAGTTCCAAAACTCGCCTTATCCAAAAAATCAAATATTGGAAAATCGCGAAAAACCTCTAACTGCGTCTATTGGTTTTCATTGTAAACCAAGATTTTACAATGCCTGAAATACACGATAAAACTGGGTTTTTTTTTTTTTTTTGGTTTTTTTTTTTTTTTCAAGATTGTAGTGTTTTTTTGATGAAGGTTCACCAAAAGAACAGATTGGTCAACGAAACTAGATTTTTAAAATTTTGTATAGGGCGAGTTTTGAAACTCATGTCCTCGTATATTAGCAACATTAACATTAATATTAATATTATTTAGTTCCTTTTGCATGTATAACTTCAATTACGCAGCTGGAAATAGTTAATTAAGAAGAGAAATCATCCTAAAAATCGATATTCTGGTTTGAGAAAGCTAATTAATTCATTATAAAAACTACTCGAAAACGTTTCCGAAAATCAGTGACACTAAAAGAAACTTTGATTTAATAAATCCTTCTTTAAATCACGAAAATTTTTTGGTTTCTAAAGTTTCAAAGAATAAAAAAGTTTATCGTAATCACGGATAACTCGGTACATGTTGTTGCACATTTTCTTTCGTGGTTACATTATAGTTCCGAAGATTAAGAAATATTTGAGGGCCTGAGTTCCAAAACTCGCCATATCTAAAAAATCAAATTTTGGAAAATCGCGAAAAACCTCTAACTGCGTCTATTGGTTTTCCTTGTAAACCAAGATTTTACAATGCCTGAAATACACGATAAAACTTTTTTTTTTTTTTTTTTTTTTTTTTTTTCAAGATTGTAGTGTTTTTTTGATGAAGGTTCGCCAAAAGAACAGATTGGTCAACGAAACTGGATTTTTTAAATTTTGTATAGGGCGAGTTTTGAAACTCATGCCCTCGTATATTAGCAACATTAACATTAATATTAATATTATTTAGTTCCTTTTGCATGTATAATTTCAATTGCGCAGCAGGAAATAGTTAATTAAGAATAGAAATCATCCTAAAAATCGATATTCTGGTTTGAGAAAACTAATTAATTCATTATAAAACTACTCGAAAACGTATCCGAAAATCACTGACACTAAAAGAAACTTGGTTTTTATAAATCCTTCTTTAAATCACGAAAATATTTTGGTTTCTAAAGTTTCTAAGAATAAAAAAGTTTACGTAATCATGGATAACTCGGTACAGGTTGTTGCATATTTTCTTTCGTGGTTACATTATAGTTCCGAAGATTAAGAAATATTTGAGGACGTTAGTTCCAAAACTCGCCTTATCCAAAAAATAAAATTTTGGAAAATCGCAAATAACCTGTAACTGCGTGTATTGGTTTTCATTGTAAACCAAGATTTTACAATGCCTGAAATACGCGATAAAACTGTTTTTTTCTTTTCAAGATTGTAGTGTTTTACCGATGTAGGTTCACCAATAAAACAGATTGATCAAGGAAACTCGATTTTTAAAATTTTGTATAAGGCAAGTTTTGAAACTCACGTCCTCGTATATTAACAACATTAACATTAAAATTAATATTATTTAGTTTCTTTTGCATGTATAATTTCAATTACGCAGCTGGAAATGGTAAATTAAGAATAGAAATCATCCTAAATATCGATATTCCGGTTTGAGAAAACTAATTCATTATAAGAACTACTCGAAAACGTTTCCGAAAATCAATGACACTAAAAGAAACTTGGTTTTTATAAATCCTTCTTTAAATCACGAAAATATTTTGCTTTCTAAAGTTTCTAAGAATAAAAAAAGTTTTTCGGAATCATGAGTAACTTGCTAGAGATTGTTGCATATTTTCTTTCGTGGTTACATTATAATTTCGATGATTAAAGGGACAGGTGAACACTGAAAAGCGTCAAATTCGATTAAAAAATCAATTTTTCAATTTTTACGAATAAAGTCAATTTTGTTTTATTTAAATATATATGTATGTTACGATAATTAATCCTGACGGTTTATCTGTTACAATATATCTGGTTACTCGAAAACAAATTCGTCGATCTCATAGCTATGTAGATGAAGAAGATGAATGTAGCATGGAGTTGACGCATAGATGTGCGAACATGTAGTAAAGGAAACTAGAGCAACAGCTTCGCCTATTTAATTGAACAGCTTAACCTTTGCATACGATGATCATTTCTCATTAAAGACGATTGGCAGTCAAATGGCTTATTACAAAACACAATGGAAATGGAAATTGGCATTTCTCCAGTAGACGAGTAACGAAAGCAATACTGTTCACAGGATTTTATTAAATAAGATCGGACAGCAGTTCTCACAACTCACGATGCAGTGCCATAAATAACTTCGATGTAGAATCATCTATAATCAATAGTAATCATTTGATTACATCAAAAGGGTAAAATCTTTAAAACAAACGTCATTTTGTCAGACACACAGCGAGGGGGCAGTTTACTTTTAAAAAACTCAGCAAAATCTGTTGGAGAATCCTGCGTAACTGTGTTTTACTCTCCAACCGTAGGAATACAATTTTGACGTAGTGCGCTCTAAACCAATTAAGATGCAAAGAAATCACGCCATGAAAAGAGTACTGACAGAGCGGATGGAGGGATAATAAAACAAAAAGGAACCCAGGAATAAAGCGCGGGAAGGTAAATTTCGGCTGGAATAAAAATAAAAATGGCTACTAAAGAACATTCTAAAATGCGAAAGATCGGAAATGGAACATTTAATTTAAGAATACTAAAAGAGTAATAATTAAGTGAATTACACAAATGAGACATTAAATTAAAGGGAATTTAACAGAATTAATGATAGAGATTATTTAAGAATAAAGATTTAGTGAATATAGATAAGTTATTTAGAATAGTACAGGGAAATTGCGGAGATAGATCTAATATTGTAACATGTATACGTATAGTAAATGATATTTGATTAGTATATTATAGTTCAACATGCAAAATATAGTTTTAAATACGTATGCGTGCTTTAAAAGCTGTTTTCTCAGAATTGAAAATTTCGCATATTTATGAAATTTGAAATGTCCCATGCTAATGTCCATTCCTAATTATCAGATTCTATTAAAATTTTTACTATAAACATATATATTACTATGATACGTAAAAGTTATCATAAATAGTTTCATTTAAGGAACATTTGAATGTGAAAGTTTGCTACATAATTCAAAAACTATCGTTATTTTATTCGAAAAAGTAGAGTATTCTTATACAAAATATATATTTTTTTACACGTTCTGTGAACTTTTACAATTTATGCTAACTTTCTTTCTAGTAACCAAAAAGTACCTGATCCAAAAAAGTGGCCGTGTTATATTCAAAAGAAATAGCATGAGGCATTTTAAAACATAACAATTCTTCGGTATTTTAAAATTTTAATAATTTAAAAACTTTTATTATTTTAACTCTAAATTTGGAATTTAACTGTTTGAACTTGTCATTTAAAAAGTTAACCAGTTTTAAAAACCAGTTTTAAAGTTAACCAGTTTAAAGTTAACCAGTTTTAAATTTGTTGAAAAATAAAAGGTTTGGCTTTTAATGTCCCCTCTCTCCTCAAAAAATATTTGAGGACATGAGTTTCAAAATTCGCCTTATCCAAAAAATCGAATCTTGGAAAATCGCGTGAAACCTCTAACTGCGTCCATTGGTTTTCACTCTAAACCAAGATTTTACAGTTGCAGAAATGCAGGTTAAAACTAGTCTTTTTGCATAAACTTTAGTACTTTCGGTGCAGATTTACCAATAGAATAGATTGATTGAGAAAACACAATTTTTAGATGCGTTCGTAATTATATAAATACGTAGCACCTATAGTCGTCCTTCCTTCCGTCCGTCTGTCTATCTGTCCGTCTATCCGCATATAATAGAGCAAAAACTATCCAACCGAATGGTCTGAAATTTTAAATGTATAATTGTCGCAAAAATTTGTCGAGTCATTTCAAATTTTATGAAAATCAGGTGATTAATTTAATTACAGGGACAGTCAAAACTTTTCCGCCAATGGAAAAAAAATTATTTCAAGTGCATTTTAATGATGTTACAGCCTTTCGAACAGAATGAAATGGATATGCACTGATGAAGTGCACTAAAATATGCATTAGGTACAATATGCAGTGTAAAAAAATATTTATAAAACCAGTTACAGTAAAAACGCACCTCATTTGCCACGTTTAACGTGCAATTTCCAACTCTTTTTTTTAACCATTTGGAAAAATGGTTATTGTCCTCAGTCAGGGTAGGAAATCAAAAACATATCTGAAGCGTTTTATTAGTTGAATCCAGCATTTTATTCGTTTTCTGATTGGTCTATACAGTAATCTGTATTTTCCCTTTACTTTCAACAGAGATGGATACTTCTGTTGCCACTATGACAAAAAAGTAATAAAAACTACAAAAAAAAATTAATAACTCAGAAACAAATTGAGATACAGCTTTCAAACAAATTGCATTTAAAAGTACATTTTTTTCTCTATACGACGGTGTAAAAAGTAATATTGTGGAATGTTTAGAAGTTTAAGAATGAAATTTCATTTAAAATTGGCCCAGGAATATTAATGTTTAATTTATGGCGTGCGTAATATATGACCAGCTCTGTAGAAGTTTTAAAATTTACAGTACCGAAAAATGTAATCCATAGCGTACGTAATGTATGATCAACTCCGTGCGATTTTTATGTCTTAAATTTTAGTCTTTGAAAAAATCATTTTCCAAATGGTCGTTGTAATTTGTTAAATTGCATTTTTTTTTTTTTTTTTTGGATAAGGTGAGTTTTGAAACTCACGTCCTCATTTGTTTGCCAGTATACAGTGTAGCACGATTTCAGTGGTTAGTAAATTATAAATGATGATCGTATTTTTTAAAAGTTCAAATTCGGTCTCGGCAACCTACTAAGAATGTCCATATTTTTTATTTCCTGTGAAAATAAAAAGATTTTTTTTTATTTATAATCTTTGCAGATTTAACGATCAGAATTTAGAAAACAGTGCAAGATATCAATCTTTAGTAGATGAGTGCAAAGCAGCTCAACCAACATGTCCACTTTGTGACCCTTCCTACCCATATAGGATAATCAATGGCACCTGCAACAACTTACAAAATCCAAGATTGGGAAGCATACACAGCTGCTTTCGAAGAATAATGACAGAAAACTACGAAGGTAAGAAATCAATCACTTAACATAATCATTACAGAATTTAAAATATTTTAGTTTTCATAATAAAGGTTGTCATAATCTTCATTTGGTCTACCAATTTATTTACAGACATTAAAACACACTAAGATATCGCAGTTTAAATGTACACCAAAAAATAGTGTACATATCAAAAGTTTAAAATACATATATACTCTAAAACATACATTTAAGATGGCTTAAAAATATTTTCACCTCTTTTCTTAGCGAGGCATCTTCAGTTACTGATGTTTTCGTCTCTCTCTCTCCCTAGTCATTGCTTTCTAAATTTTCCCTGTCATTTATCCCTATTTTTAAAATGTGTCGCCATCTATTGTCGATAATTGCATGCAGTATATCATTACAAGTTCCTGATTTCGATGAGATTATTTAAAAATTTTTGACATGTACACTATTTTTTGGTGTATGTTAAACTGCGATATCTTAGTGTGTTTTAATGTCTGTAAATAAATTGGTAGAACAAAGGAAGACTATGATTAATATATGACATTATAAAAGAATACGATTATAAATAAAGGTTGTATTAGATTAATTTTTAACACAAGTATTCAATTGGTAAATAAATCATAACAGTTGTAATTTACAACTATTATGATTCATAATGAAGAGAACGAATATTTTCCCCAATAGAAAAAATATTCGGTCTCTTCATTATGTCCTAATTACATGGCATACAGGAGTTCCTGTGTTAAAAACACACTTTCATCATGTAAACGCTATAATCATAGCTTGGATGAATGAAAGTAGCGCTGCAGTTCGCTGCCATTTCCAACAAATAAGAGTGAATTATGTCAGCCCGGTATCATGCGGATAGCTTAACAGGTAAAGCATTGGCACGGCCCGCCAAGTATCGAGGTTCGATTCCTCGACTGCACAGTTTTCGCTCTGTTTGAATAAATTGTGCTATTCCACCCTAAAATATTATGATTTATTTACCAATTGAATAGCTGTGTTAAAAATTAATCTAATTTAATTAATTCAATCTTAATAATTATTTACTGCAGTTCCAAAAATAACTTTCGATTTATTCTGTTGAATCTTATTCATATATCAGACCAGATGCTGCGATCGCTAAAGATTTGTTGAGTGAATTAGTCCTCCAGATTCCTCCGGGATGGCTCTATGATTTACTTACCGATTAAATAATTGTGTCAAAAATTAATCTAATAGTTTACTGCAGTAAAAAAAAAAAAAAAAAAAAAAAAAAAAAAAAAAAAAAAAAAAAACCATCGATTTATTCTGCTGAGCTGATTCAGATATAAGACCAGATGCTGTGATCGTTAAAGATTAGTTGGGTGAATTAGTCCTCCAGATTCGACCGGGATGGCTCACTTGGTAGAGCATTGGTGGCTTCAGCCAAGACAACCCGGATTCAAATCCTGGCCCGAAATAAAGTATGGTTTAATTTAGAGAACTACATTCATTTCTTGCATGCGAGGGCTGTAATTCAAAATTGAGAATGATACTTGAAGCTGTTAACTCTTCACTGATAGACAACTGGCAGTAAATCAAACAGTTAGTCCGGCCAACAGGCAAGAAAGTCTAGTTAATTAGGAAGAGTGAAAAATGAAAGATATGGAGGAAGTTCGGGTATTACCATTTACATATTTATTACTAAGTCAACGGGAAAAAAATTGAGAATAATTAAAAGTTAGTAAAGAACAAACTTTGACTATTTCTTAACACATTTTTAATGCGTTTAAAGCAGAAAAAAGTAATACATATCAATATTTAGCCTTTTTTTTTTTTTAAAGTTACACTTTCCAGGTAATGGAAACCAGTAGGTTAATGTGGAATAGGGTTATCAGGAATATTAAAATTGCAAGAAAAACCCCGATTTAAAAGAATAACAAAAAAAAAGTATTTAAAGAAGGGTGTTTAGAGGATCTATTTTGAAGTTATTTTGGGGTCCCTCTTGAATTTTACAGGGGAAGTTTATACTCCAAGTGCTCTTTATGTAATCAGGTATAAACAGTTTGGATAAACAGATGTAGAAATTGCAACAAAAATTTTCTGACATTCTCTGAAGAACATCTTACTACTTTTGACAGCTATTCTTACAGATGGCATCATTTTTTTATGAACTTATGCAATCCGAGTTGTGATGCACTGCAGTACGAACTACTGGTACAATAGAAGTGTGACTTGTTAGTGGCAAATGTAATTACTAGAATAATAAAAGCTTCGATATTAAGAAACACCATGTCTTGTTATGCATTTCTGTTTAAACCGCGTCATCTAAGCTTTTCAAATACTTTTTTCTTTCTTATGTGATTTTTGAATCACCTGGTACATATAAAAAAATGCCATGTATTATTAACAGGGCTGCCACAGACGACTATTTTTATATTCTTTTCGTAGCACTGTTTTAAAAAATATATATTATATAGAATATTTCTCTTGCAAAAGTGGTCAAATCGTAAATGAAAGATTTTTTTTTTTCAAAAAGTGGTGTGAAATAGGATAAAAAAATAGTCGTCTGTGGCAACCCTATATTAACCCTTTGCATTCCACTGACACATATATGGTGACATACTAAGTTCAGGTCTGCCACAGCATTACCGGCTCAATACTCAAGGCCTCCGGACTGATTTAGTGACGTATCAAATGAAGATTAACCCCTTGAAGGGCAAGCAATTGCGTTTGTGTAATGCTTAATTCCCACCGGGCGGCGGTATATATTATATACCACCTACGATTAATCAGGATTTGCACCGGAAAAATTTTAGGAAATTTTAGTTTTCTGACTTTAGTGGAGAAAAGTCGTAAAATTGCTTTTCCTTATTTTGAAATAAAATTTTTCTAAATTTCCGGTGGGAATTAAGCATTACACAAACGCAATGGATGATATTCCATATATGGGTTCGAGACTGAAAAAAGTCACGTGATACCGGTAATTTACCCAAGGAACTTCTAACTGATAAGAAGGGAAGATACTACTACTTTGCCTCATGAACCGTTTCATTGGCTAGCGGGGATTTACGTTACACGTCTACGGAGCCTTCCCTTCTTTACGATAGAAGTTTTTACCTTGACCACGTGATCAAAATGTAGATGGAATATCCTCCATTGCTTGCCCTTCAAGAGATTAATCTTCATTTGGTACGTCATGAAATCAGTCCGGAGGCCTTGAGTATTGAGACGGTAATGGCCACAGACGAATAATTTTCGTTTTACCTCACACCACTTTCTCCAAACAAAATTTGTTGAGATACTATTCCAGAACTATTGCAAAAGAAATACACTACAAAATCTGTAGGGATGCACCGGACAGTGATTTTGGCTGAATACCGAATATTCGGCCTACAGACAAACCGCATATTCGGCCTGCCCAATAGTAACTATTCGGTCGAATACAGAATATTCGGCTTGTCGAATAATTTTACATTTCAAAGTTTAAAGGCATTAAAATGTTGAATTTTAAACAATTTTACATAATATTTAAAACAGAAACTTTTATTCTAATAAACAAGAGCTTTTTTCAAGTAAACTTGATGCTGAAAAAAATCTGATTTAAGTTATTTAAAAAGAGGATAGTTATAACACTTTTTTAATTAATAAAACTTTAAATTTAATGGCTTCTTCTGAGAATTAAAACAAATGAATAAAATTTTCTTAAAATTCTAAAACGAACATTTTAAAATCAAAGAGAAATTGTGAAAAAATTGGAAGAAAAATTGTACAGGATCATATATTAATTGTTTGTCAGGAAGAGACTAAAGTAAAAGTAAATGAATAATGCAATCTATTCAAATTTTATATGGTGGCAACTTAGCAAGAATAACTGTTCTACTCCCTTTGATTAAGCAAGGAAGTTTTTAAATGCATCCTTGATCGTTGTCTGGAGTGGGCAATCATTTTCAGAGATTGTAAACGTTGTTCTTAATATCTTATCAAGAAACAGGTTATTTACTGGACAATGTTAAGGAACATGCATTTGTACATAATTAATTTCTGGGAAAATGCCCGTGATTGGTTAATTTTCTTAAATAATACTTAACAAACAGCAAATAAATACTGTAAAAGCAGTCTCTTTTACTTAAATATGATTCTTTTTCTAATTATTCTGAATATCTTTATAAGTTGACTGTTAAACGTAGAAGTTGTATAAGGTTTTTAAAAATATGTTTTAAAAGTTTTTTTAAGTATTCGGCACCGAACGATTGGAAATAAAGTCCACTTTTAAACGATGTATATAAAATTTCCTTAGGGCCCATCAACATATTAAAACGAACCCAAACTTCATTTTTTTTTAATGACAATACCCAATTTTAACAAGATATTTCAAATCTTCGGTTCAATCTATGCCTAGACACCAAATTTCAAGTCATTTGAATGATAAGTTGAGTTATAGCCATTCAAAATTTAGTGCTTCATTTTCATTTTTTTATTAATATCTCCTGAAATTATACCCCTAATGCGCTAATTTTTTCTGTAGCAATAATACTAAAATACCCAAACATAAATACATTGAATTTGCAATTTTTATAATTTTATGATATGAATTATGAAATTAGTATTCGAAACAATTATGCATTGGAACTTACAATTTTTTTGATGGATTTAGATGGAATAGATTATTTTTCCTGCTTTATGGAAATAGAAAATTTCACATTTTTCTTCCAAGTAGTTTTCAAATTATGCTTAAAAACGGCAAAATGATGGTTTAAGGGGCCGTCTATGATAGAAGTGACTAGATATTTTGAAATTTCTTATGCTATCCTGTAATCTAGCAGTCTTCAATGACTGCTTGAGTAGCGCTTAAGATGCCTTGATCAATAAGTGGGCTCTATCGGTCGTACCCAACTTCAATTTGGATACAGCCCCTAAGATACTTTCGTTTTAAAATAATTAATTTCTCGGAAACGTATCGTACGGATTGCATAAAAATATGTTTTGAGGCTAATTGAAGGGTTGAAGGGTGTAGAGTTCATTTATGCTGCCAGAATTGTGTACTGCTATTGAAAAAAACAAAGTTATGGTTCGTTTAAATGTGTAGATGGCCCCTAAGCGAATTTTATATAAATAATTTAAAAGTAGACTTTATTACCTTTTTTGACTATATATTAGTGTGGTACCAGTAACTTTCGTCTACGATAATTTTTTGCAGAGTTAGTAAGGGGTGTATACTTTTTTTTCCACGACTGTACTATGTTAGAAAGTGTTAAAAATGGTTGTAATTCTTATATAGATTAAACTTGTTTCCAGAATTACTCATGTTTGACGCCAACTGTGGCTGAGATTTCGATTGAGCATTAGTTCTAACTGAAGTATTTCAGCATAATAAATTGCATATTTTGAGTTAAATATTTTCTAAGTTACTTTTGGTATTACCCGATTGAGAGGAATCACTCCAGATTTTAAATATATATTTCTGGTGTCAAATTTATTTAAAATATCACAATATTTGTATAAATTAGCTTGGAGACAAATATAAGTTTTATTTGTAGACTTAATTAGATAATATTTATTTTCTTAATTAACTCAATCACTCAGATTATGTCGTGTCTTCCGATATAGCCTGTTTTTTTTTGTTGTTGTCGTTCTTGCTGTTGTTTATTCGAGACAGTTAATGTACAAGGAGCTATAGTATTTGTAATACATTTAAAATTTCTCACAGTAGACTTTCGACCTTTTGCCAGATTGAGAATTAAACACTGAATTTGTTGCTCTGGAGATAAGTTCTCTGGCCTTTGTATATAGAATATAAGTTATACAGAGTGATTCAAACAAACGTTTACTAAATGACATGGCAAATCAGTCATACAACAAGGATGAAAAATCACTTAAGAACATAAGATCGCAAACCACATATTTAATCACAAATACAGGGTGTTTCATCGTAACTCAATTTGGGTTGACATTAATAACTTTCAGAAGACTAAAGCATGTTATAATAAAACATTTAATAGATATTATCACCTTTATTGTAAATGTGATAACACCAAACAAAAGTGATAGAATTTTGCATTATAAGCGCCAGCAGTATGCACTTGACGCCGACATTTTGAACTGTGATTATCAATTCATACGGTATCATCGATTGCTTGAGCAACATGTTTTTCCAGATCTTTTCATTGATGTTATCACATTTCACACAAAACGAAGTATATATTGTTGCATTTTCATTACAATGTTTTTATTTTTCTCGAAATTATTACCGTCTACACGAGTTCAGTCAGGATGAAACAACCTGTATTTGCGATTAAATAAGTGGTTTGTGAACCTATGTTCCTATGTGATTTTTTATCCTTTCTGTATGCCTGATTTGCCATGTCATTTTGTAAAGGTATTTTTTTTTAAATCACCTTGTATAACGATATAACTTATATAAAGAATATATTCTTTGGTATATTCTATAATATATTTATTATGAAAATATTCTTTGTTATACTTATATATATATATAATATATAAGTATAACAAACAACCATATACTTATATATATATATACTTGTAGTCTTTGTATAAAGAATATAAGATGAACAAGAATATAATTTAAGCTGTAAACTTTCTCTGCTTCTGTGTTCGAGAATGCTCTTACACTTGTAATAATAATAACATTATTTCAGTTAATTATTATTTATTTATTTAGCATTGTAGTTAAATTATAGTTTCATAAAAACTGATGATACTTAAAATTGTATATAATTACAGCAAGCAACTTTTATTGTAGGTGTATCTGGGTTAAGGAAATCTGTTAAAGGAAAAAAGCCACTTCCGAATACCAGAGAAATATCTCGTGTGCTCGTAAAAAATGAAAAAAAGCCAGCAACAGAATTTAACAGCCTCTTCGCTTTCTTTGGTCAAGCAGTGGCTCATGATTTAGCACAGTTTCCTTTCACAATGGGTAAGGTTTATTTAAATGTGTAACATTGCTTACATGTAAGGAGCTGTGCATAAATAACGTTATAATTTTAGAGGGGAGGCTGGTCTTGCACATGATATCGTAAGATATCTCTAGGGGGAGGGGGAGGGGGTCTTGTCTTTTGATAACGTTATCATTTTTGTTCAAACCAAAATTTCCGCTTTTTATTTATAACTTCGTATTTACTTCAAAATAGTATGCTATCTTTTTTTAGTCTGTTACCTATTTTTATAAAAAATACTAAGATATTATTAAAATAATTAAATGGTTGTAAAATTATTTAATTCCAAAATATGGAATACCCGAATGTTTGTCGTTTCATGTATAAAGTGATATTTTATTGACATCTCTTGAATCAATGAAGATCACTCCAAACGATATCATTACGGGGAAGGGGGGGGGGGGATATACGACGGATGATAACGTATAATGTCGAAAGGGGGGAGGGGGTCCAAAATTACCAAAATGTTGATAGCGTTATATATGTATAGCCCCTAATATAATATTGTTTTCTTTTGTGACCTTGTCCCCTTACGGACAAGTGTTGACCTTACCTGATGACGGGCTGTTAAAAGTTCCAGCCCGAAACGCGCCCTGTGTATTCTTTTTTATGGCGATTCATACAAAGTTTCATTTTTTAACCCTTTACGTCCCAAATTATGAATTCATGAAAATTTCATCTTCTAAAGCATTTTTAATGAATTTTTGAAACTATATTAGAAGATCTACACAATCATTTAATAAATTTCAGAAGTATTTTTCCAATTAAAATTAATTAATTAAATTTGAATTGATAGGGATTCTGTGCAATATTTATAACTCCACTCAAATATTTTATTTAAAATACAGTAAACTCTCTGTAAGGCGGACTCTGTGTAAGATGGAAATCTGTCTAACTCGGAAAGATTTTAAAGTCCCTGCAAATCCATAGACATAGAGTACAATTTGTCTAAGGCGGAATATTGTCTACTACGGAAAATTTTCTCGGTCCCGATCGATTCCGCCTTAGACAGAGTTTACTGTATCTTTTTTAGTATTCTGTAGAAATACGAAATGTACATATACTGGGTGTCCCAAAAAATGACTGATGGAATTTAAAATTCAATAACTTGCAAACGGTGACAGATATTAAAAAAATTCTTGCAGGAGTGTTATGTAAGATGTCAGGATTTTTTATGCTGTGATTCTAAGTTTTAGTTACAAATAGCATCGATAGATGTCGATGCAAGCAATAACCGCTAAATCCAAGCTCGATGTTTCGGCCTCTCTTTTCTTCCATGCGAAAAAAGGAGTTTAAAATGTATTGAATGGATACCAAAGTACCAAAAATCGGGTCTAGACTGAGCACCTAACGCTCTCAGCGCCATCTATTGTTTTCAATTCAAACTAAAATAAAAAATCCCAGTAAATAATCTCCTGACATCATACATAACCCTCCTGCAAGAATTTTTTTAATATCTGTTACCGTTTGCAAGTTATTGAATTTTAAAATCCATCAGTCATTTTTGGGACGGCATAGATGCCGTATTTTCCCTCAGCCGTTGTTGTTTTGAATTGTTTGGCGATTTTTTGTTGGCGTGTTGGCGGTGTTTACGGATATGAGAAACTCGATATGTAAACCCCGTGTGACGTGTGTGTTGTGACGTGTCGTGTTCTGGCAACCCCTTAGAAGCTTAGAATTTTGTGGATGTATTTTGATATCATGTTCTATCGTTGTCTTTTTATTTTTATGTTTAATTTATTGGATGTATTTCATTGACTATAGTTTCTGTAGTCCGTTTAAACACTCTTGCTGAAGTAATTAAGAAATATGAGGAAATTTTGACAAGAAAGGGAGGTTTGTGTATAGCGTGTCAATGCGTATTAAGCCTATTTTGGAAAATGACGGCGATGTTATGAGAGATATTTCGTGCCGAAGGTTTCAAGAAAGCAGATGTCTGTTAAGGTATGTTGATAATTTTATGTATATATTTTGTTGCTGTAAGAGTTTTTTACATTTTGAGATTGCTACAAAACGAGAACTGCTGAATTTTGATAATGCTATACCGCGAAAAATGCCGAATTCGGCGATGTTTTTTTTTTTTTGGTAAATGTGCGCGAAGCGCTCATACAACTATTGCTAATTGCCACTTTAGCGAGTTTCGTTTTTTAGGTATATTTTGCTGCTTTAAGAGTTTTTTACATTTTGAGATTGCTACAAAACGAGAACTGCTGAATTTTGAGAATGCTATACCACGAGAAATGCTGAATTCGGCGATTTTTTTTCCGGTAAATGTACGCGAAGCACTCATACAACGATTACTGATTGCCAGTTTAGCGAATTTTGCTTATTATTTACATTTTATTTTCGTTAAGTCAAACATGCGTATAAACCGGTGCTTGGCGACATTTACTACTTGGCGGAAAAGGGGTTTTCACGCCAAGAAGAATTCCAAGATGGCGGCCGGGGGGAACTTATGACATCTGTTCCTTTGGGACTCCCGGTATAATGTTCTTGCAATAAAATTATAGAAATATTTCCGAACTGAAACTTCCCCGCCCCCCAATCTTCAAACGTCAAGAAAGCTGGAAAGTTGCAAAGGCAAAAGAAATCACACTTTTAAAAATTTTTTTCTTTTGTGCAAATAATAAGGCTCTTGGAACAAAATAAAGTAAAGTATCCGTAACTCATTCTAAACTGTATTAATACTAATCTATTTATTAAATGAATTGTATATAACAAGTGATGTTAATGTTACTTTAAGGGGGTAGGATACCTTTGAACACGTCGAAAAAGTAAAAAACATCACTATGTTCCAAGCTTCAAAACTTGTGTAATAAGTCAAAATTAAAAACCAAACTTCATTTAAATATAAAGCTCATATTTAAATTTATATTTAAAAATATATATATACTTGTAAATTCTTAAATGAATATTGAAATGATAAGTTTTAAAATATATCATAATAAGAGAAAAAAATCTTGCGCGCATGATAAAATCTGAAAATATGTATATAAAGAGGAAATTTTGGTGAAAATAAATACATAATAGTATTACCTTTATACTAAAACCAACGTATTTGAAAGAAATATCGACTAAATTAAAAAATTAACAGAAAATTAAAAATTTTCACTTAAAAAAATATTTTCAGGGTAAAAAAATAGAAAAATAAAATAAAATATTACATTTCTCTTGTTTTAAGGTGTAGATAATACAGAAATGAATATGTGGTGAAAATTTCTTTTGATTACCATGAACAGTTTTTTAGTAACACTTCGCGCAGTATCAAATTTCATCGTTTTGAATAAACGCAACGCAAAGTTTAATTATCCTATGTTGTCTTAATATGTAGTCTTAATAAAACTGCCATAATTAGTAAACTAATGGGAATTTTTTAATGCGGTTTTTTGTATATTGTTCAGAAATGATTACGGAATCAAAATATGTATTAAAACAATTTCGAAAATTTACACAGGAAAAATAATGAAAAAAATCAGAGATACATTTTTCATATAATCTGAATTCTTCTCCTGTTGCACACCTGCAATATATGTAAAAACCACTGTTGTGTGGCTGTTTTACGCTAAAATATTGCAAATTATGAACTATTTTAATAAGTTTCTCTCCAAATACGTTATTTTATATAATTATTTATTTTATAAAACTTAACCTTTTACCCTTTAATTCCCATGATAGAATACGTTCTAGAAATTACGTAGTTCCAGTGTTGCCAGATAGTCAAAAGTCAATTTCCCCATAATTTCTGAAATTGTCCCCAAATCAGTGTTTTTTTCCGCAAACGTCCCCAACTGAGTTTTTACTCAAAAAGAGAATTTTTAAATTTTCAATTTACCACTATATAAATATTTAAGTAATTTAAGTTCAAAATTTTTCCCCAAATAAAGCCTTTTTTTTTAAAAAATTCCCCATTTACAAAAAACAAACTTTTAAAACTGGGTTGAATGCACATTTTGCAGCTACATTGAGATATATTGTGCAGTGACAAGTTATTTTATGTTTGTTTTTATAAGTATTGTCTAAAAATGTTGGGCTATTGTTACATTAGGTCCATAGCTTTAGACAATATCTTATCAGCTGGGATTTGAATGAATCCGAGATGGTACACTGTTTTATTTTTTTTGTCCTCCCTATACTAAAGTACATAATTATAATGCAAAGTATTTTCGCTGTATCAATCGATGTGCTTTTGTATATCAGAAGACAAAAATACCTGCTTTCCACATATTTAAATTATTATTATTATTTTTTTTTTTTTTTAGTACGACGAAAGAATTTTTCGTATAAGTCCGTCCTGCAGATTTAGTCACGTGCAGGTTTAAGCTGTTTAAGACGTTAATGTAGTAACAACGAACACGACCACATCCAAGAGTATAATGATTGATATTTCCGATTTCTGGATTGTATTTTCGTTTTTCAGATCTGATCCAGTTTTCCTACACGACTAAAAGAAATCTTTACGGAAAATAGTAAAAAAAAAAAAAAAAAAAAAAAAAATTCCCAAGTTTTCCCCCAAAATATTTGTAGTCCCCAAAGATTTCCCCAAGAACTACTTGTCCCCAAAAAAGTCCCCTAGAGGTTAAAAATTCCCCAAATTGGGGGCAAAATCCCCAATCTGGCAACACTGCGTAGTTCAGAGAATCTGGCTTTACACCAGAAAGTTTCAATTGTTAATTTCGCTTTATTTAAATACGGAATGTATGTTATTAATAAAAGCAAATTTTGCTATTTTAATTTTCTGGTGTGAATTAGGTATATACGAATAAAGAAAATCTATTAAATTCAAAACATTGTTGTTTGCATATATGCAAAGCTGCGATCTAAAGGGTTAAGGGGGCAAGGGACCTTCAAACTCATTTTTTTATTTTTTTTTAAATTGCACCTTAAATACTATTAAAGGGCACACTATATGAAGTATGGCATATATTTATCACACAAGAAATTAAAAAAAAAAATTTGAAGAAAAATAAGGAATTTTCCTGAATATTTTAAGCGTTATCAAGTACATTCGAAACGCCCCATCCTCAATCCATATCAATTAAAACCCCCAATATTTTTTATGACAGTTTGGTTTACCTATACAAATAAAACTGTTCATAGTTTTTTAAAACTAAATATAATTGGAAAAGCTAAAAGTAGTTAAGTGCAGAAATATGATGCAAAATGCTGAAAATTTCATAAAATTTGTGAAATGTATATATATATATATATATATATATTACCTTTATATTCAACTATATTAAATTCGACGCATAGTTTTGTTTGCGTATGCAAACGAAACCGCAAACAAAACTGGCATAAAAAATATTGGGCATTTTAATTGATATGGAGTGAGGTTGGGGCATTTTGAAAGTTCTTGATAAAGCTTAAACTATTCAGGTAAATTCCTTATTTTTTTCCAAATTTTTTTTTTAATTTCTTGTGTGGTAAATATATGCCATAATTCATATAGTGTGCCCTTTTATGGTATTTAAGGTGCAATTATTAAAAAATAAAAAAATGAGTGTGAAGGTCCCTTGTCCCCTTAAGGTGTCAATTACAGGGGGTTTCACCCTACTTTGAAACATTTTGCAATATTTTTCATGATGTTAAGATGCAAAAATGAAGTATGGATATAATTATTAAATAATATTTTTTATGTGGAAATAATTAAAATTAATTTTTCTTATATTTTTTGTAAGGAAAATAAGAATGTTATAATGAATAAATTTTACTATTTATGCTTCAAATACTCAAGATTGCATTTTTATTTCCAGCAACTTTTTTTTCGCCGTAAAATGAATATGTTTTACATTACAAATATACACTGGTGTCCAAAATTAAGGACCAGTCACAAAATGCTAATTTTGAAGTAAGCGAATACTCAATAGGAAATAATATTCAAATAATTACTATCCCTACAGCACAGCTAGTCCATATAGCACCTCATTCATGTCACACATGGTCACAAGTGTCACAGTCACTACGGTGAAACAAAAAATAGGGAATTTCATACATCTCATTATGAGTCTCGAATGATCACTATATGGGACTCCACTGAGACGTCACTGTGACTGCTGCTTTGTAACGAGTCAGTATGTGACTTTACAATGTAGTTACATTGTGATTCTCATGTGACTGTCATCTGCAGACTCAATTTCAAAGTCATCGAGAACGTTGCATTGTGATAAGTTACCAAATAATGTCACATTAAAGTCACATGATGACTTTCAGGTGACAGAGAGACTACTATGAAGACACTATTGAGGTCTTTAGGGAAAAGGCACTATGTGACTATAATGTGATATTATTTGGAGACTTATCATAATGCAACGTTCATGATGACTTTGAAATTGAGTCAAAAAATGACAGTCACAAGAGAGTCACAAAGTAACTACATTGTAAAGTCACCTGATGACTCGTCACAAAGCAGCAGTCATATTAACGTCCCAGTGGAGTCACATATAGTGATAATTTCAGACTCATAATGAGGCGTGTGGAATTTCCTATTTTTGTGTTTCACCGTAGTGACTGTGACACGTGTGACCATGTGTGACATGAATAAGATGCTATATGAACTAGCTATGCTGTAGAGATAGTAATTATTCGAATTATATTATTTCCTTTTGAGTATTCGCGTACTTGAAAATTAGCATTTTGTGACTGGTCCTTAATTTTGGACACCAGTGTATTTTAACCTAATAATAAGCCCAATTGCTTGTATTGCGTTTCAGAGTTTTGATTATTTTAGATCAGTTTAATAGACAGTTTGTGCTTTACTACTTTATTTTATAAAATGTTAGCTTCTTAAAGTTGTAAACAGATACATCTTAATAAACAAGTACGAAAGTTTTAAGAATGGTTGGATGTAATTGATTCAACACTGAGTTTATCGGCCTATCTGCTGCATAGATAAACAGGCAAGATAGGACACTTACAGCAAAATCTGTCAAGACACCGTTAACCCTTTCCGGCGCGGGTTAATTCTGTTTGTAAAATGATGAAATGATGGACTGACACCAGAATTTACAAACGAATTTATTAGAAAATAAAATTTCGCTAATATTCCCGTATTTTATAAAACGAAAATTTTAATTAAATATTATTGGTGTCAGTACTCTTAAAATTAGATGTCCTTTTTTGTGGACACCGCTCGCTAAAGGGTTAACTAGCGTCACAAGTGACAAGCGGGAGCAACTAACAAGCTTCCGAAATTTACCTATGTATATGAAATTTCTTTATGGTCTATTCTATACTTTTAACATCTATTCTTTGATTTATGAGTATTCTTTTCGAGACTACGATTTTCTCGAAATTGATTGTTAGAATGTGTCGTTGGACTTTAAATTTCTGTTTATTATTAAAGAAATACTAATATTTTATTTGAAAACTTTTTAAAATCTTAAATGTGTCCGTCAGAATCTTGTCTACTTATGAAATCGAAACATTATATTTCGCTTTGAATACGGATAACACAAAACTGTGAGTAAGTACTTCGCTAATTTTCATTGCCCAATACTACTTGCAATCTTTATATTAATGCAATATTGTAAACCTATGTAGCTTTTAATTGGTTTTTATGCGTGTTTGGAGGGTATATAGTTGCATAAAATAATCTGATAAGAAGTTAACTATCTAATTAAATATTTATGGATTTGACATGTGAAAATTAATATATCAAGCAGGACGGTCGTTCTGCCAAGCCAAGCTAAAAAAAAAAAAAAAAAAAAAAAAAAAAAAAAAAAAAAAAAAATGCTAACCCCGCCAAACAAACAAACGCCAAGAATAAAACGGCAAGACACCGTAACTGCTTATTATACTGAACACAACTTCTCCATGTTAAATCGACCAAACATGCCAGCGTAAAATTTCCCACATCAAAAGAACCAATCATCGCAGAAAAATAAAACCAAAACCAGAAGGACCTAATGAAAAAGATCTTCAATTTGACACCAAATGCATCTTCATAAATTAATTATAAACAGGGATATAGATTTTTTTAAATAACGTCGAGATACTGAAAATGGTCGATTATTTTTCTTCGTCACACCTTATGTTTAAATCAAGGTAGAAACTTAAATAATGGACAGAGAAAAGTAAGGATTGCATTTTTGGACAGATATTTACTCAATCTACGTGCTTTTATTAATTCAGCTTTAAAAACACAAATTTTCTATTCTTAATTAGCGAAAAACTGTTAATTAATTCTAAAGTTTACAAATTATGCCAAACAGCGATAAACCCGCCAAAAAATTTCAGAAATCTTATACTGTTCTTTTATATTATCCTTTTGCATTGATTTCACCGAAGAAAACTATGGCCGAGATCCAGATAGATTTTTCGCTGTTAGCGAAATGAGTCTGACCAATCAGAAGCCTGCATGTTTGAGAATATTTGCTGTTTCTGGATCCCAACCTATGTCATGAAAGTTTTGAGTCATTTTTTTAGTGCCGTGGATGAAATATTTGTAGAAATGTAGGCTAGGATCCAGATAGATTTTTCGCTGTTAGCGAAACGAGATTCACCAATCAATAGCCTGCATTTCTGCAAACAGCGAAAAGTTCACAAAAATGCAGGCTTCTGATTGATGAATCTCGTTTCTCTAACAGCCAAAAATCTATCTAGATTGTGCCCAATGGAGGATATTCCAAATATGGGTTCGAGGCTAAAAAAAGTCACGTGATACCGGTAATTTATCCAAGTAACTTCTAACTGATAAGAAGGGAAGATACTACTACTTTGCCTCATGAACCGTTTCATTGGCTAGCGAGGATTTACATTACACGTCTACGGAGCTTTCCCTTCTTTACGATATAAGTTTTTACCTTGACCACGTGATCAAAATGTAGATGGAATATCCTCCATTATGTTGAACACAATTTTGCATTTCCACATCCAGGAAGGGTATTGATTGTCATAACAACAATACATATTCGAAACTATTTAAGGCACTGATTCTGAACTCCTTTGCTATACATTTCGATATTAAAGAAGTTGTTGTGTCCATAGTAACAGTACTTTTCTGTATTGCTTTCTCTAAAACACAAATATAGAAATTTAACAAAGAGCGCTCAGAATCAACACCATAACAGAGAGCCTTTATACATAAGAGTGGTGATATATGCACAGGAAGCATGCTCATTTCAAGTTTTTGCCGAAAGTATGGCTACAGCGTCTAGAATACCTTGTGTGGAAATATGCTATCCAAACAACGCTAAAAATTTGTATCCCTTAAATGTGCGACGATACTGCTAAAATCCCTATTATCGATCACAGCGACATCTACGGGATTTAGTATTACATTGTATAGACTAGCAATATCTTGCAGTTTGAGAAAATATCCTGCAGATGTCGCTGTGATCTGTATATTTCAGCAGCATCGTTGCACAGTTAAGGGATACAATATTTTAGCACTTTTTTAAATATTACAGGGATAGCCATTTTCCACACTATATATTCTAGGTGCTATAGTACGGCAATCGGAAATCCACTTTCTTGGATAGAGGCTATTCTATCTACGTTATGATTACGTGGTCAAGGCAAAAACGTCTAACGTAAAGAAGGGAAGGCTCCGTCGACGTAATGTAAATCCCCGCTAGCCAATGAAACAGTTCACGGGAGAAAGCAGTAGTAGTTTCATTTTTCCCTTCTCATCAGTTAGCAGTTCTTTAGGTAAATTGCGGGTACCACGTGACTTTTCCAGTCTTGAACCCATATCTGGAATATCCTTCATTAGACGATACGCGCATGGACGAGTTTTATTAGACTAGGGAAATAATTCAATATGCATTAGCCTGACTATAATGACACGCTCGCAAAGACCTTTAACGATTTGTTTTTATCACTTCTACCAATAAACCTTTATTGGCCATATGCCGCTACTTCGTTATAGCGACACACTTGTTCCTGATTGGATCCCGGCCTTAATGTATCAAAATACGGAGTTTGCTTTCTGTACTATTCCTGAGCTATAACGTCTAAAAATATAGGCCGGGATTCAGGTACAATTTTGCAAACAGTGAAAAGTTAGCAATAATTCTGGCTTCTGATTGATCAATCTCGTTGCGATAACAAAGAAAAATCTACCTAGATTATGGTCATGGTGTGGAAACCGGCTATTCCAGTAACACTTTAAAAATTGCTAAAAATTGAATTCCATAAATATTGAAAAATATTGAATGACAAATGTCGATAGCAGCAACATTTTCTAGATCTTCTCTCAGCGAAACGTTTTCTCATTTGATGTCTTTTGAAATAGTTACGTTGGAATTACCATATGTCGCTGTGATCGGCATTTATCGTTCAGCCTCGTTCAACATTTATGGGATACAATTTTTTAGCACCCTTTTAATAAGCCGATTTTTAAACTATATCTTCTAGATACTATAGCTCCGTTATAGGTCTAGATTATATGTTGTAGAAATGGACTATCCCAGCAATACTTAAAAAAGCGCGGAAATAGTGAATCCCTTAAATGTACAACGATGTTGAATTCCAAAAAGTCATTTGCAGCGCCATCTGCAGGATATTTTTTAAAGAAGAAAGATACACGTGTAATGCACCGCTATAGCGTCTAGAATACATAATGTGGAAATTTGCTATCCAAGCAGCGCTAAAAAGTTGTATCCCTTAAATGTGCACTGACACTGAAATCCAAGAATCCAATGATCGCAGCGACATCTGTGATATACTTTCAAAATAAACATCGTATTATTACAGAGGGCTTGACGCCAAGCACACAGGTCAGATGTATGTTAATAAAATGTAAAAAAAAAAATGCTACAGCGTCTAGACCAAATTATAGCGCCTAGAATATATAGTGTGGAAATTGGCTATCCCTGTAATACTTAAAAAAGTGCTAAAATATTGTATCCTTAAATGTGCAACGATGCTGCTGAAATATACAAATCGCAGCAACATCTGCAGGATATTTTCTATAACTGCAAGATATTGCTAGTCTATACAATGTAATACGAAAATCCCGCAGATTTTGCTGCGATCGACACTTGGGATTTTAGCAGTATCGTCGATCATTTATGGGATACAAATTTTTAGCGTTGTTTAATAAACTATTTCCACACTAGGTATTCTATATATCGACGTTGTTACCAAATCGTCATGAAGTTTTAGGAAATATTCTACAGATATCGCTGTGATCAACTCATTGGATTTCAGCATCATTTGACATTTAAGAGATCCAATATTTTAGCACTTTTTAAAGTATTACTGGGATAGCCGATTTCCACACTATATATTCTAGGCGCTGTAGTTATGTAATAGAAAATGCCTCGGTTTGCGAAATGAGTTTGAACTGTTATGAACTGTTAGCGAAATGAGTTTGACCAATCAGTAGCCTGTATGTTTGAGAATTTTTTGCTGTTTCTGGATCCCGGCCTATGTCAAGAAAGTTTTGAGTCATTTTCTTAGTGCCATGGATGAAGTGCAATGTTTGTAGAAATCTAGGTTGGGATCCAGATAGATTTTTCGCTGTTAGCGAAACGAGATTCACCAATCAATAGCCTACATTTCTGCAAACAGCGAAAAGTTCGCAAAAATGCAGGCTTCTGATTAATGAATCTCGCTTCTCTAAAAGCGAAAAATCTATCAAGATTGCGGCCAATGGAAGATATCCCATCTACATTTTGACCACGTGGTCAAGGTAAAAACTTCTAGCGTAAAGAAGGAGAGACTCCGTAGACGGGTAATATAAATCCCCGCTAGCCAATGAAACTGTTCATGAGGCAAAGCAGTAGTATCTTCTCTTCTTATCAGTTAGAAGTTCCTTGGGTAAATTACCGGTATCACGTGACTTTTGTCAGCTTCGAAACCAGATTTGGAATATTCTCCATTATGTTAAACACAATTTTGCATTTCCACATCCAGGAAGGGTATTGATTGTCATAACAACAGCACATATTCGAAACTATTTAAGGCATTGATTCTGAACTCCTTTGCTATACATTTCGATATTAAAGAAGTTGTTGTTTCTATAGTAACAGTACTTTTCTCTATTGCTTTCTCTAAAACCCAAATATCGAAATTTAAACAACAGCGCTCAGAATCAACACCATAACAGAGAGCCTTTATACATAAGAGTGGTGATATATGCACAGGAGGCATGCTCATTTCAAGTTTTTGCCGAAAGTACGGCTACAACGTGTAGAATACCTGGTGTTGAAATATGCTATCCAAACAACGCTAAAATTTGTATTCCTTAAATGTGCGACGATACTGCTGAAATCCCAAGTGTCGATCGCAACGACATCTGAGAGATTTTCGTATTACATTGTATAGAATAGCAATATCTTGCAGTTGTAGGAAATATCCTGCAGATGTCGCTGCGATCTGTATATTTCATCAGCATCGTTGCACATTTAAGGTATACAATATTTTAGCCCTTTTTTAAGTATCACAGGCATAGCCAATTTCCACACTGTATATTCTAGGCGCTATAGTACGGCAATCCACTTTCTTGAATAGAGGATATTCTATCTACGTTATGATCACGTGGTCAAAGCAAAAACGTCTAACGTAAAGAAGGGAAGTCTCCGTCGACGTAATGTAAATCCCCGCTAGCCAATGAAACAGTTCACGGGAGAAAGCAGTAGTAATTTCCTGTTTCCCTTCTTATCAGTTAGAAGTTCTTTAGGTAAATTACCGGTACAACGTGACTTTTTCAGCCTTGAACCCATATTTGGAATATCCTCGATTAGGCGATATGTGCATGGACGAACTTTATTAGACTAGGTAAATAATTCAACATGTATTAGCCTGACGATAATGACACGTTCGCAAAGACCTTTAACGATTTGTTTTTATCACTTCTACCAATAAACTTTTATTGGCTGTATGTTGCTACTTCGTTATAGAGACACACTTGTTTTTAATTGGATCCCGGCCTTAATGTATCAAAATACGGAGTTTGCTTTCTGTACTACTCCTGATCTCAGTTATAGCGTCTAGAAATATAGGCCGGGATCCAGGTACATTTTTGCAAACAGTGAAAAGTTAGCAAAAATTCTGGCTCCTGATTGATCAATCTCGTTGCGATAACAGAGAAAAATCTACCTAGATCACGGTCATGGCGTGGAAACCAGCTATTCCAGTAATGCTTTAAAAAGACGAGCCGTTAATTCCCAAATTGGCTCAGCCGATCTCAGCAATCTGATTGTTCGTTAATATTGATATTTTGGATTACTTTACTGTGATTTTGATCAAATTTAACAAAATAAATCAATTTAAGTCATTATAATTGCATTCTATTTTACATTACACTACTTCATACGAAAATAAATATAATTTCTACCATATAAATATCAGTTTTCGCCAATCAGATTGCTGAGCTCGTCTGACCCAATTTGGGAATTAACGGCTCGTTTTAAAAAGTGCTAAACATTGAATTCCATAAATATTGAAAAATACTCAATGACAAATGTAGATAGCAGCCACATTTTCTAGATCTTTTCTGAGCGAAACGTTTTCTCAACTGATGTCTTTTAAAATAGTTACGCTGGAATTACCATTTGTCGCTGTGATCGACATTCATCGTTCAGCCTCGTTCAACATTTATGGAATACAATTTTTTAGC
Organism: Maratus speciosus; assembly: GCA_963932465.1. Lineage (NCBI taxonomy): Eukaryota > Metazoa > Arthropoda > Arachnida > Araneae > Salticidae > Maratus > Maratus speciosus. Next base: position 150,734,797 of record OZ010793.1, on the reverse strand, counting down.
ACCTTTTTAATAAGCCGATTTTTAAACTATATCTTCTAGACACTATAGCTCTGTTATATGCCTAGATTATATGTTGTAGAAATCGACTAGCCCAGAAATACTTAAAAAAGCGGGGAAATATTCAATCCATTAAATATACAACGATGTTGAATTCCAAACAGTCATTTGCAGCGACATCTGCAGGATATTTTTTAAAAGAAGAAAGAGACACGTGTAATGCACCGCTACAGCGTCTAGAATACATATTGTGGAACATATTGTGGTGTGATCCTTCATAGAAAATTTTAAGGAGATATAAATTGAGAAAGACTGATACTTTGAAAGAAGAAATTGACTTTCCTTACTTTTAAATTATTAGTCACTCCAAAAAATGAATCATAGGTAAACAAAATGTATACTATTGTGTTCGCTCCCTGCTTATAAAGGCTATACAAGGACTAATTTTAATTTGAGCTAGTAGAATTATTTCAATTATATATAATTTGTTTAAAAAAAAAGAACTGATATCTACTAAAAAACAACTTTTCAAAAGTAAAAAAAAGCCAAGCAAAAAAAAAAAAAAAAAAAAAAAAAGGTGAAAGTTGTGGCTAAAAAATAGTGTGATAAGAAATTTCCAAGCTTATATTATGGTACTTATTTAACATTTTCCATTAAAAATTTACCATATGTAAGTCGAGTACCTAAGTATGCGTTCTTCCAGAGTAATATCAAAAATTAAATATGTTTAAAATTTTACAATTTAAATTACAAAAAATATTTAAATCTTTTCAGATTTTTTAATATGCAATATTCTTATTATATTAAAAGATATTTCAGAAAAAATCTTCATAACAAAATCTCAATAAATAAAAAAAATAGAATTTTGAGACCCGGACCCCCTTTAAAATAATCATATGCAGATTGGAGTTCAATAGCAGAAATATTCCATGAATGAGTTCCTTCACCCTTGTCACTATAAGTGCTGCGATCGTCGTCGCGTTACCATTATATTTTATGATAGCGTCCAATATTGTATGTTTATAAACTATATGGCCAAAAGGGACCGGTCACTTGCGATTTTAGACGTTTTGTTAAATATCTCGAAAAATTCATGAGGAATTAAGCTTAAACTGCAGGAGTGTAAACAGTATAGTATAGGTTATGTATTTCCGAGGAGATTTTTTTCCGAAACCCCATAGAGGACCGTCAACAATTTGAAAAATAACGAATATTTTTTGGATAACCCTGTAAAAACTAATGTAGCAAAAGCGTTCAAACTCGAGCTTATTAATAAGTGGCTTATTGTAAGTGCTTATAGCATGTATACTCGTAGAGAAATTAAGGTTTTTATAAAAACAGTCCCAAATTTCGCCAAGTTTTTTGCTTATAATTTGCAGAGTTCTTAATATAAAAAAAAGTTCTTTTCAGAACGTGTGACAAACAACATTGTACAAAATACTGTGCGATCAGAATTAAAAACTAATAAAAATTGGATAAAAAATGAACAGGTTTACTAAAAAAATGTTTCACTGCGCATGCGTAAATTTAATCAAAGTATAATGTTCATAATGTACTAGCTAAGTATATGGAGCAATTTTAGTAAAAGTCTCAAAATCTTAGCATGAAAATTCTGAAATTTATCGTCGATAGAATAAGCTCAAAATCCGTTGTTCCCAAAAGGAAACAAAAATATGAGGGGTTGTATCCAAATATGTACGTGCAATATTGTGTACGCTATCTTGGCACTAACCGACAGATATTTAATACAGCCCCTTATCTTTTTGCTTCTTTTTGGGAACAACGGATTTCGAGCTTATTCTATCGATGGTAATTTTCAGACTTTTCAAGCCATGATTTTGAGACTTTCACAAAAGTTGCTCGATATACTTAGCTAATACATTATGCATATTATATTTTGATTGCATTTGCGCATGCGCAGTAAAACCTTTTTATTAAACCTGCTCATTTTTCATTTAATTTTTATTATTTTTTAATTCTGATTGCAGAGTATTGTGTACAATGTTGTTTGTCATATTTTCTGAAAAGAACTTTTTTTATATTAAGAACTCTTCAAATTAAAAGCAAAAAACTTGGCGAAATTTGGAACTGTTTTTATAAAAACCGTAATTTCTCTACAAGTATACATGCTAACCTCATAAAAATGAACACAGTATATTACAATAAGCCACTTATTAATAATCCCGAGTTTGAACGCTTTTGCTACATTAGTTTTTACATGGTTATCCAAAAGATATTCATTCTTTTTCAATTTGTTGATGGTCCCTGTTAAGGTAATAGAAACCTTAAAATATTAAAACAGAAACTTTAAAATATTTAATTAGTTACTTAATTAGTTACTTTAAAATATTTAATTAATTAATTAATATTAATCATCCAAAATTCATTTTCAGTCAAATTTTACTTTAAAACAATTTTCATTTATTCTACAAAAAAGGTCGTTAATAAATATCTATAATAAAATAATAAATCTTAAATTTAATTCTTTCGGCAAAAATAAACATTTTATAATAATTTTCCAATATTAAATTCAAAATTTTAACATAACGATCTTTCCTTTAAATCTTTTTACGCTATGACGCAACAAGTAAAACAGCCAATCAGGTACCTTGGCGCCCAACGGATTTTTTGATGTGAGCGTCCTATCTACGCGTCTCCCTCTCTCTTGCCGTTGGAACTTCGTATCGATAGGACGCATAGCCCCCGCCGGTGTACTGTATTGTTGAAATCAGTACACCGAGGAAGAGCTTATGTTCCGATTATTTAGTATCATAAGTCTTTTAAACAAATAAAAAATATTCAAGTAACGCAATATGAAAAGTTCTTTAGAATAAATATAAAGAAGGTGATGCAATGAAGATCTTTGGCAATAGATGTGATGGATAGTCCGTAGTGATTTCAGAAAGAATGCTGGAAATGTTATTTTCGAAGGTCCTCGCTAAATGAAAGCCACCACTTTGAAATTATGGCACTTAAAGGATGAAGTATCCATTCGCAGGAATCGTTAATGTATCTATACAGAATGGCCTTTAAATTGAAGTTTAATCGTTTTTGAATGATGGATGGATTTTTCATCTCCGTGAATCATCGGTGGTGTGGTGAATTGTCATCTACAAAGAATAATTTTAGAGTTTTCCGAGATTGTGGAATTCCAATCTACAGTTTGTTGTATACACATATCCTTCCTCTTGCATATATTGACGGTCCTATGGTGAGTCACCTTACTGATTTCTTTTAAAAACACTTTGCCGAATTTCAAAGAACTGGCAATTGAAACTGTTGGATAGGATGTTTTCCAGCACGAACTATTTTCTGTAAGATCTGTGAAAATTGCTTTGAACCAATCTAAGTTGAATCTGATTCTTCACATTTAAAATAATATATCCTGTGATACTTAATATCTGGTTTATTGATAAATTCCAATATTTCTGTTAATTAAAAGATAATAATTGAAATGAGGTAACAATGTTATTACAATAATATGTACATGGTGAGTGCACTTCCCTTTCCTCGTTTTCATTTAATATACATATAATAAAAGTGTTTGATATTTATATCTTGTGTGTGTTTCAATTTGTTTTTATTTTATGTATATATCGTAAACGTGCCAAATTAACTAATTAAACTGCACAGATAAATGCTAGATATCTTTGCAAAAGGCCATAATAGGTTTAAGTAATAAATAATGAAAGTTAAATGTTCTGATTGATTAATTAATTTTCAAAATATTTTGGCACTTCTGCATTTTGCTACAAAGTTTTTCAGATGGGTGATCCATGTAATCAGTTCAGGTGAGTACTGCTTTAATTGTTATTTGTGATCCATCATGTGTTTTTCTGTTTATGCAATGTACTTTTTATTTTCCACTATAATCACGAGCCACCACTTCTTTTAAAATCAATTTAAATTAATTAATTCTCTCTTCAAAACTATTTAAAATCCATTTCTTTTTCTTTTATTTTTTTATAAAATATAACAGTCCCCTATGGTGTTTCGGGAAAAAATCTTCGCGGAAATATATGACCTATACTACACTGTTTACATGCCTGCAGTTTCAGGTTAATTCCTCATGTATTTTTCTAGATATTTAACAAAACGTCTAAAATCGCAAGTGACCGGTCACCTTTGGCCATACAGTGTATCTTATCTGCTGTTATAATCAAAACTCAACTCTTGGGAATTATGTATGGCAGACATATAAAATTATCAATAGAATACAGAAAATAAATTTGTAGGCCTGTTCACTTCTTCATCAGTCTATAGGAATTAATATTTGTAATTAGTTAATCTACAAATTGCATAGTTTGATTTTTAAATTTCATAAAGGGAAAAAAAAAATCAGTTGTCATTAGAAAAGTTCCTTTCAGCGTTAGATATTGTTAAAACTGTTCAGGATCTTGTTCATCTCTGGTAATGACATAAGTGATGAAAATTATAACAAACCATTAAAATAAAATTATTTAACAAATTATATTTTCTTTCACAAAAAGTCAAACAATTCAATGTCTTTAATGATCGGCAAAATAATGCAACAGTTACGTAATACAGTAGCCTTCCACTTAACTGGTCTCCTCTTAACCGGAACTCTGCTTTAACCGGCCGACTTTTTTCCCAACATCAGGCAAAATTCAGAAAGGAAATTTTCAGTTGTCATTTCTTTATGGTTAATTAACTCAAATTTACATAATATAGAATAATTTCACATTCTTATAAAGGTATGTGACAAGATTTTCAACAATTTAATTTGTATTAAATATTGTTCATTATTTGTTATTAGTGATAATTTTTATTTCAATTCAGTTAATTACTATAAGTATTCATTTAATAATATATAGCAAATATGTACTTTTTTAAAACTAATCAAATTAAAAAACTAAATGCATCCTGCGCATTTAATTATTTAAATATGCAGTTACTTATTTAAATTTTTTACTTCTCCGGTTTTTCTCTTAACCGGCTAACCCTCGGTCCCGTTTAGACCGGTTAAGAGGGAGGCTACTGTACTACAATCTGAAAATTTCTCAGACAATAAGGAAATTGCACTGGCTGTGGGGTTGTCAATTTTCATAAGCTGGTTTTCCAGTTTTCTTGTACTGAGGAAGCATATAATGAACAGTAGATTTTCTAACTTTGAAAGTGTCATTTCACTTTTTAAAAACACTTTAAGCGTCTTAACCATGTTTTTATTTCATGTAATTTTTTAATTCAAAGGCTGATGTAAAAAAAATTTGGTAAGAATGTTATTTTTTGCAGTGTGTATGATAAATAAATATGTATGGTCATCAAATACAAATTTTCATACCATTACCTTCCTCAGCTATTTTTTTTTTTTTTTTTTTTTAATCGTTAAACATCCAAGAAAAGTTTTACCAGGTGTTTAGGCTAATGTCAGACGAACATCTTCTTGCAAGCTTTTTTCGCTCTTACACCATCCCTACATATGCTAGCGAAGGTGTAGGGATGGTGTAAGAGCGAAAAAAAGCGTGCAAAAAGATCGTCTGACATTAGCCTTAAAGAGTAAAGAGAATTTGCACTTAGATAGAGATAGATACAAAATCAGTATTTTTATTTAATTTTTAACATTTTCCTCGTGAACCATTTAATATTTTCCATTGGATCTTTTAACCTTTTACCCCTTCGATTTTTTAACCTTCACCACTAGGACGTTTCAATCTTTTTTTTCCTTGAATCTTTTAATATTGAAATCTCAAGCTCATTTAATCCTCATCGTAATTTATTCCATAATCATAAATCATTAACTCCTTAAATCCATAAATCAGCCATATATTTCTTTCATATATTTTTAACTTTCTTGTGGAACTGCTTCAATTTACTCACTATCCGAAAACAATTTTGATTTTGACTTGTTTACTCGTATGTTAAAATTAAAGTTAAAACTTTTCGTAGTTGATAAAATCATAAGACGAAATGCAATTTTTCACCTTGATTCATTATAAAATATATGATGTGAACTTTAAAAATTCGCAGTCTTATTTAAAAGGCGACTAAAGTAATGAAAAAGGTGTTAGAAGTTTAAAATATACATTTTATTTAAAACTTCTTAGTACTTTCAAGCTATCCAAGCTCATCATCAGAGAATATTTTAATAACTAAATGTTGTTTATTTATATGTCACTTTGTTTTAAAAATGAGAAACTCAATAATTACTAGAGTTGAAAGCAGAAGTAGTAGTAGCAGTTTCTTGGATTGAACTTAATATATATTTCCGCTAATTAAATTCAATCCAAGAAACTTCTACTTTCAACTCTAACAATTATTGACTCTCAAATTTTCAAGACAAAGAGACGTATTTGTATCAATAAACAACATTTAGTTATTAAAATATTCTCTGATGATGAGCTTGGATAGCTTGAAAGTACTAAGAAGTTTTAAATAAAATGTATATTTTAAACTTGTAACATCTTTTTCATTACTTTAGTCGCCTTTTAAGTAAGACTGTGAATTTTTACAGTTCACATTATATATTTTCGTAGTTGTTTTATGTAGTTTAAGGTACTTTGCATTACATTTAACCTCTTTTGTTTCCAATTTGTATGTATTGTATATATTATGTATGTATTGTATGTATTGTATATATTTTCGTAGTTGTTTTATGTAGTTTAAGGTACTTTGCACTACATTTAACCTTTTTTATTTTCGATTTACATAAATTACTAAAATATGCAACGTAATATTTTTTAGCGAGATCGCCAAATTGTTTTTGTATGTCTCTAGTTCATTTTTCTTTTAAAGATTTCTTTTAGCGTTATGTTTATCAAAAAGGCATCCGACATCCACCATTATGCAATTGTAAATATTGTTTTTTGATTGTTAAGTAATTTTTAATTGTAAAGATTAATTGGAAAATTTTAATTATGCCCAAACTTATGGTTCTTTAAAAATCATGTAGATTGTTTTCTTTATAGTTAACGACAGCAAAAGGCTGGGTTGTTGCGAACATGCATTAGACAAGGATCAACATCCGCAGTGCATACCAATTCTGTTAGACCCAACCGATATATTTTATACTGCTCAAGATGTGCATTGTTTCAGTGTGGGGAGGGTAATTCCTTGCTTGACGTGTTCTGTAGGTATGCTTTTTATTTTTATTTTTTGTATTCCTTATATCGATGTTATTGTACGTTGCCTATTGTATAATTTGTTAACTGAATTTGATTAGTTCCCGGTACGGTGTGCTATTTCTTTCTCCCAGCTTATTTTGTGCCGTCTCCAAAAAATAACGTTACCTTACAGAAGCCAGGCGTAAAACAAAGCAATACGATTAAATATTCTATAGCAATTTTTTAAACTTCTAAGCATCGCACATTTTAACTTTTTATACCGTCGTATTGAAAAAAATAGTACTTTTAAATGCAATTTGTTTGAAAACTGCATCTCCATTTATTTTTGATTTTTTTTTTTGTCGTTTTTGGAGCCATTTGCTTAATATTGGCAACGGAAGTACTCCATTTCCGTAGAAGGTAAAGGAAAAATGGTTGTAAAATATTAATTATATATTTTTGTTGCCATTTTTTCATAACAACCGAAAGAAAATGTAATTAAAATACGTGCTATTTTGAAAAAATATAAGCGAATGATTTCTGTTAAAACATGGAGCTATTATAAACTACATTTAATTTTAAGTATCTATATTAATGTTACAAAACAAATGAAGGCCTGTGAATCATTAGACAGCCGGATTTTTTTTTTTTTTTTTTTTGGGTCAAGTTTCTTTAATGACGGCATCTTTTTGCTGCATTTGTGTAGTATTTCGCGATAGTGACGTCCTAAGCCTATTTTGCTGTAGATGTTTAAGAGTGGATCGTAAATATGGAATTCTTAAGCGGATGCGAATGAAGTCATTTTACATAAAATAAAAGCGTGTGCTGCAAGTCTTAAAATTGAAATATGTATTTTACTATTTATATATACATATATTTTTTCCCATCGGGGGCGACGCTAAATTCTGAAAAAGGCAGAATTCCTGTTTTCTAGTTTAAAAGGCTTCAGCCTTTTAAAGGGACAGTGGATTTTCAAAATTACGAAATTCGACTAAAAATCGATTTTTTTTTTTATGAAACTAGATGCTCAAATTTATATGATACAAAAATAATTTTTGAATTTTCACGTTTTTTCGAAGAGATATAAGCTTTAATATTTAAAAAAGAAAGTTGTATATTGTATACAGATTTTTTTTTTTTTACTTAAAATGTTCTTTTTTCAAAATTGAAAAATTCGCACATTTCTAACTTTTGAAACGTTCTATGCGTGTTCCTAATTATCACATTCTTTTGAAATTCATACTGTATATCTTCTATGCAAGAATAAATAAAAAGCATCTCTCTATTCTAAAAAAAAGTAACTACCGCTGTCACCGCCGCCGCCGCCGCCGCCGCCGCCGCCGCCGCCGGTTTTGAATTTTTTGTGACCGGAGGTCTTTCTTCGTTAATATTGAGAAAAATAATGCATACAAAAATATGAAAATCAGTGGTTTTATACAGAAATGTTTGATAAACACGCTGATGTAGACAGTTTTCAAATCGCAGAATTATTTTAAGAGATATTTAATGCTAAATTTGGACAAAATCGTTCCACTAAAAAAGTTTTATAGCAGCAAAAACTATACATGGCAGTGTAATTATTTTTAGATCATTTTATGCGTTAGAATTTGCCGGAGGGCAGATTGCATTAATTTTTTTATTTTGACTCATTTTTTCAGGTTTTATTTCTATTTTAAATTCAAATTTTCAGCATTTCTAGAGATATTTTTTACAGATTTCAGAAAATTGTACTAATTTAAACTGTTGCCAACTGTATAAAAAGCGCAAGCAATAATGTTTGCTTCAAATTAAAAATTTATTTACACGTGACTATTATAAACAGGAAAAAACTTTCAAATTAGAATTAAATTATTATGTATAAAAAGCAGGAACTTATTAAAAATTACGTCATAAAAAGTATACACGTGAATTTTAAAAGAGAAAGGATATTGTAAAATAATAAATTCATTAACATGCGTTTGGAGTCTTAGAAGAAATTACGTCATATTTACATCACATTATAGTTATTACATAAAATGAATACAAAATAATATTGCAAAAAAGTTTAAATTTAGAAATTGCGCTAGTCATTTATTTAATATTTTGAGAGGATATTTTCAACTATTTTTGTTAGGAAAGCGCAAATAATATTTCATTGCTAACAAAAGTACTTTCACGCGATTATTTAAAAGAGAAAGAATAGCTTGGTATAAATTACGTCAGATTAAAAACGATTAATTTAAAATGTCTCATTTAAAAGAACTTTCTTTTCGCTTTGTTAAAAAATACCAGGAGACAAAGACTCTGTTTACTTAATTCCTTTTATATTAGCTTATTTTGAAATGTTGTTACACGTGTCTACGTCATCAAGTTATTTTTATTTCGACGTTTTATTTGTATTTTTATTAATGTTGTACGAATTTATTTGTTCTTTCGTTATTTAAAATAAAAATTATGTCAATTTGTATAATTTGGCGAGTGGTTTGGCGATTTATATAATTTGGCGAAATTGGTCGACGGGATAATCAAGTAGTACCGCAGCGGATTTGGCGTTAAAATTCCCCAATCAAAGAGAAATGAATAGAAATTCGTTTATTGAGAGATCGCCACTGTTTTTTAAATTATAATTCAATATTTCGAAATCTTTTTTAAGCCGATCAAATTAGCGTGCATTTAGAGCCTGCGGTGTCTGGACGGGGGTTGGCGAGCGTAGCTCGTAGGGGGCCGAGCACCCTAGTAGCATAAAAAGTTGCTTTTCAGGAGTATTTTACTGTTGGAATTTATGTACATATAAAAATACATAGCTACTTTTTTTTTAGAAAAAAACAAAGTATAATTATATATATATATAAAAATCTGCTTATCCATTCAGCGAGCTTTAACAATTCATGTCAACTTTTATTCCAATGTACAAAAATTATCTCATAAATATTGACATGCTTTATGCAAAAGAATTGCGCATGGGGCATTTTAAAATATCACAATTACTAGTTATTTTAAAACTTGAATAATTTAAAAAATTTAATTATTTTAACACCAAATTTTAAATATAAATATTTAAACTTGCCAATTAAGGGAAAGTAGGGTAATGACGCTCACTCAAGGAAAAACATGAATAGCTAGTCGAATTTACGCAAAAAATCTGTATTTTATTAATGAAGTATAGCTCCAAAATATAAGAGACAGTTTGCAATCAACTAATTTACATAAAAGTTTTAAGAACTTTGTGTATCTTTTTATTTAATTATACCACGGATTGAGCAGTAATGCCCGACATGGTAGGGTAATTACGCTCAAAATTTGGATACAACATTTAAGAACGACAAAAGTCACATATGTAGTTATGTGGGCTGTTCACACCACTGCAGGCTTTATGTAAGCAAGCACAGATACAAGCAAGAATGTTGCTTGTATCTTTCAAGATCCCAGTTTCCAATTTAGCTTTTGGATTAAGCTGCCTGTTAGCAACAGAAAAGTTAACAACTTTTTTGAGCAATTTTCGAATAAATGTTTAATGTTACTTAATGTTATGTTAAAAAGAGCCTTGTGTTACTTAAACCTTTTATTTTTCAATTAGAAGTATTCGAAAAAAATTGTTAGTTGTATTAGAAATGTTTTTACCCGAAAAGTTTAATAGTTAAAGGGAATGCCAAGTTTAAGAGATAAAAATGCTCTTTTCAACAGATGATATAGGTGTCGACGTATGAGGGCAAATCCTTAAATTTTATATTTATTACTTCATTAGGTGTTAAAATATACATTCTGAAAGAATAGAGTATTTTAATTATATTGTTTTTACTTTCAAATTTCATTTAACCTATTATTTAAGCTACATTCGGGTAAAATATATTCAGAAATATTCAACTTCTTAAACAGAGAATATTAAATATAATACTAATATTAAAGATAATATTTTACTGTCAGTCTTTGATATTTATTAGTAAATGATGACAACTGAGTAAATTTTATCTTCATTCTTATTTAAAAGTGATTATACAAGTCAAAAACACTGAACATTAGCTTTATAATATCAGCTTTAGTGTACTACTTTAAATTGGTATAAAAAATTAATGTGCAGATATTTTTTGGCGAACTTTGCGTTTTTTAGTTAACTAGGGGGCTCGGCCCCCTACGAGCTACGCTCGCCAACCCCCGTCCAGACACCGCAGACTCTAAATGCACGCTAATTTGATCGGCTTTAAAAAGATTTCGAAAGATTGAAATATAATTTAAAAAACAGTGGCGATCTCCCTATAAACGGATTTCTATTCATTTCTCTTTGATTGGGCAATTTTAACACCGAATCCGCTGCGGTAAGACTTGATTATCCAGTCGACAAATTTCGCCAAATTATATAAATCGCCAAACCACTCGCCAAATTATACAAATTGACAATTTTTATTTTAAATAACGAAAGAACAAATAAATTAGTACAACATTAATAAAAATAAAAATAAAACGTGGAAATAAAAATCACTTGATGACGTAGACACGTGTAACAACATTTCAAAATAAGCTAATATAATAGGAATTAAGTAAACAGAGTCTTTGTCTCCTGGTATTTTTTAACAAAGCGAAAAGAAAGTTCTTTTAAATGAGACATTTTAAATTAATCGTTTTTAATCTGACGTAGTTTTGATCAAGCTATTCTTTCTCTTTTAAATATTCACGTGAAAATACTTTTGTTAGAAATGAAATATTATTTGCGCTTTCCTAACAAAAATAGTTGAAAAATATCCTCTCAAAATATCAAATAAATGTCTAGCGCAATTTCTAAATTTAAATTGTTTTGCAATATTATTTTGTGTTCATTTTATGTAATAACTGTAATGTGACGTAAATATGACGTAATTTCTCCTATTTAAGACTTCTAACGCATGTTAATGAATTTATTATTTTACAATATCCTTTCTCTTTTAAAATTCACGTGTATACTTTTTATGACGTAATTTTTAATGAGTTCCTGCTTTTTGTACATAATTATTTAATTCTAATTCCAAATGATTTTTTCTGTTTATAATAGTCACGCGTAAATAAATTTTTAATTTGAAGCAAACATTATTCTTTGCGCTGTTTATAAAGTTGGCAACAGTATAAATTAGTACAATTTTCTAAAATAAGTAAAAAATATCTCTCGAAATGCCGAAAATTTGAATTTAAAATAGAAATAAAACCTCCAAAAATGAGTCAAATTTAAAAAACTAATGCAATCTGCACACCGGCAAATTCTAACGCTTAAAATGATCTAAAAATGATTAAATTCCGATGTATAGTTTTTGCTCCTATAAAACTTTTTTAATGGAATGACTTTGTGCAACTTTAGCCTTAAATATCTCTTTAAATAATTCTTCGATTTGAAAACTGGCTGCATCAGCGTGTTTATCAAACATTTCTCTATAATACCGCCGATTTTCATATTTTTGTACGCAATATTTTTCTTATTATTAACGGAGAAAGACCTCCGGTCACAAAAAACTCAAAACCGGCGGCGGTGGCGGCGGCGGTGACAGCGGTAGTTACTTTTTTTTAGAATAGAGAGATAAGTACTGTATAATTGCATGATAAGCAAAATTTTTTAGTTGCCGGAGTTGGTAAACTGACTTGAACTATTTAGCCACTCGTCCCAGGCCTATTATGCGACCACTTTTCACATAATGTACAGCGAAACCACGTTTCGTATCACTCCGGAATTCTCCGCAAAAAAGCAGATTTCTGTCTCCATATCCTGTCCGATTAGAAGCAAATCATCTGGGTCATCATCATCACACAGATGCGACTCATAAATGTCCTCCTCTTAGCTGATGACATATAGCTTATTTTTTGAAACCTTGTGTTTTGTTGTAAGTTTGACGTTTGACTTCTTCGAAGATTCACGTGACTGCATTTACCCTTCATTGCCAGGTTGGATTTTAATGCGTTATATTTGGCGTAACAACGCACTACAAAATTAAATAAAAGCATGAATGTACAGCTACTTGTTCCGGGAATCCCAAAAATGACTGATGGATTTTAAAATTTACTATCTTGGAAACGGTGACAGATATTTAAAAAATTCTTGCGGTAGTGTTATGTATGATGTCAGGAGTTTCTTTATTGTGATTCTTGATTTTAGTTCGAATTTCAAACAATAGATGGCACTGAGAGAAATAGATGCTCAGTCCAGACCCGATTTTTGGTATTTCGGGATCCATTCAATACATTTTAATCTCTTTTTTTTGCATGGAAGAAGAGTGTTCCGGCTAATTCTCAAAGCAGCTATTTAGCCAGCGCATGCTCTCTTTGAACTGTCTACTTTTGAACTGAAACGAATTAATCTTTTTGTTGACGATAGAATTCTTTAGATGTGATGTGTCGAATGTAACTTCATAGATTTTTTATGTTCCGTTTTGTAATTAAATGTTTGTTTTGTGTCTTAAATAATGTTGATTATTCGTAAAATAAGATACACTGAACCACCGTTGACGCTAGATTTGTTTTGAAATGAATGTTTAGATTAAGTAGAAAAGAAATTGATTAGAAGAGGGAGGCCAAAAAATCGAGCCTGGATTTAGCTGTTATTGGTTGCAGCGCCATCTATCGATGCTCTTTGTAACTAAAACTGAGAATCGCAGCATAAAAACTCCTGACATCGTACATAACACTCCTGCAAGAATTTTTTTAATATCTGTTACCGTTTGAAAGTTATTGAATATTAAAATCCATCAGTCATTTTTGGGACACCCGGTATATATTTTATAGACATAATGAGTAAATTAAAATCTGAAAATAAGAGTGTACACTTACCTTCAAGTTAGATGTTGTAAAATTTTATATTAAAAAAAAAAACAACAGCTGCAAACTAATAAAGTGAGGACACAAAAGCACTCTCCTTCCGACGGCCACTGTATCGTTACTGGGAACTTGTTTGCTAAGTACCTGTACCGATCTTGTGTTTTCAATTCTATTCTGTTTAGAGATATTTAAGTGAGTGAACGGGATTGCCAGTTGAGGGTCATTACACTACGTTTTCCTACAAGTCTGCCAGTTTTCAAATGAATACACTGCTAATTGAAGGAATTAGATTTTAATGTCCACTGTCCCGTTAAATTCAAGTCTATGAGCAAAATTTATAATTTCCTTATAGCTTACTATGCATGCTATTAAAAATTGCTTAAAACATTTTTTTAAATAAGTTCCCGAATAACAAACAATAAGCTTAGGATTAATAAATTGTAAACTGGGCCATTAAAATAATAAATTTTAGAGTAAGTAAATATTTTTATGTGATTTAAACGATGTGATAAAATTTGTTAGCTCTATTATCTGTCAGTGAAAATTCCTAACGAAATCTGAATAAAATTACACTGAAAATTCATATTTCATAAAAATGTAATTAAATAGAAAGCGCATTGGAATTTATAAAAATTGCTACAACTTTTAAAAACTGATATTTTTGTGCAGCATTTTTCAAAATTAAATGTATTACACAAAAATAAGCATCTATGTTTAATTTGTTTCTTGTTTCATACTTAATATATGTTTAATTTGTTTCTTGTTTCATACTTAATGTATGCTTCTCTGTGACTTTCTTAGCAATATTAAAAGTTCTTTATTGAATGCCTTAAAATTTTTAAATAAATGTTATAAGTGAAAACCTGCAGTTTTATCAGATATATTTAAATAATACATAAAAAATTAAACCTTGATTATATTTACGAAAAAATACATAGCCCTATATTTTTTAAATATGTAATTTTACAAGACAAAAACGCGGACAACATCTAGTTTAAAGATTTCAGTCATGAAAATAAATGATGTAAACTTAGAGAACAAATCACAGATTCATTTCATTGATCATAAACTAAAATTGAAACATTTTCATAATTTCTTAGACTTGATCTTTGTTAAAGGCAACTATGACCACTTTTGAAAAACTTTCAGAAGAAAATGTTCATTAAAAACTAGTAGATACTACTCTCAGATATAAATTGTTCATTTGTGACCTCGTCCCCTTACGGACATGTGTTTACATTGGCTGATGATGGGTTGTTACATTTTCCAGCTCGAAACGCGTCCTGTGTGTTGTTTTGATTTTATTATAATTTATACAAAATTTTATTTTTTAAATCGTTATTTATCGCTACTTTTCCTATGCTTTTTCAACTACTCTTTAACAAAAAGGATATAAAAATGTTTAGAGTTAATAAAAAAAGTCTTAAGGATCATTTTTATTCATGAAAAAAAAAAAAACGGGGTTCTCGATTTAACGCGTATGTATTCTTTTTTATGTATGCTCATCGATTACTCCTAAACTACGCGACCGATTCTGTGATTTCTTTTAAATTGAAAGAGGATACCCTCAAAACCCTCAAATTGGTCCCATTTAAATTTCATAAAAATTGGTTCAGTACATTTTCAGAAAATTAATAAAAACAAAAATTAAATAAATAAACTTCTTTAAAATGCAGTATAACTTCAAAAATCTGGTATTGTCGGGACTGAGACTGTGCCGGATTTTTGAAATTTTCAGATTTTTGAAGGAATGACAAAAGTAGTAGTATCTATATTATAAAGGACAAACATATCTGTGCGTAACGCATACGTCATTCTGCGAATGGCAACACTTTGAAATTTGAAATGAAATTTCGCTTTTGCAATTTTCGATACTGCAAATTTTTAAACTTCTAAATATCCACATTTTAAATGTTTACACCGTCGTATGCAGAAAAAAAATGCACTTTTAAATACAATTTGTTTGAAAGCTGTATTTCAATTTATTGTTGAGACATTAATTTTTTTATAGTTTTTAATACCAATTTTCTAATTGTGGCAACTCAAGTGCTTCATTTCTATTAAAAGTGGATTAGTTATCTTTATTGATTATATTCTTACTGATGCCATTTTCTCATTACAATTAAAAATGTATTTTTAAAAGTTTGAACAGAAAATGACGTTACGCTTAAAAAAAGACACAATTTCTCTGATGATGCTGTTATATTTCACTATTTTTTCATTTCGCTGATATTGAGTTTGAGTCAATAGGCAAAATATTTCAGCGACTGAAAATGACGTCATATTTAAAAGTAAACGGTAATTTTATTTGATAAAACGAGATATTTTCCCTTGAATACGTCTAAAAGTTATAAATTTCTGGAATTTTTACGCGCAGGTACAGAGATTATACTAAGACCTCAAATCACGAGTGGGAATTTTAACATGAAAAGTTGTAATAGTTGACAAACGTGACTTCAAGCTTGAAAATATATTTATTAATAACCTATTGCGCATTAAAATGTTTTTAAATGGTTAATATGGATGTGAAACGTGGAAAGTGACTTGATTTGGTTTAGATGTAAAGGTAGAAAAATTCTATGATTATGTCAAGGGGATTATGTGAAGGTCATTTTGCGGATTTTTCATTCCGTAATACCAAGCATCAATTAATAACTTAATCAAAATTACTTATGTTGATTATATGTTACTGATGACGTATAGGAATTAAGTTTAAATTTTCAATAATTTTAACAGTTGAAGTTTATGAAAAAAGTATTTTGTTAATCTTAGGTTAAAATATGTCTTTGGAGAGTTAAATTAACAAATGTAAGATGGATTTTTTATTCTAATTATTGTTGTTGATGTATTATAAATTTGATGCAACAGTTCCTTTGTAAACATTTTCTTTCGTCGAAATTCAACGGGTTCCACCTCGTATTCTTAATGGTGCCTTTAGCCATAATTTAATTCATTATGAAGTGATAGCTATGCAAGGAAAAATGAAAATGAAATATAAAAATAAACTTACATTAATTGATATTTTCTATGTTACACACACAAAAAAAAAATCTAATAAAGAGTGAAATTATTTCTTCTCGTGTAATTTCGAAAACATCGATGTCAATTTTGTTTGCTTCAATTTTTTTGGCCGTACTTTTTTCTAGTATTTTATACAAATGAAGAATTTCTATTTCGAAAATGCAATCTTCTTCTCTAAAGCAGATATCATTTCTCCAGTCAAATTTATGTTTTTTTCTAGAAACACCTTTTCTTATGCCTGTTGTTCATCCTCCTCATCGGAACTGTTGCTAGCGTTATCGGCGGTTCTATTTAGCACAGCGTCAGAAGAGAGACTCCGACGATCTTGTGTTCTAGTCTCCACACCGTTGCTGTACAAAAGTGCAGCTCCCAGAAAATAATCTCCTCTGACAAATGAAAAAAATGTCAAATATTATTTTTTTTACATTTTTACTTTCGATCTTGAAGTGTTTAATTCATAAACAATTGTTATTTTTCTTCTACCATAACTTGAAAATGTAAAAGAAAACGAAGTGCAAAAAATGGTTTTCACATGCCGGATTTTTGAAGTTGCCGCATTTCTGAATGTCGGATTTTTGAAGTCACACTGCATTTCATTTTCAACGATTTTCATCAAGTGAATCGGAACTACCTGTTTGGCGAGAAAGTCGCTACTCGGCGATTTTCCTTCCTCATCATATGGTTTCGTTTCTAGGGTTGTTGTAGGGAAAGCCAAAAAGCATTGTTTTAATCGTTAAAAGCTTTTGTGACTTTGTGACGTAAACAATCGGTAAAAAAGAAAATTTAAAATTGCAAAGCGTTTAAATTCATCCAAGATTTCTGTGGTGCACTCGCTTCATTTGAATATTTATAGACGGTGCAGGGGTTAGCACGCTAATACAGGCGTACAAATACAGGGCCAAAAGTATCTGGAATTTTTTTTTTTATTTAATATAAAATCAAGCAATTGAAGACGGTTTCTTTTTGGTTTAAAAGTTTATAATTATTTTCACTTATAGTACAGTAAAACCTCCCAAAAGTGACCACGTTCCATTCCAATGAAAATTGGTCGCTACGAGAGGTGGTCTCTTCTCTTAACCCTTACCAGCGCGGAGTAATTCTGTTTATGAACTGATGAAATAATGGACTGACACCGCAATTTATAAACGAATTTATTAGAAAATACGAACTTGCTTATTTTCATGTACATTATAATAGGAAAATTTTAGTTAAATATTATTGGTGCCGTTTGTCAGTTTTGGAATTAAAATTAGGTGTCCTTTTTTAAAGGCACCTCGCCGGTAAGGGTTAATGGAGGTCATGTTTAAATCTAGATTTTAATTGTTGAAAAAGGTAACAATTAATGTTACTAAAATTTATTTTTCACACTAGGAAAATATATGAAAATTTAAGTATCAAAACGAAAATTAATCATATAAGTTAATTACTGCAGAGTTCAAAAAATGAATACATTGCCGTTTGCTTTGATTTTACGGTTTTTGTCTTTTATGACTTTTATTTCGAAGTTCAGCAAATAAATGCAAATTTTGTTTTCGACGATAACAAATAATGACAATTTCATAAATTTATTTATTGAGAGTTTCCTGACAGAATAGAGCAGGGCAGCTTATTGTCCGCCATTCTTAATTTGTCATCAGAGTTATATTCATTGCCTAAAAAGGCACAAAGTTGTTTAAACACTTAAAAGTTACCGGAATAAAAAGAAATTCTAAACTTAGTTTAGAAGTTTGATGAATAATGCGCTCTCCGGAATTACTTTTCTAATAAAACCTTCTTCAAGCGACCAGGAAAAAACGGAATTTGTTTTATTTTCTTCAAAGAAATGGGTTGCTCATGGTGGGAGTTCAACTGGGGTGGCATCTGAATAGAGGTAAAATTAGTATTGAGCCTATGGGAATAAATTTCGTTCCATGAAAAAATAGTCGCTCAGGGAGGTGGTCGCTTAATGGAGGTGGTCATAGAAGGAAGTTTCACTGTACTTGCAATTCGATTTAGAAAAAGAATAATGTGAAATTGACTTGCAAATTTTGGTTTAAAAATATCTTCAAACTAAATGAATTCTATTGCTAAAGTTGATAAAAATGCGCTTACAAGGCAAATAAATACCTTTATTTATCCAGGTGACACGTTTCATAGCTCAGACGGCGACATTCTAAAGATGCCTGAGCGATGAAACATGTCAATCTGAATAAATAAAGGTATTTATTTGACTTGCAAATGTATTTTTATTCATTTTAGCAAATATTAACTCTCTCTCTGGGTTTATTTTATTTATTTTTTTTTTTATATCAAAATAGGTTAAAAAATTGCGCATTTTTTTTAAATTACGCATTTCAAATCTACTAATATTTTAAGAGTTAAAATATGTAAAAATTTTTTGGAAGAAGAATTTTTTTTTTTTTTTTTTTTTTTAAATATAGAATAAGATCAGAAAAGAATGATATCAGAAAACTGAATTTGAAAAACAATCATATAAAAGCGAAATTCTGAAAATTAATCTTGGTTAAATTATTGATTTATTTTATGAAATGCATAGGTAAAACATATATACTAATGAAAATATGTAAAATAAAAATTGTGCTAGATATGAAGTTTAGTATGATAAATATCGAAACATTGTTCGAGGCAAAGTCCTACTTCGCAATCTTTGCACCAAATTCGCGTTTCTTTGCGAATTTTTTTTGGCAGTTTCAGTTTTTTTAAAATAACAAACAGCACACTGGCTCTTTCTTGACCGGATTGGGGGGGTATATGGCTAGCAAAATGTCGAGCGGTTAGTCTCATGGTGTGGAGATCTCTTTCAGCTTTCAAAAGACTGTACAGCGTGTTTGCAAAAGAAGCTTGTGAACTTCACAAATATGTAGACAACTAAAGGCCATTTGTTAACGCAGGCCTGAATCAACAATTAAACGTCGCAGAAAAGCTTAAATGAACCGTTGGATGGGAAAAGAACAGGTTGTGCTATTGATGGGGAAAATGTATCCCCGCGGAAACGGCGGGTTTCGTAAATTTTGCTACTTTTAAGTTGCCCTTGGAAATCGCGAAATGCGCAGCGAGAGGGTGAACTTCGTTTGATGATTTTAAGTGATTTGCATATATAGTTTTATAAAAATATCTCAGAACGTTTTCGTTGCTGTTAGTTTCTTTGACTTAAAAATATAAATATTTTCCTACAACATAAATCAGACTTTTTGCTTATCATTACCAAAATGTTCCACTATTTTTGTGTGATATTTTAATTAATATTATTTCGATAGATTCATAATCTATATTCGAATACATTTTAATAGGAAAGCGTATGCCAATAAATTATGTGACGACTTGGCTCGACCTTTCACTTGTGTACGGACAAACAGATGAAAGAGCTCAAAAATTAAGACGGAAAGATGGAACAGGTATGTTCTGACTGCTCTTTTTTTTCTTTTTTCTTTTTTTACTTTGATCTTATACTTTTCAAAACTTTCCTTTTTTAATGTAGGCGATTCACGGTAAGAAAAAATAATAATACATTTGCACATAAACAAAAGATATTATTCCAAATCTGACGACACCTTTGTAAAACGATCGCGATTACAGGGGGGAGGGGGGTGACAGATATATTATACATCCCAGTGTTTCTCAAGCTATGTGCCGCGGCACATCAGTGTGCCATGAGAGATTGTTAAATGTGCCGCGAGGATTTTTGACAAATACCGTCAACCAAGGGCTACTTTGGGCCACTTTTTCCTGGTTCCACTCACATTTCCATTATTAAAAAATATTATATGTGATTTTTCACCATCGAAATTGAGTTGAAAACAATTAACATGAATCAATGAAGGAAACTGCATCATCTAGCCCCTGCTGGGGGCTTCTTTGGTCCATTCAATTAATTTCATATAAAATGAATACATTTCATATGAAATGAATAAATTTTTATTGAAACCCCCTTGCAATAGCATTTGCCAATAAATTAATACTGAAAACTCGATAAAAAAAATGGTTTTCTTTAACATTTAAACTCAATAAACCAATTGTTAATATTAAAGAAACGAGAAACAGTTTTCGTCATGTTATCCTCAGCAACTGGAACAAAAACAATTAATGTTACATTTTACAACAGTAACGCTTGAAAAAAATGTTACTTAAAACATGTTTTAAGAGATTCGGTTGTATAAAAGGCATTTCTAAGTAATTGGGGCTATTTTTTGACCAAAAAAGGCCTGGCACAAAGTAGCCCCGAAATACTGGTTTTCATGTTAGCTTTATGAAAACGTAAACATTTGCTGTCAAAATAAAAAGTTAAAGGAAAAACTATAATCACACATGGGTTACAGGTTACTAAAGGTAAGATTTTGACACTTGCCTTATTTGTAGCTCTTATCCAGATTGTTTCACTATAGAAAGTTTGGAGAGTTAAAATTTACACACGAAAACAGTTGTTTACAAACCCATTCAGTGTTGCCACTAAAAAAATTTAAATTACCCTCAAACTATTCAAATACCCTATAGTAGGGTATAAACTATTTTTCAAGGGCAAAAACTCCAAATTATCTCGTATTCTTCGTTCAATACAAAGAATAAAAACTTTTTTATGGGATGGACCGCAAGGACCAAAGTACGTTGACGGTCGACATGCTGTCGTATCAACGATACGACATTTTCTATTTACTGCCTTCCTTGTTCACTTCTTTACCCGTATTAGCGTTCCCAGCGTACCACTCCTTCCTTGTCTTCAAGGTCCATCCAAGAATATCGTCACATCAACATCAAGACTGAAGTCTTTTAAAGAAAAATTATCACTGTGTAAATCTGTAATACCAAAAGGAAATTTTGATTGCTTTCCAAGTATAAATGAATCTCAGTCGAAAAGAAAAATTGCAGACAAAAATATAAGTACCATTGACGAACTTAAAACTTACTTTCCTTCGCTTTCAGTTGGCGAATATGATTGATTAATGAACTCATTTTTAGTTTGCAAAACGCCAAACTTGACAATAAGAGAAAAAGATCAGCTCATTGATTTGAGAAACGATAAGTTTTACCGTTCAACATTCTTTGAGAAAAATTTGGATTAGTTTTGGCTTTCTGTCAAAAATTTGTACTGATTATAGAGTTTGAACTGCAAGGTTTGTTAATATCGAATATTTTTTATAATTTATGACTAATAAAAAGAAGAAAGCCAGAAAAACTGTTCCTGACTTTCATTTTCATAACGTTTTAGCTAGAAACAAAGTTAGGTAGTATTTAATTTGAACAAAACAGTCATATTAAACATATTTTGTATCAAAATTAATGAATATAAAGCTTATACAGGAACATTTTTATGTTTTAATATCATTATGGTGCGTTATCATATTCTTCAGCATTCTCAATTGGATTATCTTTAACACTATTTCTACCAAGAGTTGTCAAAAGACATCTTTTGGATTTTAACTTTAAATTACTCGCTAAGTTTCATCATTTCTCCACAATTAATATTTTGACATTTCGTAGAATAGTTGTTAAATTAATTCAGCGATATCAGTTTCCTCCAGCTCATCCTGGAGGTAAAAATATGCATATGGTATACCTATTTCTACCATGAGATGTATTTTGACACCTTAAAGATTTCGTAATTTCTAATTTCTAAGGTTTTGACAACTTCTTATTTTAAAAAGTTTTACACCATTAAATATCAACACCATTTTATAGCATCATATCAATTATAATCAGACTAGAAAATCCCGATATCAGTTGTAACGGAGAATACAAGAGTTACTGCATAACTTTGATATTCGTTTGTTTTCCGCCATGTTGCATTTTATTGTAGATCATTGCAGTGGCTAATTCTAAAAATTGAATAACGCGTTTTATTCTCCAATTCTGCTAGTGAGTTCAACACAAATAAATTTTGTTTTCTTTCGTGTAAAATCTGTGGCATTGAATAAGGAATGAATTTTATTACACTGCTGTTTTTACGATAATTGTTGTTGTTGTTATTGTTACAAAGATTAAATTTTTATACATGAGACTGAAAGTTTGTTAAGTTAGTAATATTAAAATGTTTGATTTTCTAATAAAAATTTTGAAAAATGAAGAAGATAATAATTTTTATTTTGTTGTTCCTGTTGACGTAAAACATGTTTGATTACATTTATGTATATTTATATTTTGTAGATCGTTGAATTAAGCTAGAATTCATAACGTGTAATAAATTTAAATTTAAATATCAATTAAACAATTTCTAATAAATACGCGTCAATGAATAAATATATTGCTCAAATTATCTGTATTTAACTGATAATTTGAAATTCCAACAGTTTTAGGAATTATTTGCATTCAAACGCAGAGGTGTCAAAATACCTCTTTTGGTAGAAATACCTACAGGGTTTCCATAATTAAACGACCCTACTTTAAAGTTGTCTAAATACGAAACTATTGGTCAAAAAGTTGTGAAATTTTGTGTCGGACATAATAAAGGAATGGGAATTTGTTTGAGCGAAAAACATTTTTAGTTCAAAATTTCGCCACCAGTGGGCGTTTTTTTAATAAATTACACATTTAGCCGCAGCCCACTAAATACTAGGCCTGATCTCTGCGAAAAAAATGGCGGCTGTCGTAGACGGATTTTTTTTTTCTTTTTTCAGATTTTTTTACAGTCCGTTCAATTCGAACACCAATATTTTTTTTTAAGTTTTTACGCTTTATTTTTTTTTTCAGGGGGCGGTTTGTATATTTGTCTTATTTAATCTGAGAAAAATATAGCTAAAAACTTTTTAAAATGTGCAATTCATTAAAAAAGCCCCTGGTGGCGAAATTTTGAACTATTTCCTTTTTTTTTTTTTACTCAAGCAAATTCCCATTCCTTCATTATGTCCGTCATAAAATTTCACAATTTTCTGACCATTAGTTTCGTCTGTTAGACAACTTTAAAGCAGGGTCGTTTAATTATGGAAACCCTGTAGGTATACACAAGATCGTGGTAGAAATAGTGTTAACATTTGCAGTTGTCCAACTAAATATGTTTTGATAAATTGGCATATGGTCTTCCAGAATTCCTGAACTCGTTTTAAATCGTGTAATTTTTTTTCTATTAATTGACTCTTTCCATGCATAGGCTTTGGCTGATAGAAGCGACACAGGGGTTAAAAGTTTTTCATCAAGATAAATGAATCTTTAACAGATCCATCAATAAACTCATCGACTACGATTGTGCTTTTTTAAAAATCAGAATCATAATGCAAACTTATTTATATCAAAGAAACAATTTTTTTTTTTTTTTTAGCTCTTTTCCTGGACGATTCTGTAGACAAACAGGTTTTTACTTTCTTCTATCTTTACAAGAAGAAAGTATTGGATTCATGAAAATTTTCGAATTCCGGTTTTCGACGAATTTACACGTTTTAGGAGTCAGAGATCCCGAAAAACATGTTTTTACTAAATGTCTGTGTGTCTGTGTATGACACACATTTTGTGGGCACTCTATCTCAAGAACTAATGCACAGAATTTAATAAAAATTTATATTCAGTTAGTCTCTGATATAAATTGGTGCTGATTAGTTTTTGGTGGCAAATCGCTCAACAGGTGGTGCTGCTATACTGAATTTTTACGATATCCGCAATGGCTCTATCTCAAGAACTAATGCACGGATTTTATGAAACTTCAGATTCAGTTAGTCCTTGATATGAGTTGGTGTTTACTACGATTTGGTGTAAATCGCCGAACAGGTGGCGCTGCTATGGTGTATCTTTCCTGAGTCCCAAAATAGTTTTATCTGAAGAAATAATGCACGGATTTTAATCAAACTTCAGATTCATTTACCAAGTTGACTTAAGTTGTTGTTTATTAGGTTTTGGTATATATCGGCCAACAAGTGGCGCTGCTATGCAGAATTTTTTACGGTTTCCGCCATAGCTCTACTCAAAAACTAATGCACGGATTTTCACGAAACTTCAGATTCAGTTAGAAGTTGACAAGCTGTTGCTGATTAGATTTTGGCGTAAATTATCAAACCGATGGCGCTGCTATGCTGTATTTTTCAGGAAGTATTAACATGTATGAGGTAGAAGAAAGTTTTGGGATTGCCACATCCGACTAGTTTTTTGTATAAGGTCGGCCACATGTTCTTCAAGCTACTTAAGCCGGTTACTTATGTCGTTTAAGTAATGAACGAAAATTAGAAGGTATTATTTAAATAGAAAGAAATACTCTGACTTATGTGGTTATTACCCACATCATGGTTCTATCTTTAAGAAAGCATTTTCGACAAAAAAAGTATATTTTGAAAAAACTTGAATTTAACACACAAATCATAGAATGGAAATTTTTTTCTTATAAGGTACTGAAGTTGGCTTGAAAAAATCCTGAACGCATCCCTTTGAATGCGAAATCGAGGCTTATAGAAATATCGAAATAAAGAAAATATAAAAATTTAATATATATATATATATATATATATATATATATATATATATCTACTAGCCGCCCTTGGCGACAAGTTTAGTCTCCCTTAAAATTTATGTTTCGGAAAGCATGCTAAGCATTGCATCAAGTTGCTTTTATTCATAATTTAATTTACCTGAACTCCTTTAAGTATAATTAATATAATCACTTAAACTCATATTAGTTTTTGTTATATTTTATTATATTAAAATTATTATTTATTATATTAAAATTATTTATTATTATTTATTATATTAAAATTTTATTATATTTATTGTTTTGTTATATATTATTATATTAAAATATCTGAATTTGTTGATTTTCTGTAAGCCAGTAAACCCTATTGGTTTACAATGGAAGTCAATGGGAATTTGGCGAAACATTAGAGATATCGCCACATTGGCGTCCCTTTTGGTGACTAATTTTGGTCGCCAAATTTGGCGATATATCGCAAAGTTTGAGACAAACTTGGCGGCATTTGGCGACAGAACAGAGTCCCCCTCCCCCCATGGTAACCCCTTATAGGTATGCAGATGCATTAAATGCTGTTCAATAAACAATGAGATGCGTTTCACTCGGGTGTTGCCATTAAACAATTGACGTATAATCGCGTTTTCTGTGCCACGTACGATATCATAATATACATATATAGATGTTTCTCAACTTAAAACGTTAAATATTTCCTATTAAAAAATTGTTTAATTTTTTTTTCTTCAAAGGTAAACTGAAGTCCCAAAACTCAAAATCTGGCGAATTATTACCTCCTGACGCAAGTAGAGGATCCAGGTGTGGTTTTGCATTATTGGAAGAATATTGTTTCGAAGCAGGTTAGTACAAATATTTTCATAACTTCGGAAAAATCTACAAATGTTTTATAGCCACCACGTATTGCAACATTTTTCAGTGACTTTTTAAACTGTAGTACTGTTCAAAAAGCTCAATTCCTATATGTTACACAATGGACATTATATCCAGTTATAGATTGAAAAATAATTTTCAACCTATAGGTTTTTCACATCTTCGTACAGTATCTGTGCTAATCCTCTAAAAGTTAAAACTAATCTGACGGCACATTTATTTCAATGTTTAAAAATTTTGCTATAAGGTATTGAAATTGGTGCGAATAACTCTGGAACGTATCCCTTTGAATGCAAAAACGAGGCTTATGACAGAAAAAGAATATTATAAAATGGAATGAATATTGATATGGAACAAAGGTGACCGGTCACTTGCGATTTTAGATGTTTCGTTAAATATCTAGAAAAATACATAAGGAATTAACCTGAAACTGCAAGTGTGTAAACAATATAGTATAGGTCATATATTTCCGCGAAGATTTTTTCCCGAAACCCCGTAGGGGACCGTCAACAAATTGAAAAAGAACGAATATCTTTTGGATACCCCTGTAAAAATTAACGTAGCAAAAGCGTTCAAACTCGAGATTATTAATAAGTGGCTTATTGTAATATACTTTGTTCATTTTCATGAGGATAGCATGTATATACGTAGAAAAATTAAAGTTTTTATAAAAACAGTCCCAAATTTCGCCAAGTTTTTTGTTTTAATTTGCAGTGTTCTTAATATAAAAAAAAGAACTTTTCAGAAAATATGACAAACAACATTGTACACAATACTGTTCAATCAGAATTAAAAAATAATAAAAATTGGATGAAAAATGGTTTACTAAAAACTGTTTCACTACTCATGCGCGAATGCAATGAAAATATAATGTGCATAATATATTAGCTAGGTATATAGAGTTACTTTTGTGAAAGTCTCAAAATCATAGCTTGAAAATTCTGAAAATTATCGTTGATAGAATAAGTTCGAAATCCGTTAATATACAAATTTAATATATAAAGGGGTTGGACAAAAAATATGGAAACACTTCGTGAAACACATGCTTGAACGTAAATGTTGATTCTGCCCAAACCTGTGAGTGGCGCTGTTGTATTTTCCTCTAACGCCACCTGCCCTCAATACGTTGCAAGTGTCAGTAGTTGTCAGAACAGTGTTCTGTGTAGTTGTGAGCGCTTATACAGATTTTATCTGTGCTAGTCAAGGCAGACAGTATTTTTGTACCTGTCATGGTAGCTTCCCTTCATTTTTTTATAAAGTTAATAAGAGTTCTTCCGATAAATGTATGTGAAACTCCAACGGTACTGTGGTTCACTATATTTTCGGTAAGTGTCCATATATACCTTTTTATTTTAAGTTTGACAGAGGTAAAACACTACAACAAAATTTACTTGCAGTTCTGTTTAATCCGGCAAATTATTATAAATTAAAATAAATCCATAATACTTTGAATGAAAAAAATTCTTTTATTATGTATAAATTCTTAATAAGATGGTATTTTTAACCCTTTGAGCTCCGGGTTATTAAAATTTTAAAAATATGCTAGAAAAACACTTAAAATGTGATTAGGGGGCTGTCTGAAATTGAACTATGTGATTAATTTTTTTTAAATACCCGCTTTAGGCTGGGAGACGTGGGAAGTTTTTCCACTATCAGAGCTCTAGGGCATTCATTTCAACATGCAAAGTTATTCTAAAATTACTATAATTGCTAAAATTTCAACATATTTTAAACAGTTACATTGTTTAGACAAATTCTAAAACTATTAAAATATTTAAAAAATTTGGAACAGATGTCATAAGTTCCCCCCGGCCGCCATCTTGGAATTTTCTTGGCGTGAAAACCCTTTTTCCGCCAAGTAGTAAATGTCGCCAAGCACCGGTTTATACGCATGTTTGGCTTAACGAAAATAAAATGTAAATAATAAACAAAATTCGCTAAAATGGCAACCAATAATCCTTGTATGTGCGCTTCGCGCACATTTTCCGAAAAAAAACATCACTGCATTCAACACTTCTCGAGGTCTAGCATTCTCAAAATTCAGCAGTTTTCGCTTTCTAGCAATCTCATAATATAAAAACTTTTAAAGCAAAAATACACATAAAAAACAAAATTCGCTAAATGGCAACCAGTAATCGTTGTATGAGCGCTTCGCGCACATTTTCCGAAAAAAAACATCGCCGAATTCAGCATTTCTCGGATATAGCATTCTCAAAATTCAGCAGTTTTCGCTTTCTAGCAATCTCAAAATATAAAAAACTTTTAAAGCAAAAATACACATAAAAAACAAAATTCGTTAAAATGGCAACCAGCAATCGTTGTATGTGCGCTTCGCGCACATTTTCCGAAAAAAAACATCGCCGAATTCAGCATTTCTTGCGATATAGAATTCTCAAAATTCAGCAATTCTCGCTTTCTAGCAATCACAAAATGTAAAAAACTCAAAAGCAGTAAAATACATAAAATTATCAACATACCTTAACAAACATCTGCTTTCTTGAAAGATCCAGCTCGAAATATTATCGCCGACATTTTCCTAAACAGGCTTATCAATACGTATTCACAAACTATAAACAAACCTTCTTTTCTTGTCAAAATTTCCTCATATTTCCTAATTATTTCAACAACAGCGTTTAAACGGACTACAGAAAACATAGTTAATCAAATACATTCAATAAATTTCACATAAAAATAAAAAGGCAGAACTATACAATACGATATCAAAATACATTCACAATATTCCAACATTAACTTCTCGGTTGCCAGAACGACACGTCACAAAAACACGTCACACGATATTCAACATATCGAGGTTGCCATATCCATAACCACCGTCAACACGCCAACAAAAAATCGCCAAACATTTCAAAACAACAACGGCGGAGGGAACATACGGCATCTAAGCCAAAAATTTATTAAATGAGAAAATTCAAAATTTTTAAATTTTTAAATCATAATATAAAAATACAAACTAATCAAAAATATATCAAATTTATAGATGAAACAGATATTAAAAATATTTAATTTTTGTTTAGAAATATTTAAAACATAATAAACTTGTCAATCTGCTGAATTAAACACAAATTTAGATTTCTTGGAATTAAATTATAAGCATCTAAATTTTGGTTCTGATACACTGTCTCTGGTGGTAGAAAATTCTACCATTACTTATTTCTATCTCCTGTAATTATTTAAAATTTCAGTTTAGTAATTTGCATGTAATTATTATTAAATGTTAGATGTGTCCAAGAGGGAAAAAAGTTATCTGCTTTGAAAAATATTTCTTTATAATGCTTGAAAAATACAAAATTTCTAAACCTTCAAAATTCTAGTGTTTTTAAGATCGCATTAAAACCAAGTAGATATTTGCAGAGAGTTGTGCTGCCATCTAGATTTGAAAAAGACAGGTAAAATCTGCAAAACCGAGTTTTTGCCTTCAAAATCGAGTCGTTTTGAAGGAAATTAAAAGATTTTGATTTTATGTGGGTGAAAATTCACCCGGCTGAGCTCAAAGGGAAGGAGTGTTAAGGTGCCGCTATTATACTTATTGTATTTTAATTTTGATAAATTGGCCAGTGAAGTATTACTGTAGTATATGTTATACTGCGTTTCTTTTTATTATGCTGAGTGGACATAGGTTACATTCAGTTTTGACTGTGATTTTACTTACTTGTCTCATCATTTACCTTCATAATTTGTCTTACGTACTGCTAGCAAAGTTTGACGTTGATACTTCTGTTTGATCAGTTTATGCACGTATATAAAACTTATAATGATGATGGATGCGTTTGTCTACGTTTTATTGCTATGGTGCTCTACGTTATTCAGTTAAGCGAGGTCCGGATGTCCAACTTCAACTTATTGGTGCTTAGACTTCGTGCTCCATTCAGCGTTTCAACATTGCTTCTCTGCGTGTGGCAGGTATTTGCTTTAATTTTCTTTTTGTTACATTGAACATCTACTGAATGGGACAGACGCTGCTTGTCTGTGTGGTGCTCAATAACTTTTCTATTCACTCTGTGGTGTTGTTAAGTACTTTATAGAATATATTTATCACTAGAACTTTGTTTTAAAACTATACAAGTAAAAAGAACTATATTAATATTCGCATAAACTACTTGTTTTGTTCAGTCTATTTAGATTTTCTAATGGCTTGTATATGGATATTGAATTTTATAAACTTTCTTAAGTCAACAAAAAACATTTTATTCGTTATCCTATCATTGTTTGTATATCTTTTATTCTATAATCTGTCTCGTCCAGTGGGCGGTGTCGCCATAGCACTGTGGTCCTGTTATTAAGATTAATTTACTTTATTATGCTGAATTTTTGAAAAAATCGGGATTATTTTATACATATATATATCATTGTCGTTGTCCCGGGATTGTTTTACTGGCTGAATTTCTCTAAGTTTTAGTGGAGGATCATTCCGTCGTAATTTTTTGCTGCACAAACCTAAATAAGTTAGCGTCGCGGTCGGTTGCCCTTTGTCCTTTAGTTGTGAGCGCTTTGCGTCTGGGCTAAGTGAATTCGAACTTGGACAAATTGTTGGTGCTCGTATGGTGGGTGCTTCCGTTACCAAGATACCCGAAATTTTTCACGTTTTAAAAGGCACTGTATCGAAGATTTATACCGTATACAGGAAAAGCGAAAAACATCATCCGTTAAGTCACAATGCGGACAAAAGTGTGTATCGGATGATCGTGACAGACGACCATTAAAGTTGATTGCGACGAAAAATAAGAAGACGACAGCTGCAAAAGTCACTGCTGAACTAAATGTCGAACTCATAAAGCCTGTCAACACCAAAATAATAAGAAGGGAGCTCCGTAAGAAGGGATTTTTAGGGCATGATAATATGTTTTTTTAGGTGTTTTCATATTTTTGTCCAACCCCTGTATGTATATGTGTGTATACGCCTCAGATTAAAAGCTTAAACGTTTAAAAAAATTAGATACCAGTATTTAGCACTTTTGTTTCATTTAAATATAAATATTCTTTTATAATCTACTTCTATTTCGAAATATTATTATAAACGTTTTGATATATAAAATCGCGTGGTTTACCAGATAATAGAAAATTAATTTCTATCAAAAACAGATATTACAAGTTAAAGAAGATATTTCCTACAAATTCAGGCCAATGACTGGGTCTAATTTCAAATCTTTTTCATAATCACTAAAACTTTCTGTTTAATATTTAAAAAAAAAAGCTCTATAATGATTTTAAAAATGAGTACCTGTTTCATGTCTTTATCTTTCAATACATACAGTAAATTCTGCCTAAGGCGGACTCTGTATAAGCCGGAAATCTGTCTACCGCGGAAATTTTTTCAAGTCCCGGCGAACCCATAGAAAATTACATTAATTCATGCTGCATAAGGCGGAATCTGTCTGACGCGGAAACGGAAAGGATTTTAAGGTCCCACCGAAACCAAAATTTTCCGTAAGGCGGAAAAAGGATAATTTAAAAAAGAAAAGCGTTTTGTTTATTAAACTTTAAAACTGATAAGTCAAATAACTCAATGTCGAACATGTTAGCTAAAATTCCGTAAGCTTTTAAAAAAGTTAATTCAAAAGAACAGAAACTTTAAATTTTAAGGAATTTATGCTTATGCCATTTTTTCATATGCAAAATTGCATCTAAAAGTTAATATTTCTAGTAAAATGAACATTTATGAAAATGATTACGTATTTTCGAAAGTACAATATATTATACTTTAAGATTGTACTCAAATTCAAAATTATAGCGTTCTTTCTCATTCTCGAAGTTTTTTTTTTTTTTTTTTTTTTTTTTTGTGTGTGTATAAACTTCCAGTATGAATGTATTACAGCAGTACTAAGAAATTGGATAAAGTTTCTCATTTATCTTTAAAAAGACAAAGGATCTCTCAGAATTTCAGTTTTCAACCGATTTTCTAGTCAGGAGAATCAATAAATGATCGACATCTTCCAGGGATTTTTTTTGTTTTTTGGGTGGTGGGGTGGGGGGGGGAGCTTTTTTGCATAAGCCGGAATATTGTCTACCACGGAAATTTTTCTCAGTCTTAACCGATTCCGCCTTAGACAGAGTTTACTGTATTTCATTAAAAAATAATGATTCGATATTGTTTGAATGCATACACTACTTCATAGTGCTTAATGTAACTTAACGCGTTATTAAGGTATTTATAGGTTTTTAAATATCTAGTTATCAGCTTATTTCAGTTATCAGTCTAAAAGAAATACGTGTATCAAATTAAAATACCTAATGTAAGGAAGTCCTTTCCAAAGCTTTCAAACTAGACTAATTTTTGAATATGAACTGAAATTAAAGCACTGTATTATAATCTATGAAATGCAAGTATTCCATCTAAACTGTTTATACAATAGTTTATCCCCTTGAGAGGCGGTGGAATATATTATATCCCACCTAATTTTAATGCAGATTCGCACCAGAAACTTTTAATTAAATCTTATCAAAAAATTGCTTTTCTTTTTTTTTTTTGAAGTAATTCTTTTTTTTAATTCCGGTATGAATTCAACTTTTCGCAAATACAATTGCTTGCCCCTCAAAGAGTTAAAAATTATCATTTTTGTCCCCTCTATATTTCATGAGTGTTAGCGCCACAGTGTTACTATAACTACACTCTCAGAAATACTTTCTTCAAATCACGGAAATATTCATGGCAGCACTGCTACCGGTACATACACTGTACGGCCAAAGGTGACCGGTCACTTGCGATTTTAGACGTTTTCTTATATATCTAGAAAAATACATGAGGTATTATCTTGAAACTGCAGGTGTGTAAACAGAATAGTACAGGTAATATATTTCCGTGAATATTTTTTTCCATAAGAGACCGTCAACAAATTGAAAAATAATGAATATCTTTTGGATAACCCTGTAAAAACTAACGTAGCAAAAGCGTTCAACATAGTAGATTATGATTAAGTGTCTTATTGCAATAAAGTATGTTCATTTTTATGATAATAGCATGTACATTCGTAGAGAAATTAACGTTTTTATAAAAAGAGTCCCAAATTTTGACAAGTTTTTTTGCTTATAATTTGTAGAATTCTTAATATATAAAAAAGTTCTTTTCAAAAAATAGGACAAACAACATAGTACACAATACCCTGTAATCAGAATTAAAAAATAATAAAAATTGGATGAAAAATGAGCAGGTTTACTAAAAAATGTTTCATTGCGCATGTGCGAATGCAATCAAAATATAATGTGCATAATGTATTAGCTAAGTGTATAAAGCAATATTTGTGAAAGTCTCAAAAACATAGCTTGAAAATTCTGAAAATTATCGTTGATAGAATAAGCTCGAAATCCGTTGTTCCCAAAATGAAGCAAAAAGATGAGGGGTTGTATCCATATATCCATTAATTAGTGCCGATATAGCATGCACAATATTGCACGTACTACTGTATTTGGATACAGCCCCTCATCTTTTTGCTCCATTTTGGGAACAACGGATTTCGAGCTTATTCTATCATCGATAATTTTCAGAATTTTCAAGCTATGTTTTTGAGACTTTCACAAAAGTTGCTCTTTACACTTAGCTAATATATTATGCACATTATATTTTGATTGCATTCGCACATGCGCAGTGCAACATTTTTTAGTAAACCTGCTCATTTTTCATCCAATTTTTATTTATTTTTTTTTAAATTCTGATTACAGGGTATTGTATACAATGTTTTTTGTCCTATTTTCTGAAAAGAACTTTTTTTTATATTAAGAAGTCTACAAATTATAAGCAAAAAAACTTGGCAAAATTTGAGCCTCTTTATATAAAAACTTTAATTTCTCTACGGATGTACATGCTATTCTCATAAAAATGAATACTGTTTATTGTAATAAGGCAATTAATCATAATCTACTGTCTTGAACGCCTTTGCTATGTTAGTTTTTACAGGGTTATCCAAAAGATATTCGTTATTTTTCAATTTGTTGACGGTCTCCTATGGGCTTTCGGGAAAAAATCTTCACGGAAATATATGGCCTGTGATATTCTGTTTACACAGCTAGAGTTTCAAGATAATTCCTCATGTAATTTTCTAGATATTTAAGAAAACGTCTAAAATCGCAAGTGACCGGTCACCTTTGGCCATCTAGTGTATCCGGGAATTGAAGAAATTTCAGTTTGTTTTTAGGGTTTCGTTCATCTAAAAAAACCCTATTTGTCTCGCTCCTGTGTCTGTCTCTCTGTCTGTCTGTTTGTCTGTCCGTCACAGAGCCCGTACACAGAAACTATATATGCTGGAGACTTGAAATTTTGCATACTTATAGCTGAACACAACAAATCATAACAATCATAAAATTTTGAAAAAGTCTTATATTTAACTCTCTGGGCTCTAACTTGCGTATTTTAAGCTTTTTAGAGTTCCGTACTTAAAAATTAACAAGTTGGAAATTGCTCGTCAAACGTGGCAAATGAGGTGCGTTCGTACTATAACTAGTTTTATAATTATTTTTTGCACCCCATATTGTACTGAATGTCTATTTTTTTGCGCTTCATAAGTGCATAGTCTGTAACATCATTAAAATGCACTTACAATAATATTTTCCCCATTCCCCGTAATGTAACGAAAAACTTTTGACTGTCCCTGTAATTAAACTATACATTCGATTTTCATAAAATTTGAAATGGCTCGACAAAAGTTTGCAGCAATTATATATTTAAAATTTCAGACCATTCGGAAGGCTGTAAAATCATTAAAATGCATTTGCAATAATTTTTTCCCATTGGCCATAATGTAACGGAAAACTTTTGGGTGTCCCTGTAATTAAACTATACATCCGATTTTCATAAAATTGGAAATGGCTCAACAAAATTTTGCAGCAATTATATATTAAAAATTTCAGACCATTCGGAGGGCTGTAAAATCATTAAAATGCATTTGCTATAATTTTTTCCCTTTGGCCGTAATGTAACGGAAAACTTTTGGGTGTCCCTGTAATTAAACTATTCATCCGATTTTCATAAAATTGGAAATGGTTCGACAAAATTTTGCAGCAATTATATATTAAAAATTTCAGACCATTCGGAAGTCTGTAACATCATTAAAATTCACTTGCAATAATTTTTCCCATTGGCCGTAATGTAAAGAAAAATTTTGACTGTCCCTGTAATTAAACTATACATCCGATTTTCATAAAATTGGAAATGGCTCGACAAAATTTTGCAGCAATTATATATTAAAAATTTCAGATCATTCGGTCAGGTAGTTTTTGCTCTGTTATATGCGGACGGACAGACAGACGGACGGACGGACAGACGGACAGACAGACGGACTGAACGACGACTATAGGTGCTACGTATTTATATAATTACGAACGCACCTAAAAACGGGACCATTATAAGATCACTCCTGTGTCTGTCTGTCAGTCACAACCATTTTACTCGTAAACTATGGAACGTGGAAAGTTCAAATTCGGGCAAGTAATAAAGAGTATTGACCCACATATTTTCAGATTTATAAACATTCATAAATATATTTAGTAAAAACGTATAGGGCTAATTGTACTACTTGAAAAAAAATCTTTTCTTTGTATATCGTGTCGGATATCGTGTGAAAGCTTTCGTAACGCTGAACTCAAAAATATACATTATTTTTAATTTTAGGTATTATATTTT
This sequence comes from Maratus speciosus, assembly GCA_963932465.1. Lineage (NCBI taxonomy): Eukaryota > Metazoa > Arthropoda > Arachnida > Araneae > Salticidae > Maratus > Maratus speciosus. The sequence continues at coordinate 150,699,075 of OZ010793.1, read as the reverse complement.
CAAAGATATTGTCGAAAATATAGCGTAAAAATATGTCCCCCCCCCATCTAATTCCGAAACTGCTGAAACTAAAATTATGAAAAAATTAGAGGTAGTAGACGTTAATTTAAACCTTGCAGGAAAATTATAGCGATTACCCTAGGTCACATAGTTTTTGAGAAAATCGCATTTTTCTGTTACATATAAATTTCGATTTACAAGCATTCAGCAAAAGTATTGAGCAGCGTTGGAGGTACCTATCGTAGCACAAGTATAAAAGCATTGTCGATAATGATTTTCGAAAAAAATCGTCAGTAGTTAGCCGAGATATTAACCCTTAAAGATACGGACAGTTTGGATATACTTAATGACACGGACAGCCTACTCTACTCTATGCCTAGTTAACAACTTTTAATGATATATTTGTGTAATCTAATGTCCAGTAGCAGTATGAAAGCAATAGATGTCAAATTGTTAAAAACAGACTAATTTAAGGGGTCTTAGGACTCTTAAAATTGGAAAAAATGAAAAAAAGACCATTTTCAACATTTAATGTCTTCAAATGTATATCATTTTAAAACACAATTTTAATTGGGATGAAAGGTATGTTTTAATAAGTATGTTCTTTCATTTCATGCATTTAAAAAATTTCAAGATGCAGAATTAGTATTTATAGGGGCTCGAAACTTTTAGTCATTTGTCGAACAGAATATTTGCCACAACAGTTTACGCGCAGGATTGCAAGATAAATATTGCAACTAGAATGAAAATTTTGGTGCTTACTTATACTTCAAATTGTAATAATTACACTAATAAATTTGTATTTAAAGCATTTTTATATTTTTAATGTAATGTTGCATTTAGCTAATACAAAATTTTGAAAATTTCAACAGTATAATCACCTAAAAAATATTTTTTTGAATAATAAAAAGGAAATTTTAGGTTAAGTTTATGCAGACTAACATGAGATATGTGTTTTGAAAATTTCATAAAAAAATATTCAGAAGTTTTTGAGGAATCCTGCGTGTTATGCCCAAAAACGTCATTTGGAGAAAAATGACTTCAAAGTTTCTGAAAAGCCGCTTCAGCTGTTGAGCGGGTATAATTCTAAAAGCCATAACTTCTGTTCTAATGGGAATTGCAAGGAAACAATTATATCAAAATGTTCAGAAAAAATAGGAGATTAACATCTAAAAAAATTAAAATTTCGAAAATTTCGAAGCTTTAAGAGTCACCTGCGACCACTTAAACCTTCCGGCGCAAGGTAATTCTGTTTATAAACTGATGAAATAATCGGCTGACACCAGAATTTATAAACGAATTTATTAGAAAATACGAACTTGCTTATTTTCACGTACGTTATAAAAGAAGAATTTTAATTAAATATTCTTGGTGCCATTTGTCAGTTTTGGAATTAAAATTATGTGTTTCAGGACACCGCCCTCGAAAAGTTTAATTAGAATGAATCACATAAATACTGTGTGTTTCGCGACTAGTTTTCATTGAGTGGATCTCTCAATACGCCTCGAGTGAGTTTAAAAGTTTAATGAAAAACTATCTGGAAAAAACACGGGATGGAACAAGGCGGCGTTGCATTTTTGCAACCTCCTTTCGAAGGGCGCTTAGCACAATGCCAAATTTAAACTTTGAACAAAGGTTTTGTTTTAGCTATACAGCAGAAATAAAGGTTATTACTACGCTGAATTTAGTTTTATGAAATGCCAAATGAAGTTTAAATTCGCACTGCTTTTATTGTCAGTAAAGAATTAAGTTAATCATAAACTGATTAGGATAATATTAAAAAATGAGTTATACAGAATAGCTATATTTGATATTATTTAGGTTCCCTATTTCTTTGAACTTTCATGGTATATCCATGTACACTTTTCTGGTATATACAGTTATACACAACCCTACGTTGTTGAGTTTTTTTTTTTCCAAAGTCTGAATATTCATTTAGCAAAGGTTTTTTTAATAATACAATTACAAATTCATATATTTATCCTACGGAACCCTCTGTGCGCGAGTAATACTCGCACTTGACCGTTTATTTTTTTCTAACTGAGCCCCTAATTATGTTGAATACTTGAAATTTTGCATACTTATAGCTGAACTTCTCACATCAAACGACGAATCATAAAATATTGAAAAAGTCTTATATTTAGCCCTCTGGGCTCTAACTTGCGTATTTTAAGCTTTTTTTTCTAACTGAGCCTCTAATTAAGTTGAAGAGTTGAAATTTTGCATACTTATAGCTGAACACCTCACATCACATGACGAATCATAAAATTTGGAAAAAGTCTTATATTTAACCCTCTGGGCTCTAACTTGTGTATTTTAAGCTTTTTTTTCCCTAACTGATCCCCTAATTAAGTTGAAGACTTGAAATTTTGCATGCTTATAGCTGAACACCTCACATCAAGCGACAAATCATAAAATTTTGAAAAAGTCTTATATTTAGCCCTCTGGGCTCTAACTTGCGTATTTTAAGCTTTTTTTTTCTAACTGAGCAATTAATTAATTTGAAGAGTTGAAATTTTGCATACTTATAGCTGAACACCTCACATCAAATGACGAATCATAAAATTTGGAAAAAGTCTTATATTTAACCATCTGGGCTCTAACTCGTATATTTTAAGCTTTTTTTCTGACTGATCCCCTAATTAAGTTGAAGACTTGAAATTTTGCATGCTTATAGCTGAACACCTCACATCAAGCGACAAATCATAAAATTTTGAAAAAGTCTTATATTTAGCCCTCTGGGCTCTAACTTGCGTATTTTAAGCTTTTTTTTTCTAACCGAGCCACTAATTAATTTGAAGAATTGAAATTTTGCATACTTATAGCTGAAGATCTCACATCAAATGACGAATCATAAAATTTGGAAAAAAGTCTTATATTTAACCCTCTGGGCTCTAACTTGTGTATTTTAAGCTTTTTTTTCTAACTGATCCCCTAATTAAGTTGAAGACTTGAAATTTTGCATGCTTATAGCTGAACACCTCACAAATCATAAAATTTTGAAAAAGTCTTATATTTAATCCTCTTTACTCTAACTTGTGTATTTTAAGCTTTTTTTCTAACTGAGCCCCTAATTAAGTTGTAGACTTGAAATTTTGCATAATTATAGCTGAACACTTGCGATCACACGTCAAATCATAAAAATTTCAAAAAGTCTTATATTTACCCTTCCGGTCTCTAACTTGTGTATTTTAAGCGATTTTTCTAACCTCCCCACATTGCACCCGGTGAGTACTTTTCTAACTTTTGCCGACACCCCTTTGACCACTCTTTCATATTATGCACATAGCCTTGAATCTTTCGGTTTCACTTTTTACCGTCAGGTGGCGCCTACCTATCTCGGGTGCTATGGGCCCGATCCCCTCAAGTAATATATCTACGGATAGGTTGTAAAACGGAGTTTCGTTCGGATAGAGGTTTGTGTAGAATAGAGTGCACCCCCTGTTTTCGAAATGTGGAACTAACAGATTTTGCAAAAGGATAAAGCGCTTTGAAAGGAATATTAAACGAAACCCTCTGTGCGATCTGTGATCACACTTACCCACTTGTTTAGTTCTAGGACACAAAATTTTCGTAATCTAGAAAAGAGACTTTTTATAGAAGGCGTCTCTCTTTCTTTCTTGGATTCACTTGGTTTTGAACGAAACTGCGTACATATCAAGTGCATAAACTTAATGCTGGAATCGGGCGTAAATTAACACAGCTGCGCCATCTTGTGGTCGGGGTTGATAATCCACATACGCGGGCTTTTAGTGTGACGTCATATATGACAGAATATCTACCATCTGCGCATATTTTCTAAATCTTTAGTCACTCATGGAATATGAATCTTGTTTACCAGATTTATTGCAAAATAATTTTTTTACAGTTTATTTTGATAAAATTATGTATAAAAAAAGCCACAATATTATTTTAGTTTCGGGAAAGAAGGAATTAATGCTACGAAAATATTATCGCATTTTGTCCCAAAACTAAAATGACATTGCGACCAGTGGCGCAGCGTGAAAGGAGGGGTGCGGTCCAGTTGCGCTTGACACCACGAAGTTTTCTACGCCTTATCTGATCAGTCTTTTCAGCTATTAATCAAGGTGAAAAAACTTTACAATTTTATTGGTGTGAAGTGCATCTGGACAGAAATATATATATATATATATATTTTAACCCTATCAATTGCGTTTCCGTAATGTTGAATTCACTCCGGAATTATCGAAAAGATTCAGTTCAAAATAAGAAAAGCAATTTTTCATTTTTTTTTTCACGAAAGTTTTAAAAGTAAAATTTAATTAAAAGTTTCTCGTTTTAATCATGATTAAAATTAGGTTGGATATAATATATACCACCGCCCATCAAGGGGTTAACTAATTAATTTTTTTTAACTGTCTGCTACACATGATCTTATATTTATACTTTACCGCTAAAAAAAATTATCCAAATTGCTCGTGTACTTTGGTAATTAATGAGGTTTTTAGCTGAGCTTTTTTCGGCGAGCTAAAAAACTTCTAACGTGTGAAGTTCTTGCATAGTTTTATCAAACGGATGAATTAAAGTATATACAAACACGTGAATTAAATTATATGCAAATACTTGGATAACATATAGTTACATATTATAAATGCATATAAAATGTTAAAGTAAAATTAATGTGAGTGGGCGTTGCTTCCCAGTCGTGTCTTCATTTATTATATTATCAAATAGAAGAAAACAGTTAGGCATCTTCATGTAATTCAACCCTGTCTGCTACGCGGCGCGTGACCTTGATTGATGTGACCTCGCCTTTAATCTTGCTTTTACCTCTCCCATTTAAGAGGCCACACTAGTCACGGCTTGAAGTTCGAACGCTAATGATAAGTCTATGGGAGCAATATTTTCAAATATCTTGCTTGATTTTTAATATTTTTAAATGATTTTTTTTTGCACAGGATAGCTGAGGACTATCTGTTTCCGGGATATTTTTTACTTTTCCGATTTTCGTTGTAGTTTAATTCTCAGGATCCTGTCAATTTAGGATCCAGTGAAATTCGAGGTGTTGTGTCCTTTTTAGTCTTATAACATTCATATCAGCAAAATTCAGGAAAATTTTAAAAATAACAACGAAAATATAGAGTTTAAGCTTTCCAATAACATGCTTTCAATAGTTCTACTACAATTAGGCTGAGCAAAATTTGCAAAGATTTTGATGACAAATGTGTCAAAAACGGCCTCGTAATGTTATGCTCTCCGCCTCTACCAAGACGATGAAAACCACGCCTATTAAAAATATGATTGGCTAGTATCCAAACACTTTAGCAAATGGAAACGATTTAATTGTGATTGGATTATTGTATCGTGTTAAAATAGATCACTCCTATTTCAAACCTTGCATTTATTTTTTTCTACGATTATTGTTTAATTTCAACAAAATACTCTTGAAAGAATGAAATATTTCAAATTCTATATTTCTATGAATAACGAAGGAAAATATGCATTTCGTTTGTATATATACAATTTCTGAACGGTACAGTGGGAGGTACAACTTTTACCAAGTTACCAGGGGATACCGATAGTTTATTAAGTAAAACGGTAAAAATAATAGACGCGTTCTTTTTAAAGTATTTTTTAAGTTAAAATAGTTAACAAATAATAAAATTACGAAGTCATAATTTGCTAGAACATGTTTGTGGCCTGCCCAGGAGACACGGTTTCAAGTCTCCCATTCTTGTATATGTATAAAATATTCGTCAATTTAACATTTTAAGTTCGAAAAAGTTTTTTTTTTTATTAAAAATCAGTAGGATTTAAAGTTAGAAAAATTTAAAGATTGTTAACTTTAAAATTATAGATCAACTTGTTCAAAACTTTGAAGAAATATTTTTAATATTCATTACTTTAATATTTATTATTTTTAAGGGAACAGTACACCTTTAACAATCGCAGAACGAAATTTGTCCTGTGTAACACATCTTTTTTTAAGAGTCCACTTCAGAAACGGGAAGAAAGTAAAACGTTAATGTTAAGTCTATGGGGGCGTTATTTTAAAATTTCTCGCTTTGATTTTAAAATTATTGAACGAAGTTTTTTGCATAGGATAGCTGATGACGCTCTACATCCAGGCAAGCTTTTACAGGGTTCGTACACATTTCTTTAAATAAAAATCAAGTATTTTTAAGGACTTTCAAGGACCAAAACCAAAAAAAATTAAGGACCTTCAAATTAAATAAACTAATAAATTATAACATGCATTTTTTAATAAAGGGTTTCTTTCATTTTTGTAAAAGTTTTAAATATTCAAATGGATGGGAAGGGGGGGGGGGAATTTCACCATGTGGCAGTAGAAATTTGGAAAATTTTAAAATAACATACAGCAGAAGAAAAAACTAGTCAGATGTGCCAATCCCAAAACTTTCTTCTATCTAATACATGTTAATACTACAAATTCATTATCAGAGTGCCAAAATTAAATGGTCTATGCCCCTCATAAGCATTCTAAAGATATGAAATTACGTGCATTAGTTCTTGAGATACAACTATTGTTAAAACCGTGCAAATCCTGCAAAATATAGCATAGCAGCGACACCTGTAGGGTGATTTACACCAAAACCTAATCAGCAACAACTTATGTAAACATCTAACTGAATCTGAAGTTTGATGAAAATCCGTGCATTAGTTCTTGCGATATAGCTATTACAGAAATCGTGAAAAATGCAGCATAGCAGCGCCATCTGTTAGGGGATTAACACCAAACCATAATCAGCACCTATAATTAGCAAGGTATACCTGAATCTGAAGTTTGATGAAAATTCGTGCTTTAGTTCTTGAGATATAGCTATGGCGTAAATCATGAAAAATGCAGCATAGCAGCACCACCTGTTGGGCGATTTACATCAAAAACTAATCAACACTAATTTATATCGAGGGTTAACTGAATATAAATTTTTATTAAGTTTTGTGCATTAGTTCTTGAGATACACCACCCACAAAATTTGTGTCACATACAGACAAACAGAGTCACAGACTCATTTTGTAAAAACATGTTTTTCAGGATATCTAACCCCTAAAACGTGTAAATCGGTCGAAAATTTTCCCGAATCAAATACTTTCTTATTGTAAAGATAAACAAAGAGGAGAAACATAATTTTCTTTAATTATTGGGGGGGGGGGTAGTTTAACAGACTTATAATTAACTTAAAGACTTGGAGGGGGGGGGAATAAAACTGTATGATCGATTATTTATTGTTACAATAAATTAACTAATGGAGCAGAAAAAGTTTTTAAAAAAGCAATGATTTTTAAGATTTTAAACTTTATAAGTTGAGGGGGCAAAGGGACAAGCACATTTTTTTTTAATTTTTTAGGGAGGGAGTTTATTAGATGACTTATTTATTTACCTTACGAAAAATTTACAAGAAAAGTTTTTTTTCGCTATGACAAAATTCGCGTGTTTCTCGCGATCTTTTCACGAAATATGCGTATTTTTCGTGATCTTTTGACAAAATTCGCGTATTTTTCGCGATCTTTTAACGAAATTCGCGTTTTTTCACAATCTTTTGACCCCGTTTTGTTCGTTTATTGACGAAGTCAGCTATCCTTTGACAAAATGCACATTTTTTTCGCGATCCTTTGACGAAATTGACGTGTTATTCGCGCTATTTTGACGAAATTCTTGTGTTTTTCGCGATATTTTAACGAAATTCGTGTGTTTTTTGCGACCTTTTGATGAAATTTACGGGGTTTTTTCGCCATTTTTTAACAAAATTATCGTTTTTACGATCTTTTGACCGAGTTTTGTTCGTTTTTGACGAAATTAGCGATCCTTTGACAAAATTCACGTTTTTCCGTGATCATTTGACAAACACAGGGATGAAAGTACACTAAAGCCGTTTTGTAGCAGCAAAAATCGAATTTTGGAGCAGTAAAATCTATTTTTGTAGCAGCAAATTCTGATTTTGTAGCAGTAAAATCCTTTTTTTGTAGCAGCAAAAATTAATTTTGTAGCAATAAAAACTGTTTTTGGCGCAAATTGAAATTCTAATGCTAATAAAAAGAAAATTGCGTATTTTCGCGATCTTTTGATGAAATTTGCATATTTCTTGCGATCTTTTATCGAAATTAGCGTATTTCTCGCGATCTTTTGGCGAAATTAGCGTATTTTTCGCGATCGTTTGACAAAATTCGCGTATATTTCGCGATGTTTTGACAAAATTCGCGTATTTTTTGCGATCCTTTGTTGAAATCAGCGTGCTGTTCGCTATTTTTTGACGAAATTAGCGTGGTTGTTTTTAATCTTTTGATAAAATTTACGATTTTATGTGACCTTTTGATGAAATTTGTGAAGTTTTTCGAACTTTTTAACGAAATTTGCGTTTTTTCACAATCTTTTGACCCCGTTTAATTCGTTTTTAGAAGTAACTGGTAATCCTTTGACAAAATTAACGGGGTTTTTTTCGCTATAACAAAATTCGCATGTTTTTCGCGATCGTTTGACGAAATTCGCGTGTTTCTCGCGATCTTTTGACGAATTTGCGTATTTTTCGCGATCTTTTGGCGAAATTCGCGTATTTTTTGAGATCTTATAGCGAAATTCGTGTATTTTTCGCGATCTTTTGACGAAATTAGCGTGGTTTTTTTTTAATCTTTTGACAAAATTTGCGGTTTTTTGTGACCTTTTGATGAAATTTGTGGGTTTTTCAAGATCTTTTAACGAAATTTGCTTTTTTTCCACAATCTTTTGACCACGTTTTGTTCATTTTTAGAAGTAATTGGTAATCCTTTGACAAAATTAACGTTTTTTTTTTTTTTTTTGCTATGACAATATTCGCATGGTTTTCGCGATCGTTTGACAAAATTCGCGTGTTTCTCGCGATCTTTTGACGAAATTTGCGTATTTTGGCAATTTTTTGACTAAATTTGCGTATTTTTGGCAATCTTTTGACGAAATTTGCGTATTTTTCGCGATCTTTTGACAAAATTCACGTATTTTTCGCGATCTTTTAACGAAATTCGCGTTTTTTCACAATCTTTTAACCCCGTTTTGTTCGTTTTTTTACGAAGTGAGCTATCCTTTGACAAAATGCACGTTTTTTTCGCGATCATTTGACGAAATTCGCGTGTTATTCGCGATATTTTGACGAAATTCTTGTGTTTTTCGCGATTTTTTGACGAAATTTGCGTGTTTTTCGCGATCATTTGACGAAATTTATGGGTTTTTGCGACCTTTTGATGAAATTTGCGCGTTTTTTTCGCCATCTTTTAACAAAATTATCGTTTTTACGATCTTTTAACCGCGTTTTGTTCGTTTTTGACGAAATTAGCGATCCTTTGACAAATTTCACGGTTTTTTTGTGATCATTTGACAAACATCGCGTGTTTTTCGAGATCTTTTGACCGCGGTTTTTTGCTTTTTTTTGACGCAATTGGCGGCATAGAAAGAATTGATTTTTTTTTGTTTGTTTGTTTCTCGGATCGACGAAATCCTGCTAAATTTCATCTTGGCACTAAGTACGTTTTGGTGTAGGTTTGGCGCAAAATGGAAAAAAATAGCTCTTTTGTAGCAGCTTTGCGCAAATTTTGGCTTCGTCTGGCGCAGGTCTTACATCCCTGAGAGTAGAAAAAGGTTAAAAAAATGAAGTTTTTAAATTTGATATTACAAAGGGGAAAGTAAAATTTCAGAAGGGGAGGCAAGGCGGGATTAAGATTTTTTTTTTTTTAAATCAGAAATTAAAAGAAATGCAGAAGAGTTTCACCTTTGATTAAGAATTAATATGAGAGTAAAATTAAGCACTTTTAAGGACTTTTTTCCGATTTTGCATGAAAATAAGTACTTTTAAGCACCAAAAATTTCCTTTGAAAAATGTAAGCACTTTTAAGGACTTTCAAGGACCGTACGAACCCTGTTTTACTTTTTAGATTTTGGTTATAGTATTTTTAATATATATATACTAGGTTAGTTTCAATTTCAGAACAGATTCACCTCGGTTCCGAAAGTAAAGGTAATTTTTTTTTAATATCTGAAACCAAAATCGAAAAGGTAAAAACTAGCCCGGTTGTAGATCATCCTCAGCCATCCTATGCAAAAAAAATCATTTAAAAATATTAAAAAGGAAGTTAAATATTTGAAAATAACTCTCCCATATACTTAACGTTAGAGCTTACATTTTGTTCTCGTAACAAGTGCGAATTCTCAAAGGTAACATAAAGATATTCTTTGTAACTTCAAGGAAACGCTAAAATTTATCATTAACTTTAATAATGTAAAACTAAAAATAATGAGATGTAAGGTCAAATATAGCATTTTATAAAAGTCTGCTAGCTAGAAAATTTATTTTGTAATACGTATTATTTTATAATAATTTATACTTCACTTATATGGACATTCAAAAGTTTTCTTTTATATTATGGCCTATGTGGGAAAAATCATTTGCGACGTATTTTAATGATGTAAAACAATTTTAAACATAAAATTTATGCACCTTATTGAAGTGCACAGGTACGTGTACAGGGGAATTCAAAAGTGGATTTCGTTATATTATGGACTATAAAGAAAAAAACGTTTGCGGCGTATTTTAATAACGTTTCTCTGTTGCAACATAATGAAATTGATATGAATTTATAAGGTGAAAAAAAAATGCTTTCTGAAGGGGTTGCAAAACATCTATCACTCATTTACAGGGTCACGGAAAAGAGTTCATCTTTATTACAGAAAAAACTGCTTGCAGCATGTGTTGTAGCTATGTTTCACGATTTTAAACAAGATGGAACTAATATACGTTACTGAGGTTTACTACAAGATGCTTACATTAAAATATGATGTGCATCACATTTTATTTCATTTACAGGGGCACATAAAAGATGTTGGATACAATGATGTATATGAGTATTGTCTATTAGTGATGATTGCTGAAAGTGAGTTTTCAGCTATGATATACATTTTTAACTAAATTTCTGCATACTTAATTAATCTATAGACTATATATAGGGCTACACAAAAGAACTAGGAAGAATTGTTGAGAATGAGAGTGAATTGATTAATTTTATTTTCAAGTTCAACTATATTTAGAAAGATATGTTTGGAAAATTCAAATATAATAATATACAAGTCTGTTCAAAGAATTGGATGCATGCACGCCTATTTCAGACACGGGAAGAAATGAAAACGCTAATTTTAAGCCCTTGGGGGCGTCATTTTCAAATTTCTCGCTTTGATTTTAATATATTTGAATGATTTTTTTTGCATAGGATTGCTGAGGATGATCGACAACCAGCCTAGTTTTTACTTTTTCGATTTTGGTTATAGTTTTTTTTTATGTTAGGATAGTTTAAATTTCAGAACGGATTCCAACCGGTTATGAAAGTAAAAGTAATTAAAAATATATATATATCTGAAACCAAAATTGAAAAAATAAAAACTAGCCCGGTTATCGAGCGTTCTCAGCTATCTTATGCAAAAAATTTATTTTAAAATATTAAAAAGGAAGCGAGATATTTGAAAGTAACTCTCCCATAGACTTAACATTAGCGCTTTCATTTTTTCCTAGTTACTAGTGTGGGTTCTCAAATGTAACGTAAAGGAACTGTTTGTAACGTTTAGGAAACGCGAAAATTTATCATTAACTATAAGAATGTAAATCTAAAAATAATGAGACTGTAAGGTAAAATACAGCAATTTATAAAAGTCTGTCAGCTGGCAAATTTATTTTGCAATGCGTAACTGTAACGGAATCCTGGTTTAAACGGAATATCTTCATGATTCCCCTAAAAATATCTTACAATTGTATCTGTAAAGACGGAAACAACCCACCTAAAACGGAATTTCGTACACATTGTTTATGTTTCCGTCTTAGCAGGTTTTATAGTGTCATGTTTTTAGTTGAGGGGGTCGAATTTTAATTATTACCAGGCCCCGCGTTTTTCTCTAAGCCCTCTATATTTTCTATTTGTATATCCAACACAAAACGTTTGGACGGGTACTCAGATGTTTAGCACTCTCCAACATAGTTGAAAAATGTTTATGAGTGGGGCTTGACTGCTCGTCTGTCAGTACTCTAACTAGCGTACATATACTCGGATTGTGATGTAATAGAAATACGTTGTTGATGTTTATCATGGCAAAAATGACATTGATAATGAAGCGTGTAATAATTTATACTTCACTTACATAGACATTGAAAAGCATTCTTTTATATTATGGCCTATGTGGGAAAAATCATTTGCGGTGTATTTTAATGATGTAAAACAATTTAAACATAAAATTTATGCACCTTATTGAAGTGCACAGATACGTGTACAGGGGAATTCAAAAGTACATTTCATTATATTATGGACTATGAAGAAAAAACGTTTGCGGCGTATTTTAATAATGTTTCTCTGTTGCAAACATAACGAAATGGATATGAATTTATTAGGTGCACTGAAACATGCTTTTTAAGGGTGTTACAAAGCATTTATCATTCATTTACAGGATCACAGAAATGAATTCAGTTTTATTATAGAAAAAACTGCTCGCAGCGTGTTTTAATTCTGTTTCAATATTTTAAACAAGATGAAATTCGTATACGTTACTGAGGTTTACTACAAGATGCTTACATTAGAATAGGATGTGAATCACATTTTATTTCATTTACAGGGGCACATAAAAGTTGCTGGATACAATACTGTATACGAAGTATTGTCTATTAGGGACGATTGCTAAAAGTGAGTTTTCAGCTATGATATCCTTTTTTAACTAAATTTCTGCATCCTAGATTATACATATGATTTCTATAGAGCATGTATAGGGCTACGCAAAAGAACTAGGAAGAATTGCTGATAATGAGAGTGAATTGCTTTTTTTTTTTAAATTAAATTCTACATTTTCACGTTCAACTATATTTAGAAAGATGTGTTTGTAAAATATAGATATAATAATATACAAGGCTATTCAAAGAACTGGATACATGCGCACGCCTATGAATAATAATTTCTGGAAGTACGATTTCAGATGTTTACAGCATGTTTATACTGCAATAATTTTGATCTTACCATTACCATGTGGCGTGTATATAAACTTGTTCGGATGCAAGGGCTGTACAAAATAATGCAAATATACTGCCGTTAATTGGTAGAAATTGCTGAAAGTTTACTTTCATCTGCATTATTCGTTTTCTTATTATATTAAATTTTATCATATTTTTCATGCCGTTAAAACAAGCCTAAGAACATCCATTGATGACTTTATCATTTTAATTTTTCAGTAATTTGAACAATTTAAATTTACTAAGATTTAACAAAAACTTAGTTAATATAACAAACAAAAACACAACAACATACAAACAAATATAACACATAAAGTAACAAACAACAACAACAAACATAAACAAACTAACATAAACAAAGGATAAACAAAAAGTTAGTAAGTATTGAAGAATGTTTACTTTGAAAGTTTTGATCAATTTGTTTGAAAATTTAAAGGAATATTGTTAATATTTATTACTTTTAATATTTGTTATTTTTAACGAAAAAGTACACTTTTAACAGCCGCAGAAAATTTGAAATTTGTCCTGCGTTACACATCTTTCTTTAAGAGCCCACTTCAGACACGGGAATAAATAAAAACGCTAATTTTAAGTCTATGGGGGCGTTAATTTCAAATTTCTCGCTTTATTTTAATAGATTTTTTTTCTGCATTGGATAACTGAGGACGATCGAAATCCAGAATAGTTTTTACTTTTTCGATTTTGTTTTTAATTTTTTTTTAATATTAGGATAGTATCAATTTCAGAACGGATTCCAACCGGTTCCGAAAGAAAAAGTAATTTTTTTTTAAATATCTGAAACCAAAATCGAAAAAGTATATGTTAGCCCGGTTATAGATCGTCCTCAACTATCCTATGAAAAAAAAATTTCATTTTAAAATATTAAAGAGTAAGCGAGATATTTGAATATAACGCTCCCATAGACTTAACATTAGTGCTTACATTTTTTTGCCGTTTCTAATGTGGGTTCTCAAATGTAACGTAAAGGTAGTTTTTGTAACGGTAAGAAAACGCGAAATTTTTTTTTAGTTTTACATTATTATAGTTAATGATAAGACTGTAAGGTAAAATATAACATTTTATAAAATCTGCTAGCTAGCAAATTTATTTTCTAATACGAACCTGTAACGGAATCCTGGTTTAAACGGAATATTTCCCTGATTCCCCTTAATACATCTTATACAGTAGAGCGCCGATTATCCTAACAAGTCGGGACCGAACCTAGTTCGGATAAGCGAAAGTTCGGATAAATGGACAGACAATTTAAGGGGTGTTTCTCACTATACTAAAACCTTCACACTTTGTCCAGGCTTAGGACTGGTAGCGCCAGTTAGTGCTAGCGTGTTTAAAAACTGTCTTTTTGTTTACTTTTTTATCATTTAAAATTTTATTTTTCTCTTTTTATCATTTTCTGAACTCCAGAGATCACAATTTAAACAAAATAGCTTTCGATTGTTGCTTGCTTCAAATAAGACGTTCTTTCCAATGTTGCCATATCTCGAATTCTTCTTAAGTACGTTATTTGAATAGGATCAGAGTTCTTCTGCCATTCAAGCCATTTCATAGCTGTTTCCAAACACTCAAAGGCTTCGTTATGCGATGGACTTGGGTCATTTTCAGGGCATTCGTTTTCATTTCTTCAATTTATTTTACATCTTAAATCTCATCCACAATCTCATCATCATTAAAAAAAATTTTTTTGAGAGAAATAGGTTGTTCGGATAAATTTTTTTTTTGATAGAAATAGGTTGTTCGTATAATTGGAAGTTCGGTTAATTGGAGTTCGGATAATCGGTGCTCTACTGTAATTGTATCTGCAAAGACGGAAACTGCCCATCTGAAACGGTAATTCGCACCTATTGCTTGTGTTTCCGCCTTACCAGGTTATATAGTGTCAATTGCTACCAGGTCCCGCGTTTTTCTCTACAACCTCTATATTTTCTATATGTATATCCAACACAAAACGTTCGGACGGGTACTCATATTTTTAACACATTACAACATAGTTGGAAAATGTTTATGAATTGGCTTCACTGCCCGTCTGTCCGTGGTCTAACTAGCGTACATATACTTGAATTGTGATGTAATTGAAATACGTTGTTGAAGTTTATCATGGGATACATCCCGTAAGGCATGGTGACGTCACGTCGACGTCGTTGTGAAGTCACGCTGTGACATTGTGACCGTCGATGTGACGTCACGTGACGTCGATGTGAAGTCATTGTGACTAGAATGTGAGGTCGTTATGGCCGTTTTAGAGCTCTTTTGTGACGTCACATTGTGACGACTTTGTGAAGTCACGGTGTGACAAATTTGTGAAGACCGTGTCATTTGTGACTATTTTGGTATTAACTTTGTGACGAATTTGTGACGAATGTGACAACGCTTTAAAGTCACATTGAGATCAATTTGTGAAATATGTGTCATTTGTGACGAAATTGTCTTTAACACTGTGATGATTCTGTGACGACAGCGACACTGCTTTGAAGTCACATTGTGACAATTTTGTCAAAATTGTGTGATTTGTGACGATTTTGTCATTAACGTTGTGACGAATATGTGTCTAGTGGCAATGTTGTGAAGTCACACTATGACATACTTGTACAGTTGTAAACACGTATGCATGTCACACATAGTCATAATTATGCATGCTGTAAAATCATTTACATCTATAACGTTAATATACTTCGGCGATACATCGCAATTAAAACTTGGGGGCAGCTATAACAAGGGTATACCAAAAGAATTTTATTGAATCAAAATGCAATGCCCCGCAGACTTCAATTTTTGTTGCACCTTTCTTTCCTATTGCAATAAATGAGAATATTGAAGACAACTGAATGATCGATCTATCACATTTTTTTTAATTAGCTATTTGTTAAAAGCATTAAAATTACCAAAGAAACAATTTGTTTAAATTTTCAAATCTTTATCAAAATAAAATTTGTGTTAAAAATATAATATTTTACAATATATACAGTACTTTTTATATTCTTTAAACTACAGAAAATACTGAATGAAATTAATTTATTTCATTTAATGCGCATTACAAATTCGAAGTCACTGGTGAAGTTGAATTTTTTCGATTACACAACATTTATAATAATAAAAAAAATAAAGATAAAAAGAAATGCCGATATTAAGTAATTAAATTTTATATGTTTTATGATATTGATTACCATAATATATATATATATGATGGTAATTCAAACAAGTTGGAGCTGAGAAAATAGGATACTTCTTTGTTATAGAGGCCCCTATAAATTTGATTATGCAAAAATTGCAGTAACGACATTGCTAAGATCATTGTGAAGTTTATGCATGCGTTATATACATATATATATATATATATACACTCGAAACGCTCATCATGTGCCATATAGTCATTATATACGTATTTTTTACGTCTGTTATGCCACATACATGCATTACAAAATTTCCGAATTACATTTTAGCAATAACCATTTGAAACTACTCAAATGAAAAATACAGCTTTGGTATAGAAAATTAACTGAGTATCACCAGTATCATTATGTTGAGAATTCTAAGAACAATTTCGGCAATAATCGTTATGTTGGAAGATATCAGCAATAAATAAAATCGTATTTTTAAGCTCACTGTAAAAGTAAGTAAAACTTTTGGGTATGCATAGAACGGTGATACAAAGGGTTAATTTATTTTACATCAGGGTTTGCTTGAAGTAAAATCCATATATAAAACAACTTTTTGATTATTAAAAAATAACTTTAATAATTGATTGCCAAAATTACATTTTTATTTATGAAATTATATATTATAAAAATAACTCTTACTATCTATGATTTTTTAAAACAATAATACCTTATTGTTTATGAAACACAGCACCGCAGCTACTCTATTTTGCGTCTAATGTGAAAGTTTTTATGTTTTGCCAAAGATCTATCTGGCTGGATACATGTTGCCATGACATCTATAACTCTGATATTATTATAAATAGTACAAAGAGATTAGAATCTACAATGAAATTTTTAGAATAAAGTCTGGTGAAAGTTTTATAAATACAGTAGAACGCCGATTATCGGAACTCCAATTAACCGAACTTCCAATTATCCGAACAGCATATTTCTCTCAAACAATTCTTTTTAACCGAATTTCCAATTATTCAAATATTTCTCTCTCTAAAAAAGAAAAGAAAACACCTAACTTCCAATTTATTTTTTTCTTAAATTATAAAGTTTGTTACAAAATTATATACTCCGAAGTTTAGAAAATGATAAAAAGCGAAAAAACAATTAAATAATAAAAAAGTAAACAAACAAACAAACAACAACAAAAAAAAAACAATTTTTAAGCACTCCAGTACTAACTGGTGCTGTCAGTCCTAAACCTAGATAAAGTGTGAAGGTTTTAGAATAGTCAGGAACATCCCTTAAACTGTCTGCCCATTTATCCCAATTTTTGCTTACCCAAGATAGGGTCGGTCCCGACTTGTTCGGACAATCGGCGCTCTACTGTATATATTGTATTAGAAATACAAATAGTCATATTTATTTTTATATGACACAATAAAACAAAATAATGAACACAGTATCATATGGTTAGCTACTTATTAATGTAAATAAAGTATAAAAATTGAGACCATAAATACAAAATAGAGCCACACATAGGTTCATTATTATTATTAATATTTTATTTACAAGATTATAGTAATTATAAATAAGAAATCCATTTTAATCACGCTGTTTATAAAGAGTGTATAATATCGATACTTTGAAATTTATCTCGATAAAATCATTCAGTAAATAAAATGATAAAATTATCCAGAAAAAAAAGTAAATAATAAAAGATGGTTATTACATTTTAGATTCATACCGTTCAAGTATTTGCGTTATTTTTAAAGTAAAATCATATTTAAACACTTGCTGATTGCGTAACTTCTATATTTTCATTTGCCAACAGACTTCTAGTTCACTTTGAAAATATTTCAGTAAGAATGTTTAACAACTGAAAAGCTTTCACCCGCTATGACTATTTCTTTATAAATTTTAAAACATTTCTCAGGTTGAATAATACATTAAATAATCATTTTTTTTTTCTTAACATTACATATCTACGATCTCTTTTAATAGTATCCGTTTCCGTTGTGTCTTATTTTTTATAAATTCCTCTTCTGAGCAGATGCAATTTTTTTAAATAAAAACATGCAATGCAAATTGTTTAAGACCATCACTTAATACAAAATTAAAAAAATATGTTTGCCAATAATTTTATTCCATAAAAAGCCTTTTTTTAAATAATTTAATTATCTTTAAATGTTTATTAATTATATTAATGATTGATTATAATACTTGTCCATATACTTTCATATTTATGACACCATGTGGTTTTAACCAAATATTTAAATAAGAAAATAAACCAGATTAAAATGCAATTTAAATCACTAATTTTAATAATCTGATCAAAGCTGTTGAAAAGGAAGTTAGATATTTTAACAAAATAAAAAATAAATGTAATGAAAAATTTGTGTTCTATAACATGTTTATTAGAAGATAACTAAAATCATTGTAATTAAAAAAAAAGCAAACAGGGAAAATAATATTTTAGATATTTCAACAAAATAAAAAATAAATGTAATGAAATATTTATGTTCTACAGCATGTTTATGAGAAGCTAACTAAAATCGTTGTGATTAAAAAAAAAAAGCAAACAGGGAAAATAATATTTTTACATACCTAATTTCATTGACGTTGTACGTGATACTTTGATTTTGGGGAACCAATTAAATCCGATAATAAGTACCATAGCAATGACTTGAATCATCTTCAACAAGTCAAAGCTACCGTAATTTTCTCGGGTTTATATTTTGTTAGCTGAACTATCTTGGATCCTGAGAACGTTCTTATTTCAGTTTTTAAATCCGTGTCAACACGTCTATGCTGTCCAGTGTCCACAGAACTTCCCGCGTTTATTCTAAAAAGCTTCACTGTTACTTTTATCCGTTATTCTGCGGCCGAGTCATAACAACTGAAATAGTGCAGATGCAGACGATTTTTAAGTTTCGAAGTTCGAAGCAGATGTTTTTCGGTTTTATTTGTTTTTCTATACAACAGTTTCGGAAGAAAATTAAATGCGTAATAATTTTATCAAATTGTCTCTAATTCAATTTCCTGTTTGAAAATGTTTTATTGTATTTCACCTTTTATTTTTATCAGTTTTATTGAATTGTAAAGTTTCATTTATGTAAATTATAATAATAATATTATTCATAATTAGAGTTTACTAGATAAAACATTGCTTAATTTTTCAAAATGTGTACAAATTAATTTAATGGTAATAATGAAGACCCCCTTCTTTTTTTAAAAGTAAAATTTGTATCACAGGTAATATATACAAAATATCTTCTTAAAAAATACAACAAGATTATCGAGAAGAGATGAGTTTTTCTTTGTCAATGTGTCATTCTCTTAATATTAATTTTCTGTAGAATAAAACATCTTGTAAAATAATTTTTAAAGATATATTTTGAAAACAAAAAATAAAATATGAATAATTATTTATGTCGTGGGCTTTGCATAAATTTTGTACATTAATTTTATATTCGGAAAATGTAAATTTTATTTTAAACGTCTGAAACAAGTAGAATTAAAAAAAAAAGTTACTTAAAATAGTGAAACACTAAGAGGAAAAAAAATGACTTGAATGCAAATTATAAAGCAAGAAATGCAAATATGACTAAACTTTGAAGACGCTTTCTGTGTGCTCATTAAAAGCTGCAGACTTAATTGTAATAGAAAGTTTTTAGTTTGAAACCACAAAAATGTTTCGATTACCCTTTGAGATACTTCTAGTATAACAGATGATCATTTACAAAAATCTTTATAAAAGATAAGTCGAGGTATGTTTACCTAAAACATTTTTCAATAATATGAAATTCGCATAATTAGGAAATCTTTTTGTGTCGCTGATGAATTAATTACATTTTATGTTATATGAAAATAAAAAGTTTTGGTTATAGGCACAGAGGCAACTTGGACCACGGTTTAAAAAAATTTTAAATCCGGCAGAAAAGTATTTTTTACAGTAAATAACATGTTTTTAATAATTTTTGCAATTTTTTAAAGTTTTCTAAGAAGTTCACATCTCAGTCACAATGTGACATCACTGAGTGGTGGCATTTTGGTCACAGATGCGACGTGACCACAGTGACTTACAGTGACGTCACAATGACGTCACTGTGACCATGCATGCTATGAGGGATGGCGATAATAAAGCGCGTAATCATTTATACTTCACTTACATGGACTTTCAAAAGTATTCTTTTATATTATGACCTATGTGGGAAAAATCATTTGCGGTGTATTTTAATGATGTAAAACAGAACAGTTTAAACATAAAATTTATGCACCTTATTGAAGTGCACAGGTACGTGTACAGGGGAATTCAAAAGTACATTTCGTTATATTATGAACTATGAAGAAAAAACCTTTGCGGCGTATTTTAATGTTTCTCTGTTACGAACATAATGCAATTGATATGAATTTATGAGGTGCAATAAAACATACTTCCTGAAGGGGTTGCAAAGCATTTTTCATTCATTTACAGGGTCACAGAAAAGAGTTCAGTTTCATTACAGAAAAAACTGCTTGTAGCGTGTTTTAGTTATGTTTTACTACTTTAAACAAGATGGAAATCATATATGTTACTGAGGTTTATTGCAAGATGCTTACATTAGAAGATGATTTTGATCACATTTTATTTCATTTACAGGGGCACATAAAAGATGTTGGATAAAATACTGTACATGAATTATTGTCTATTATGGATGACTGTTGAAATTGAGTTTTCAGCTATGATTTACGTTTTTAACTAAATTTCTGCATACAAGGTTATATATTTAAATTCTATACATCATGTATAGGGCTACGCAAAAGAACTAGGAAGAATTGCTGAGAATGAGAGTGAATTGCTTATTATTATTTTTTTTTTATTAGATCCTACATTTTCAAGTTCAACTATATTTAGAACGATATGTTTGGAAAATATAAATATAATAATATACAAGGCTATCCAGAGAATTGAATGCATGCACGCCATGGATGATAATTTCTGGAAGTGCGATTTAAGTAGTTTTAAGCATGTTTATATTGGAATAAATTTTATCTTAACATGTGGCGTGTATAAAAACTTGTTGCTAATGTAAGGGCTGTACAAAAAATGCAAATATATTTCCGTTAATTGGTAGAAATTCCTGAAAGTTGATTTTCATCTGCATTATTTGTTTTCTTATTATATTAATTTTTAGCATATTTTTCATGCCGTTAAAACATGCCTAAGAACTTTCATTGATGACTTTATCATTTTAATTTTTCATAATTTGAACAATTTAAATTTACAAAGATTTAACAAGAACTTAAAATTCGTAAGTTTTAAAGATTGTTAACTTTAAAAGGGTTGATGAATTTGTTCGAAACTTTAAAAAAATAATTTAATATTTATTATTTTTAATATTTGTAATTTTTAAGGGGACAGTACACCTTTAAAAGTCGCAGAAAATGCGAAATTTGTCCTGTGTAACACATCTTAATTTAAGAGCACACTTCAGACACGGGAAGAAATAAAAATGCTAATTTTTAGTCTATGGGGGCGTTATTTCCAAATTTCTCGCTTTGATTTTAGTATTTTTGAATGATTTGTTTTTGCATAGGATAGCTGAGGACGATCGACAACCAGGCTAGGTTTTACTTTTTCGATTTTAGTTATAGTTTTTTTTTTTTTGGATAGCTTCAATTTCAGAAACGATTCCACCGGTTCCGAAAGTAAAAGTAATTTTTTTTTAAATATCTGAAACCAAAAATCGAAAAAGTAAAAAACAGCCCGGTTGTAGATCGTCCTCAGCAATCCTATGCAAAAAAATTCATTTTAAAATATTATAAAGAAAGCGAGATATTTGAAAATAACGCTCCCACAGACTTA
Source organism: Maratus speciosus (assembly GCA_963932465.1). Classification (NCBI taxonomy): domain Eukaryota; kingdom Metazoa; phylum Arthropoda; class Arachnida; order Araneae; family Salticidae; genus Maratus; species Maratus speciosus. The sequence goes on along the minus strand of OZ010793.1, from coordinate 150,677,137 downwards.
ACATTAGCGCTTACATTTTTCCCCGTTACTAGTGTATATTCTCAAAGGTAACGGAAAGACATTTTTTGTAACGGCAAGGAAACGCGAAAATTTATCATTAACTATAATAATGTAAATCTGAAAATAATGAGACTGTAAGGTTAAATATTACATTTTATAAATGTCTGAACAGTGAACAGCAGCGCAGTTCCAGGGGCTACCTATTTGAAGATCAAATCCACGCCCTGTCGATGCGTTGGTATATAGCACATCATAGCAAAAACAGGAAATGTTAGTCTAAGTGTAGTGAAACACTACTGTGATAGAGAGTGTCGATAACTCCCAGCAATACCGCCGAGAATCAAGGACAGAATGAGAGAAAAAGAGAGAGGAAAGTCTACTAGCTAACAAATTTATTTTCTGATATGCAGGTGTAACGGAATCCTGTTTTAAACGGACTTTGTTCATTATTTCCCTAAAAATACCTGGCAAGTGTATCTGCAAAGAAGCAAATAACCAATCTAAAACGGTATTTCGTATCTATTGTTTATGTTTCCGTCTTACCAGGTTTTATAGTGTCATGTTTTTAGCAAGAGGGGGTCGAATTTTAATTACAACTAGGACCATTTTTCATGAACTCCGCCTTTTCTTTTTTGGAGGGAAAATAAAATTTGATGTCGATACGAGTGTGTTTCGAAAGGTTATCAGCCCGAAAAAGAAAATAGAAATATTTTGACAATATTTCATTTTTTTAACGTAGTTCCTTACAACTTATAAAATTTAAACCAACGAGTTTCCGACTTTTTATTATCTTTAGTATAATAAGCCTTATCTATCTTTGGAAATGAAGTGGTGGTGTCTGCTTTAACCCCATATTTTGAAGTGAATTTCCGACTACCGAGCCATTTCTCCAGGCTTGGGAAGAGGAAATAATCGCTGGGAGCAAAATCCGGTGCATGTGGAAGTACTACAGAGCGTAGGTGATTGACTTTCGTAGCGAAAACTACAGGCATGTGTGCAAGAACACTGCTGTGGTGAACGAACACCTTCTTTTTGCTCAGGTATGGAAATTTTGTCGGAATAAGCATTCTTCAATTGGTCCTGTAGAGAAGAATAACACTGTCCGGTGACGATTCTGCCTTTTTGTCGGTGGTCTATGATCACCACATCTTGTGAATTCCTGAAACTTTTTCCAGCAGGTGGAACCGTTTTCACTTTCTTTGGTGCAATTTCAGTTGCTCTTTCACATTGTTTAGATTGCTCTTTCATCACTGAAGAATAATGGCGAATTCATGTTTCATCCACCGTTATAAAACATTGACGAAAATCAGCCGATTGTTTAAGTTTTCTAACTTAACTCGAAATCACCATAGTCCACATTACTAAAGGCCATCTGCACTACCTTCATTAAAAAAAAAAACAGTGAAGATGGAGAAACTCAAAAAATGCTAAAGAAAGGAAGGGTGGTGAATAAGGAGACCAAACTCACGAGGTTTAATTTGATTATGTTAATAAATGAAATGTTTTCACGAAGGAATTTTCTGCAGAAAGTCCACCCAAATCAGCATTTCATTGCAAATTATATATCTCATAAAATCATAATAGAACCTCCACTTTTGAGCTTGCCAAATTCGATCTATAAGCAATATTCTAACGGAGGCAAATCAAGCAAATTTCTACCACTTATTTTAAAATGTTATTATTGTCTTAATTAACTGAAGTTATTAAATAGGATAAAAAAATGTAACAATTTTTAATAGAAGTATGCCTACTTCATCCTCGTGAAGTCGGAACCTACGGTTCGATCCAGCACGTTTCGGCCTGAAATTTTTTCTATAAGCGGGGCTCTATGATTGAATACGAGTCATAATTGATTGTATCAGTTTCTAAGCCTTTGTTGTCTAAAAATTTGAATGTACAGGTCTCCTCGGACGGAAATTTCTTGTTCCCGGAACCGGACAGTACAATTAGCACTACCAAAAAATTACGTATTATGAAGCTAAAATTTTGGCCCGACTCAATTTCTACAGAATATGTCGATATTTTTAAAACAACATTATTCTACATTGTTCAAAAACCAGATTTACGCATAGTTTTTATTTTCAGATTATATTCGTAATTCATGGAATATAAGGAATAATAACAATATTAATATTTATTTAGACTACATTGATGACTACTTCGAAGAGGCCTTTTAATCAAAGCAAAAGTCAGTTTCTTACCCACAGAAGATTTTTCTTCGCATTCAGTGAGACAAGAAAATTGTTTATTAATAGATGTTACTTGGAAACTATAGCATTAGTTTGCAGAAATACTGTTTATAATCAAGTGAATTAAATCAAGCAATCCGCTAGAAGCAGCTTCAAATAATCAACAATTAGGCATTGTTTTCCAACAAGACCACACGTATCTTTGCCCACTGTAGACACAAAATATTATAATTGAGATGAAATGTTTCAATCCAAGTACCATTCTCCAAAACTTACTTCGTCGAATGACCGTTTATTTAAATCACTTAAAAATATTTTGAGGATAAGGTATTTTATTTTTTGGAAGATTTGAGAAAATACATCGATTCTTTAGCCAGATGAGCTCTAATTATGTAACTGCTAGGAATTGAAATTTTCACGAAATACATTTTCTTTAATTTCCATCAACAATATGCAACAAACTTTTACATCAGTCCCAAAAATCTGAATTTGGTTACGGATTCTTCTCTGGTCTTTATCTGTGAATTTTAATAACACTCCATCTTTACTTTCAATTTACATTGGTATCCTGGTTAAAGATTGCCTTAGTTAACATTTTTATTTCATGATGTATTTGTAATGGCACACACTTTCGTTTACTAAAATTCATTATTCAATGACACAGTTTTATCAAATGAGTAGAGAGGAAATTAAGGCTCACAAAGCAACAGTTAGTAAATTTGTCATTAGCTTTTCAAGAATTATACGAGAAGGATAATACCGTCATCAACCAGTCTGTCACTTTGAAAGACTGCGTTATGTACATAGAAAATGTCAGTAGGACATTTTTAACAAACTGATAAAAACATTTTATGGGAACCAATGAATGATAGCTTAACATTGTCTTGATCGGCAAGTTCAAGTAGAGGCTGCAAATTAAAACCACTGCTAATTTACCAAATTAATTTATAAACTAATAAAAACAGTTTCTGAGCGACAACGAATGATAGCTTAACACAATCTTGATCGGCAAGTTCAAGTAGAGACTATAAACTAAAAGCACTGCTAATTTACCAAATTCCGATATAGGATTGGTAAATTAGTGGTAATATAAATACATAATAAGTAATAATATAATAATACATCCTTTACAATATAAATAAAAAATAGATTGGTAAAGGATATTACGGCAACTCTTCCTGATTATTAAATTGGAAATAGAGGAAGAAGATGGAGAATTTCTGGAGATATCTGACAGTGAGCTTGCAACTGACAAGGTAAAAAAAAAATTCTATCAGCAATGTGGGGAAAATAAAATTAGAACTTAATCTAAAGATAAAGATGGAGAGCAAAAAAATTTATTTCCTCTGACTTCTGATAAAGAAAAAGAATGCTTTGGTAAAATTGGAAGAAGTTCGAAATTTTGCTTTGAAATGGAATTCTAAGAAATTCATTATCAGAATTACATATCAATGTAATGAAAAATCCATGCAGTTTTCAGAGAAAATAAAAACAGTCTTTCTAAAACAATTATAAAAAAAAAAAAAAAAAAAAAAAAAAAAATTACAGCTGTATTTGTTACAAAAAACTCCAAATTGAGACTAATGAATTAAAAAATGTTTTTATACACTATCTAGGTATAAAAACACAGAATGTTTTTGTGCCTGTCCACAGATTCCTAAAAAATGATACAAGATTTCACAGGAAGGGATTTGTTCGACGGGTGGCAATTGCACAGACTATCAGCTCATCAAGTTCAAGGCTGAAATTTTAGGATTATATAGAACTTAATAAGCATATTAAAATGCAAATGGTCTGCCAAGTCATATCTTGATAGAAAACACCTGCACACCGGAGTTTACTATTGGATCGATTGGTTTATCATTGTATTTTCCTGCACCCAAATGTAAGAAAACATTGAAGGTGGGTGCATGAAAACACAATGATAAACCTGCAGATCAACCACTAAATTGAGGTTCTGCAGATGGTTTCCACCAAGATACGACTTAGCAGACCAATGCATATAGCTTTTATATAAAATAAACAGTCAAGTATGAGTATTACTCGCGCTCAGGGGGTTCCGTACAATAAATATATGAATTATTAACTGTATTATTTAAAAGAGTAATTAAACTTTGTAAAAACTTATAAAACGTAGAGTTGGGTATAGCTGTATATATTAAAAAAGTATGAATGAGTATACCACAAAAGTTAAAAGAGATATGAAGCCCAAATAAAATTAAATATTGCTATTTTGTATAACTCTTTTTTTTAATCTTATCTTAATCTACATGTGATGAACTTAATTCGGTACTGACAATAAAAGTACTGCATATTTAAATTTCATTTGGCATTTCATAAAACTAAATTCAACATAGTAATATTTTTCTTTTTACAGTGTAGCAGAAACAAAATCCTTGTTCAAAGTTTAAACTTGGCATTGTACTAAGCGCGCTTCGAAAGGAGGTCGCAAAGATGCAACTCGACTTTGTCCGTGCCGCGTTTTTCCAGATAGGTTTTTAATTAACTTTTAAAGACACGGGAGGTGTATTGAGAGATCCACTCAACGCAAATTAGTCGCGAATCCCATAGTATTTATGTGATTAATTCTAATTAAATTGGTCTGTTTTTAACAATTTGACCTTTACTGCTTTTATACTGCTACTGGGTATTGCATTACACAAATATATCATTAAAAGTTGTTATCTAGTATTTAAAAACCGATGGCATATAGAGTACGCCACCTCTGCCATTATGTATGTCCAAACTACCCGTGTCTTTATGTGTTAAGGCTCCTGCCCCTGCCGGCGAAGGCACTCATGTTAATCGTATGGGGAAGGATTTTTTTAATATCTCTTTTGCATTTCGACATTTTTAAATATTTTTTTAGGCATTTGATAGCCGAGATCCGTCTATACATCGCACCTTTCTTTATTTTTTCGATTTTGGTTGCAGATATTTTTTTAAATGACACTTTTATTTTAAGAACCGGTTTTGAAAGTGAAAGTAACTTTATAAAAAATATCTGCGACCAAAATCGAAAAAGTAAAAAAGGTGCGATTTAGAGACAGACTTCGGCTGTCCAATGCAAAAAAAAAAAAAAAAAAAAAAAAAAAAAAAAGTCGAAATGCAAATGAGATATTAGAAAAATCCCTTTCCATAGGATTAGCAATAGCTCGTGAGTGTCTTCGCCGGCAGGGACAGGAGTCTTAATATCTCGGCGAATTACCGACGATTTTTTTTTCGAAAATGATTTTAAACAATGCTTTCATACTTTTGATACGTTAGGTACCTTTAGTGCTCCTCGATACCTTTGCTGAATGCCCGCATATAGAAATCTGTGTGTAACAGAAAAATGCGCTTTTATGAAAAACTATGCGACCTAGGATAATCGCTATAATTTTCCTGCAAGGCTTAAATTAATCACAACTACCTCCAATTTTTTTTTCATAATTTTAGTTTCAGTATATTTGGAAATAGATGGGGGGGGGGGACATATTTTTGCGCTACATTTCCGACGATATCTCTGAAAATATAATACCTAAAATTAAAAGGAATATTTTTGAGTTCGGCGTTACGTAATCTTTTAACGGATATCCCGCACGATATACAAAGGAAATATTTTTTTTTCAAATAACCTAATTAGCCCCTCTACGTTTTTTCCCGCATATATTTGTGAATGTTTAATAATCTGTAAATATGTGGGTTAACAGTCTTTATTACATCCCCAATTTGAACTTTCCACGTTCCATAGTTTACGAGTAAAATGGCTGTGACAGACGGACACAGGAGTGATCTTATGTTTCCGTTTTTAATTCCGTTTTTACTCAATTTCGTTTTTACTTTTTAAGTACGGAACCCTAAAAATCATGATTATTGCAACTGAGAAATAAAAAAACATAAGAAGATGAATTATTGACGATAAATAAAACAAGAAAGGAAAACCATGTGCCTAGTATGGATTATGAACCTTTTCCTACATTTTTAGTTTAGTTAGAAAAACATAACACGTTTGAAAATATACATTTATTAATTCCTAACAATAGGCGGAAACGTACTTCAATTGTTTTGTGAAGCCCTGTACGTTCCTTATAAATTTTTATACACGCCACATACTGAGCTGAAATTTAATTCAAAAATAAATACGCTGAAAATTACTGAAATCACACTTCTAAGGCTAATGTCAAACGGACGTCTTTTTGCACGCTTTTTTCCTTCCGTTTTATCCTTACACAATGCCGCTAGCATTGTGTAGGGATAATACGTAAGGAAAAAAGCGTGCAAAAAGACGTCCGTCTGACATTAGCCTCAGAATTGCTATCCATGGACGGCCATATACCTAGTTTTTTGCCATAGCCCTATATACTTATATGCTACAATGTCATTTAGCAGACAGCAATTAGGCGACAGGATATTTAGCCGACAGCGACAGTTAGCCGACTAGACAGTTAGCCAACAGAGGACAATTATTTGACATGGACATTCATCCGACAGGACATTTAGCCAACGAGCAAATACCAGATAAGGGAATTATCCGACATGAAATTTAGCTGACACGTACATTTTGCCAAAAGAATTTAGAAGACTCGGTCTTACATCAACAATGTAAACCTCAGTAACTCGTCATCATCATAAATCAGCATTTATATTGTTTCAGCGTTTTTGTTTATGATATACACTTAAACATCGAAATTTCGTCACCCTCATAAAGTAATTTTTTTCTTCAATCACTGTTATTCTATAAAGCTTTTCAATTAAACATCAATAACTAACATTCGTAATATTCTTTTGTTCATTCGAACAAAATTATATACAAAAATAACTTTTTCTACAAAAAATATTGTTTGAAATGCGGTTTTTAGATGGATCCTTCCGATAAATATTGTTTACTTATGTTTAAGTCTTAGACTCTCGATAGCTCATTATACTCATTAATTAAGGAATTTAGAAAATAAAACGGAAATAATTCATTTTAATTATTCATTATACCTCAATAACTCGTCATTCTCTTAAACTGCCATTATATTTTACAAATACAGTTATATTTATAACATACACAAAAAATTCGATAACTCGGGGAGGAGCCAATAATTTTTTTAATGACGTTTTCTACAATAAATATCGTTTAAAATGCGGTTTTTTGACGGATCCCTTCCATAAATATTGTTTAATAAACATAAGAATTTAAAAGAAAGGGGTGCGTGAATTCCGGGAACAAAAGACAGGACCCACGGTGTGGCAGTTTTTAAACTTGTTTCGTATCTGTCACGTGATATATCATCGGAAAGTCCTCGGACCACTCTTTCATATTGTGACCCTTTCTTCTCACCTCCCCCTTTTCGCCACCCCTGCAAGAGGGCATTTTTCATTTTTTTCAAGATCGTAGAATTTTCATAATTTTAGATCCGACTTTTTTACGAAGACCTACAAAAATACTTTTATAATACTATATACAAATTTCAAAGAGGTGGGGCACTTTTATATCTTTTGCCGCCACCCCTCATGTGATATATAGTTGGAAAGGCAGTGTGACACCCAAATTTCATAATATATACCTTCCGCGCCGCTCCCTCCCAGTTTGCTCCCCTGAGCCACTTTTCTAACTTTTACCGACACCCCTTACGTGATATATCTTTGGAAAGCCCTGTGACCTCTTATACATATTATGCATCTTCCGTGCGTCTTCTGCACTTTTCCCCGGGCGGCACTTTCTAAATTTTGTTGACATCCCTCTTATGATATATCATTTGTCTAATACTGGTTCCCCTCTTTGATATCAGATGTATACTCCTAGATCATAGATCACTAGTTCTTTTTAACACAAAACAAAGTTTATTTATAAAAATGCAGAAGGACAGTACAGATATTCGGCGAGGACAAGACGATAATACTCACATGAAGTATATGAATTATATTCAGTGGAACACACTACAATATTCCACAATTATACACTTTGTGCTATTACACTATTTGGCTTCACCTACAATACAAACTTTTTACATACCAGTGCCCGTAGCACCTGTGTAATTTTATATCTAACTTTTGGTTTTTCAAAAACTCCGCCGGTACACATGCACGACTTAAAAACCTCCACCCTTCACTCTCTAAAAAGGAAATCTCCTTCCCTTCACTCCTATGCTCGCACGTCACGTGAGTCACATAACCAAAGGGGCGCCAGTACTGGCTAAAGAAATGCTATCCAGACATCATAGTTTGGAAGACCTGTGACCACTTATTCATGTTATCCGCCTCCCGCACCCCAGACACAATTTCCCACCCAATGGGAAGCACTTTTCTAAATTTAGCCAACACGCCTCATGAGACTTATCGTTGCAAAGCCCTGTGACCATTTATATTATGCATATCTCGTGCCCCTCCTCCACTTTGCCCCCGGTGGATACTTTTCTAAATTTTTCCGACAGCCCTCGTATGACATATCATTGGAAAGGCCTGTGATCACTTATTCATGTTATGCACCTCCCGCAGCCCCCCCCCCCTTTGCCCTCACAGTGGGAGGCAGTTTTCTAGATTATGCCGACACCCGTCATGGGCCATATCGTTTAGAAAGCCCTGTGACCACTATTTCATATTATGCAGTTTCCGCGTCTCTCCCACCTCTTTGGCTCCCGGGCGGGACAATTTTCAAAATTTTGCCGTTACTCCTCATATGTATAGCGGGCGCGCGCGCTGCAAAGTAAGTAACAGTGATAGTAATTATAACGTAACCGTAACCTAACTGTTCCATAAACGTAACCTAAACGTATCCAAGCCGTAACCTAACTGTTACTTAATAACCTAACAGTAACCTAACCGTAACATAACTGTAATCAAATTATCACCTAACCGTAACCTAACTGTAACGTAACTGTAACCTATTTGTAGCCTAATTGTAACGTAACCGTAACCTAACTGCAACATAACCGTAACCTAAGGTAGGCCGCGCACTGACGCAACACGAGCAACATGAAATACGATTTAGGAGAAAAAAAAATATTGAAACAAAGAAGAAAGCTGTTTCAAACATGTTTTAAAGCTGTTTTTCTCCGAAGTCAACCAAAATGTTCCATGGGTCGCCTCAGTGTGCTACCGGCCTAATTGTAACCTAAACGTTTCCTAATTGCGACATAACCGAAATCTAAATGTCACGTAAACTTGACCTAACTCTAAACTTACTGTAAACTAACGTTAACCAAATTATAACCAAACCTAACTGTAACTTAACTGTAGCATAGCCGTAACGTTACGATCACATATCTGTAACCTAACCGTAATCTAAATATCCCCTAACCGTAACCTAACTGTAACATAATCATAACGTAACTGTAGTCTATCCTTAACTTAACCGTGACTTAACTCTAACTTAACTCTAACCTAACCTTAACATAATTATAACCTAAGAGTAACCTAACTCTAGCGTAACTGTAACCTATCCGGAACATAATCGTAACCTAAGCATAACCTAACAGTAACGTAACTGTAACTTAACGTAACCTATCTGTAATCTAAATGTAACTTAAGTGTAACGCAACCGTAACCTAAGTGTAGCCTAATTATAAAGTAACCGTAACGTAACTAAAACCTAACAGTAACCTAATTGTAGCCTAAATGTAACCTAACTGGGACGTAGCCGTAATTTAACTGTAACTAACGTTTACCTAATTATAAGCTAATCGTATGCTAACTGTAATGTAACTGTAACTAACGTTTACCTAATTATAAGCTAATCGTATGCTAACTGTAATGTAACTGTAACATAACTTTACCATGACCAAGCTGTAAGCTAAGCGTAATCTAATTATCACCTAAACGTAACCTAATTATAACCTATCAGGTACCTAACCATAATCCAAGAGTAACTAATCGCAACTGTATCCTAACTGTAACCAAACTGCAAATTAACTGTAACATAACGGGAGGTGCATAATATGAAAAAGTGATCAAAGGGGTGCCCAGTCTAATGATATATCACTTGAGGGATGTCGGAAACGTCAGAAAAATACATCCAGTGATACAATTTGAGAGAGAGGGAACGGGAGGTACATAATATGAAAGGGTGATCAAAGGGCTCCAATGCGATGTATCTCATGAGGGGTGTCGAAAAATGTTAGAAAAGTGCGACTAAATATCCTATCCGCTAAATGTCCCGTCGGCTAATCGTCTTGTCTTTTAAATGTCCTGTCGGCTAATCGTCTTTTTGGCTAAATGTCCTCCCGGCTAATTGCCACGTTCGGCCAGTTGCCCCGTCGGCCAATTGTCTGTATTGCTAAAATTATTACTATATGTCCGTTTCGGTCAATTGTCCTGTATGCTGTATGTAAATTTCAGCTAATTGTGTTGTCGGCTATATGTACGTATCAGCTTAATGCACGTGTCAGCTAACTGCTATCTGCTAAATGTCTTCACGGCTATTTGGTTGCCGGCTGAATGTCTGCGGCCGGCTAGACAGCCGGCCGCAGACATTCAGCCGGCAACCGGTTAAACATCTCTTAGTATACTAAATGTAGTTGAGCTTGAAAATGCATAACTCAAATTAAAAAAAACACTTTTAAGTAATTCATGATTATTCTCGGTAATACTCACGAAATCTTTTTTGTAGCGCCTATGCAATTCATATACACCACCTATGTGCCAGTGCAAGAAAATTAGTTTAACTTAACTTATACCATAACTTATCATAAATAAAACATATCATAATTTAAAACTCACTTTCAGCAATCATCCCTAATGTTTCCCTGTAAATGAACGATAAATGCGATGTACACCATATTCTTATCCAAACATCTTGCAGTAAAACCATCAGAAATTTCATTATGTTTGAAGTAGTGTAGCATAATTCAAATACGTTGCGAACAGCTTTTCTACGAAGAACTTTAAAAAACCGAGCTCTTTTGTGTAGTAACCTTCTTCCAGTGCACCTTAATTATGTAAATGAATTTCATTATGTATAAATTTGTTTAACGCTATTAAAACACACCACCAAATGGTTTTTCCACATAGACCATATGTAACAAAATACTATTGAGTGACCCTGCAATGGGTTCCTGTTAGTCCTTAAAGATGTTTAAATTTTTCAATAGTACTTTTTGGTTCATAAAAGTACATTTTTTATGCAAAATCTGCAAAAAGTGCCTTAAAAGTTCTTAATTTTGCTCTTGTATTGTTTTGTAATCAAGGGTAAAACTTTTCCCAATTTCTTTGAAATTCTGATTTAAAAAAATAATAATGTAAATCACCCTTTGCCTCCCCTTCTTCAAAAATTTTGCTTCCCCTTTTGCCCCCCTTAAAGTATCAAGGCTTAAAATCTTTAAAACTCCTTAATTTTTTCTTTAATTTTCTGTTTTATTTGTTACTTCAAAGTAACAATAAATTATCAGTCATAAATTTCATTATCAATTTATTTCACCGCATTCATTTCATTAAAAGTTCTTGTAAATTGCTCCTTCTGAAAATGTCATTTCTCCCTTTTGTTTCTTCCCCCACAGTACCCATATTTTAAAATAGAAACCCTTTAAAACTCTTTCATTTTTTAAAAATCTTTTCTGCTCAATATGCCACTTTATTTTAACAATAAGCAAACGATAATAAAAATTTCTCTCCGCCCCCCCCCCAACTGAAATTGGTATTTCCCCCTCGCCTCTCCCTCTTACCAAGCATCTGAAATTTAAAGTTCTTAAAACTTTTATATTTATTATTTTTTTAACCTATTTGTAAATATTTTCTAAGGTAAATAAATAATAAATCATCCAATAAACTTCCGCCACCCACCAAAAAAGAATAATTCTGCTTATTCCTCTTTTTTCTTACAGGTCACAAAATTTAAACCTTAAAAATCATTGATTTTTCTAAAACATTTTGTACTCTATCTGTTAATTTATTGATATCATAAATAATCAGTCATATAACTATACTCCTCCCCAATCAAAATTGATGTTTGCTCTGTCGCTCTCCTTACCAAGCACACAAAATTTAGTCTTTTTTTGTCCGATTTGTTATTCTTTAGTAAGGTAAATAAATAAGTCATCTAATAATATGCCCCCTCCCTTGTTTCCTTCTTTCGCTTATCTAAGTTTAAAATCTTTGAAAATCTTATTTTAATACATTTTCAGCTTTATCTGTTTCATATTGAACAATAAATAATTGATTATATAATTTCTTCCACCCCCATATGAAATCGACATTTTCTTTCCTCCACCATTATTTCCATGCACACAAAATTTAAAGTCTCTAAAACTCTTAATTTCAATGTTTTTGTCCTGTTTGTAAATCTTTAATAAGTTACATAATCAGTCATCTATTAAACTCCCCCCCCCCCCAAAAAAAAAAAAAAAAAAAAAAAAAAAAAAAAAAAAAAACTGTTTCTTCCCTTGTCTTACCCTCAACTCATGAAGTTAAAAAAATCTAATTTAAAGTCTTTAAAACTTTTTAATTTATACCTTTTTGGTTCTAATTATAAATCTTTGCTATCTATAGTAGTAACTAAATCTTTTCAACTATGTACGAAAGTGTTAACAATAAAGCGATAGGTAGACATTTAATTGTGCATAAAAAAATTTTTAACTGTATTTTTCAAAGCAAAATGTCTTTGGAGAGATATTTCTAAGGAAAATATTATGGTTTCTCGTCAACTTGCAAGTAAATTCTCAAAACCTTCCGAAATCATTTCATTCCGACTAGCTCAGAAAGAACCACCAAACTTAGATGCCAAAGGTGCCTGAGTTATCGACTGAACCGAGTATATCCATAAACAAAAAAGAAAAATCATGCGTCAACGTCGACACTTTCCAACACTTCCAAAACATTGTAACAAAACTTCGCCGTTTAATAAAGTAAAGAAGATATCGAACTAAACAGTTATAAAACGTATGATACATTTCAAAACCAGATTTCAACAATTGCGTCCATAACCCGGAAGGTACTCCAATTCTTTTGTGCAGCTCTGTATATATTTTTGTTCTGCATATATTTGTACAGATTCTACATACTTTGTTGAAATTTAGTTTTGTAAGAAAATACATAAAAAGTTGAAAATTCACCTTCGGCAATTTCTACCAATAGGCGGAAAGATGCTTGATTTCTTTTGTGCTGCCCTGTATATAGCATACAGATTTTTATACACGTCAAATACTAAGCTGAAATCTAATTCAAGCAAAAACATGCCTAAAATTACTGAAATCACACTTCCAGGAATTATTTTCCATAGGCGTCCATGTATCCAGTTTTTTGAATATCCCTGTATAGGATTTTATTTGTATGATACAAACATCTCTTAGCATACTAAATGTAGTTGAGCTTGTGCATGTGTAACTAAAAAAACAAACACCTTTAAGCAATTCATACTTATTCTCAGTAATGGTTAGGAATTCTTTTGTGTAGTCCTGTATAGGGTCTGTAAAATTTATGCACACCATGTAGTACGCAAAATTTAGTTAATCTTAAAAGCGCATTCTATAATTGAAAAATGCACTTTCAGCATTAAATTTTAATAGCTAACACGTCGGATACAGTATTGTATCAAAATATTTTATGTGTACCTGTAAATGAACGCTAAATGAAATGCAGACCATATTTGAATGCAAGCATCTTGTAGTAAATCGAAATAATGTGTATCTATTTCGTCATGTTTGAAATAATGTAACGTAATCGAAATACGCTACAGTTTTTCCTCGTAGACCATATACAAGCAAGCTCTTTTGTCTGACCCCGTAAATAATTGTTAAATGCTCACGTTGTACAGAAAGTAGGCTTAGGATACCTCAGAAATTCATATCAATTTCATTGTCTTTGTGACAGAGTAATATCAATCAAATACGCCGCAAACGATATTTCTTCATGGGGTATAACATAACGGATTACTTTTGAGTCCCCTATACTCATACTTTAAGCGTTACACCCCTCATAGCATGCATGGTCACAGTGACGTCATTGTGACGTCACTGTAAGTCACTGTGGTCACGTCACATCTGTGACCAAAATGCCACCACTCAGTGATGTCACATTGTGACTGAGATGTGAACTTCTTAGAAAGCTTTAAAAAATTACGAAAATTCTTTAAAACATGTTATTTACTGTAAAATTATATTTTTCTGGCAATTAAGAAAAAATGTGACGTCACTGTTATGTCACTGCTATGTAACGTACGTCACGTCACATATGTGACAAAAAAAACCACTATATTGTAAGTCACAGTGTGACAAAAATATGAACTTCAAAAATCTTTGAAAATGAAGAGAAATATTTTAAGCAGTCACGAGTTATAGCGGCATAAGGAATGAAAATATATTAGTGGATAGCAAATGGTAAATTCTGTCACTAAAGGGGAGAGGGGGGGGGGGGCATAATAAATAAAGTGCACGATACAAGCATTAATAAACTAAATTTTCAGGCTATATTTTATCCATTTGATATCTAAGACAGTGAATGTATACTTTTTCATGATTTCAATTTTATCTAGCATTTGGATAATATATTTAGAATTAGGAATATTAAATTTATACACTTTACATATTTAGTTTGCTGGGAGGAAATTTCTTTCTTTCTTTCTTTTTTTACCGACCAGGATTATTCGAAACACTTCTGTGGTTTCAAACTAAAAATTTTCTATTACAGTTAAATCTGCACCTTTTAATGAGCACGTAGAAAGAGTCTTCAGAGTTTAGTCATCTATGCATTTCTTGCTTTAGAATATTTTTATAATTTGTATTCAAGTCATAAATTCTACTTCTTTCAGACTTTTTAAATAAAATTAGCATTTTCCGAAAATAAAAGAAATATACAAAATTTGTGCAAAACAAACTTTACTTTAAAAAAAAGAAGAAGAAAAAAAAGGAGGGGGGAGGTCGTTAATACCATTAAATTTATTTTTACACCTTTTAAAAATTTAAACAATGTTTTATCTAATAAACTCTAATTAAGAATATTATTATTATGATTATTTAGAAAAAAGGAACTTTACAATACATTTAACTTGAATTATTTGGTACGGATAAAAAGAAAAGGTTAAATATATAGGACATGTCTTCAAATACAAAATTTTAATTAACGATACTTTCAGAAAATTACTGCGCATTCAAGTTCAATATTTCTTGTATACAAAAACAAATAATCTGTAACAGAACACCTGCTTGAAAATCGTCTGCCCACAGAAAAATAAATATGAGAAGACGCGGGAAATTGTTCACTGTTTTTAGAACATCACCAAGTCTACAACACTTTAAGATAAGGAAATGACCATTTTAGGATACACGGATATTAATGGAACGTATATGTAAGTGTTATTTAATTTAAATATTTTGTTCCTGATTTGTATATTATGAGTTAAATAGTTTTATGTTATATTTGTAAGAGACTGATCTTTATGTCAGAAGCGATATTTTTCAATTCGATAACTGTAAAGAAAAATATCTTAATCTGCCATCGCTTGAAAAAAAAAAAAAAATCTGCGCAGAGACTGATTCAGGCTTAAGTTCATACTGGAATTAATATAAACATTAATTTACTCTTACTTGAGATTGAAAATGTATGGAACGACAATGATTTGGAATTATTTTATCGGCTTCTTACTATTTTTTGATTACTAACACTTATAGTTATTATTATTTTGGGGTTAAATATGATGTTCGATTATCATGAGATTACGAAACTGTTTCAGATTAGAAATTAACATTATACTGGGAAAATATATTTTTACATATTACAGTAGTGAAACATTTGAAAGAATTTTCTTTTAGTGCTAATAATATTTTAAATTATCTTTTTAAATCCTAAATCTTCAAACCAATGTTTTCAGATTTAACATTTTCCAAAATTATGAAATAATAGTAATTCCTTATACCATACGGAAATATTTTTGAGATATTGTTAAATCTAATAGTGCATTTAATTTATTTATTGTATTTTGCTGTTGTTTAATAGTACAATTATAAATACTAATTATTATTTTTAGTGTTTTTCAAATTGGTATATTTATTTTTTTAAATTGTATGTAAGAATTTTTGTGCTTGTGATTTTAATCAAACATTTAATTATAGACATTCTGAATCGGTTATTAAATTTTCTTCTATTGTAAATTCATTTTCTACGTTTATGATACACATAATTATTGGCACTAAAAAGTAAAATATGATATTTAAGCATTGAAATAAAGTGTTTTTCATGCCTGATAGGAAGTTATAGATTAAACTGCTTTAGTATATATTTTTTAAAAGTTCATATAATACAGGATACATAAGGACATAAGTTGAAAAGTGCTTATGACTTAGGTTTGTCTCTGCGTCTAGCAGTCTGTCCGCACTCTAACTCCCGAAAATATACTCGGATTGCCCTGAAATTTTTGGATGTTATTGACGTTTACTATAGCACGGTACCTATTTGTAATGAAGTTTGTAGCATGCTTTGTTCATTTACAGGGCCAGCCAAAAGTTTTCCGTTACATTACGGCCTATGGAAAAAAATCGTTTCAAATGATTTTTAATGATTTTACGCACGCTTTCAAACATAATAAAATTTATATGCATTTATGAAGGGCACTAAAATATGCATTCTGTTGACTATGCGATGCACAGAATAGCTATTGTTCATTTACAGGGCTAAAAAAGGAATTCAAATACATAATGATATAGGGGTGGAGGGAATTGTTTGCAGCATACTTTAATTATGTTAATCTATTTCATATATAATGAAATTGATGTATGTCGCTTAGGTTTACATACTATAAATTATTTCATTTAAAATACGAATAATACGTATATAGCATTTACAGGGACACCCAAAATATTTCAGATACTATATTGTATCCGAAGTACTGTTCATTAGCGATGTTTGCTGGAAATGTATTTTTAATTATGATATGCGCTTTTATGATTCACTATATTTATGCATAGTATCGTGTATATAAATGCTATAATTCCTATACAAGGCTACACAAAAGTATTCGTAAGGATTACTGGGTATGGGCGCAAATTGCTTAAAGGTGGTTTTTAAATGAGTTATGTTTTTTTTTCGCTGAACTGCATTTAATTTACCAATAAATGTTTGTAGAATATGGATAAAATGTTACACAGGGTCACGCAAGGAAATGGATACAAGGCCGTCTATAAATGATAATTTCTGGAAATGTGATTTCAGCAGTTTTAAGAGTGTCTTAGTTTGAATTAAATTTTAACTAAATAGTAGCGTGTAATAAAGATTCTAGGTAAACTACAGGGTTGTACAAAAGTATTCAAGTATCTTTCCTTACATTAGTATAAATGGCTGAAAAAGAATTTCAACCTGTTAGGCGTTTTCTTGCTAAACTAAATTTTCCCATTATATAGTATATATACACTTAAAAAATGGGTACTCAAAATTGAGTAAGAAGTACCCAATTTTAAATGCGTCACATACTCAAAATAGCTCCGATCCAAATGTACTCAAAGTTGAGAAACACATGTATTCATTTTTTATTCCATGGTTGTGATGAAATATGAATCGTTATGCACTCCCCCCCCCAAAAAAAAAAAAAAACAACCTAAAATTTAAAGTAAAAATGTACTGACATTTATTTCCCGTTCAAAGTTCTTAACAAGAAATGTTTAATTGATTATTTATTAAGAAAAACAGCAAAATTCTTAGCAAGATACTCAAATCGAATATTTTTATGACAAGAGCATTATTGCCAAGTACTTTTAAATTATTTTTAAAATGTTGTGCATAATTTAATATTTACATTAATAAACATCATTTATGCCGCTATGCCGCTATAAATGAAATGAACCATTACAGGGTACAAAACTATTCGTTTGTTTGGGTTTTATAACATGTGATGTTTCAAAATAGAGAAAGCATAGGTTCATTTTTGATCCAAAAATATTCAATTCGATATGAGTACGTCGGATTACTCATTTTTGAGTACTTCATTTTTTTTTTCAGTGTATCAACCTACAGATCAAATACAGGGCTGTTCAAAAGAATTGGAAAACATATTTGGCTATGGACGATAACTGTTGAAATCAGTTTTTCAAATGTTTTATGCGTTTTCTGAAATGTTTACTTAGTTATCTTATTTACGTCATTTCCCTAAATTACGATGTCTTGTTAAAGCATTCAGAAAGTGTTGGAAAGTATTTTATAATATATGCTTAACGCATGATTTTTCTTAATCGTTTTTTTTTTCTATTTCCTAGATCAGTCTTTTCCTATAAAACGTACCAAATCTATTTAGCTCATATTCACAAAATACAATATACACGGGAATAAAAAATTTAAATAAATATCGCTTATCATGCCGCTCTATAAATAATAGTTGTATTAATATCCGTTAGTCTCCATGTTCATATTTAATAAAGCAATGACAAATAACAACAAATTAAAAAAACTTACACATTCTAAATATCAAGCTTGAACTCAATATCAAGCATAGAACTTAATAAAAAAATATGGTAGTTGATAAGCATTATTTTTTAAGTGGAAAAATTTAAAATGTTTTAGAAGAATAGGACTCCAAAATAGCGATATTTTGCTAAAAAGTACGGTAAAAAGATAAGATTTTATATTTACAGCAAAAGTTTATTTTAAAATTCATCGCTGTATTAATACTTAGAAATTTTTCCAGAGAGAATCATTCGCCTTATATACAATATTTCAAATGAAAATCAAATATCAAATTAATTGCTTAAAAGGCGCAAAGGAGTGAAAAAGATTCCATGCCGGGACTCGAACCCGGGCCATCAGTATAGCACACTGACATTCTACCGACTAAACCACATGGAACGACGCCCAGCCTGTAAAATTTCTCACTATTACATGTTGGCAAGGCTACAAACGCAGCACAAGATGGAATATTTATCGTGAGCCACCGACATGGGGTAAACACGAAACTTAATTAAATCCAGCATCGATTGAAACTATATTAATAATTGGAAATTTTTCCAGGGAGAAACATTCGCCTTGCATACAACATTTCAAATTAAAATTGACTTTTAAGCAATTAATTTGAAATTTGATTTTCATTTGAAATATTGTATGCAAAGCGAATGGTTCTCGCTGGAAAAATTTCCAAGTATTAATATAATTTCAATCGATGCTGGATTTAATTAAGTTTCGTGTTTGCATCATGTTGGTGGCTCACGCTAAATATTCCATCTTGTGCTGGGTTTGTAGCCTTGCCAACATGTAATAGTGAGAAATTTTTCAGCCTGGGTATCGTTCCATGTGATTTAGTCGGTAGAATGTCAGTGCACTGTACTGATGGCCCGGGTTCGAGTCCCAGCATGGAATCATTTTCACTATTTGCGTCTTTTAAGCAATTAATTTGAAATTTGATTTTCATTTGAAATCACAGTGTTTATGACAAGTTCGTCACAAATGACACATATTTCACAAATTGGTCACAGTGTGACTTCAAAGCATTGTCGCTTTCGTCACAGGTTCGTCACAAAGTTAATGCCAAAATAGTCACAAATGACACACTTTTCACAAATTTGTCACATCGTGACTTCACAGAGTGGTCACAATGTGACGTCACAAACGACCTCTAAAACGGCCATAACGACCTCGCATTCTAGTCACTATGACGTCACATCGACGTCACGTGACGTCACATCGACGGTCACAAAGTCACAGTGTGACTTCACAACGACGTCGCCGTGACGTCACCATGCCTTACGGGACATAACATAGTCTATAGTAACCGTTTTAAAGTGTATCTCAATGTACATAAATTTAACTATGTTTAAGATTGTGTAACACTATTAAAATACACCCTAAAGGATCCCCCCCCCCCCTCCCCATAGACCATAATTTAACGGAATACTTTTGAGTGCATTTGTAAATGAACCATGTATGATACATACTTCATTTTGAATACCGAACATACCATGATGATTTTGAATATCGTATATCAATTACATGGCAATCCGACTACATTTACGCTAGTTAGAGCACGGACAGACAGACGGACGGACAAACTCAATCCATAAACACTTTTCAACTTTCTTGGGAAGTGTTAAAAATGGAAAAATGTAATGAAAATAAAAGTATTTTAGTGTTATTTAGATTACGAACCGCTACAAAAAACATTCTTATTTGACCGCATCATTTAAAAAATATTTAGTGCTCAGAAATCCCCCCCCCCCCACACACACACACACCTGAATTTACTCCTGTGCACTTAAAATTTCAAGTTGTTAAAACTCCTTTATGTTTTATAACATTCTTGTAAAAATAATCCATAATCTAAATTTTCTTCTGCCTGAAAATTTCACTAAAATTTTTGCCATCCTTCTTTCTGCTAACATCACACAAAGTTTTTAATATTTGGAAAACTTTATTTTTTCTGTCGCATATTTTAGTGCTAACAACAATAAATTGTGTACTATATCTATAAATGACTACGCTGGGATTTAGATTTATACCCCCTCTACAGGTGTACAGTACAAAATATATAGTTTATTTGTTTAACTTTTCCTCTCCTAATTTTATGAACATCTTATTTTTAACCTTCAATGTTATTTAGCTTTTATAAATCTCATAAATTTTATGTTCTAAAAAGAATTCGCACAAAAGATAGTTATTTTAGAATATTTGTACCTGATATATTTCCCCCTCATTCAATATCTCCCCCTTGATTTTAAATGTAATTGCCTTATGTGAAATAAAATAGTTTTTATACTGCACTAATTTCAATTTTATGTTTGTAAAAGCTGTAAAATGAACCTAAAAAAAAAAAAAAAAAAAAAAAAAAAAAAAAAAAAAAAAAAATTGAAAGTCAAATCGTTTTAATTTTTTCACTTTTATCATAAACAGATTAAACTTCTTTTTACGGCTTTTACCGTTATCGAGTCTCCACAAAGCAGTGGGCTTTGATCTACGCTTGTAAAGCGAAGACAATTGAAAAAAAAAATCCTTTACACCTGAAACCTACTGGAAATTATCACATGTAGCGCTCAGCCGAAGTGGGGTGGGGGTTGGAATCGTGCCAGATAATTGGCCATTTGCTGATTGGAAGAGATCGCTTGTCAATCATTTGAATCTGGACCATCCTTTCAATTCAGTTGAAATGCCAGCGGCCATCTTGTTTTATTTTCAGCCGTGACTAGGGTGGCCTCTTAAGATAGGACGCTTACTTTATATCCTGCTTCGGTTTTGAACCTGCGTCCGCACGTTTCGAATCGAGCATCTTAATCATTCTATCAGCTCTGGGGCGTCATTTCAGAACTTTCTTGGGGTGGCGGGGGACAAAGACTTTTTGAGGTAAGTTATATAGCTAAGGGTAGAATCCGGGTGTCTACCACTCCTGAACGAGAAACGTAAACTGAATCATGCTTACAAAAACAGTAAAAACTTTGAATACGGAAACGCAAGAACCAAAGAAATATTTTGTTTTAAACAGGTTTACGTCTTAGCAGGTAAATTTTCGATATATTGAATATGAAAAAAAAATTTTTTTAGACAGGATTCTATTTTAGGTTCCATTTTTATAGGCATCCTCAAAGACTGTTAACCATCCACTCTATAATATAGCACTGAAAACATATGTATTACAATGAAACTTGTGAAAACGAAGCCTATCTATAACAGAATTCTTTCTCAAATGGGGGAAAAATCAAATTTCGATGTAAAAAATCATACAATTATATTTTCTAAGACAGAGACTTGTCTAAAATGGAACTTTGTTCAGTCCCTTTCGACATCTTTTTTTCAGGTTTTACTACAGGGGCGCCATTTTAAGAGTTTCCTGGCGAAGGGCAAGGGAAAATTTTCTGTGAGGAAAAGGGAATGTGCAGAATTGCACAAAGTGTAAAACTGCACAAATCTCACGGGAAATAGGAAAATCCATCACAATAAAAAAAAGCTCTGCGTGATTTTGTCTCCTTAACTTCTTTAACAGACATGTGATTATTCTGCGATTTTTTTAAATTTTCGTGAAAGTCTATGGTATTTTTTTCTTTCGAATTCCGCAAAATCAACTCGTCAATGGGTCACAGAAAAAATCGCGAATTTTGCAAATTTTGAAAAAAAAAAATCCACAAATCGTCGCGGAAAAAATAGCTAAATTTTCTAAACAACCGTAGAAAATATTGCTAATTTCATCAGAGATTGCGAAAATAAATGCAGATTTCGTCAAATGATTGTACAAACTAAAATCTCGAATTTCGTAAAAGGATTGCGTTAAAAAAACGCGAATTTCGTCAAAAGATTGCACAAAAAAATCAAGAAAATTTAGTCAAAGAATTGAGGGGAATTTCGTCAAACGATCGTGAAATAAGATACAAAATTTCGTGTAACTATCACGCAAAACATTACAAATATTATTAGTCGGTGTTAGAAAAAAAATAATCACGAATTTCAACATGATCACGAAAAAGAATCGCGAATTTTGTCAAAAAATCGCAGAAACAAATATGGAATTTCGTCAGTTGGTCGCAGAAAAATTTTGTGAATTTCGACAAATGGTCGCGAGAAAAAAAAAAATCAATTTCGATAACGGTTGCAGAAAAAAAATCGTGAATTCCGTGAAGCGGTAGCTGAAAAAAATCGCAAATTTCGTCAGATGATCGCGAAAAAAGAATCATGAAATTTAATCAGTCATGAGATAATCGGCCCACGAAGGTCCTGAATAGTTTACGAAATTTGCAACTTTTGTGATCTGTAGCGATAAGAAAATTTTCATTAGTGATTTTCTGCAAGTAAAGGTATTGTAAAGCCCTAATTGTTTCGGATTGTGTTTCCACTATTTTGAGGAAGGCTTGTGTTAATACTATTTTTCAAAGCAATCTTGAATATTTTTCAGATGAAAAAGATACATATTTAAACGTTAATGAATACTATATATGTGTATACATATCTTCATTTTTCTACATAAAATGACATACACAATATCTAATACAATACTAACATACAAATTCTACATATTAAAGATATAATTGTAGACTTCTTTTACAATATTTGTATTAAAATATGGATAGATAATCTTTCATTTTGGGTCGGGTTGGCTTTCAACGGAAATCTGTTTAGTGGTTTTCGTATTTACATGAAATGACAGTCCTGTGTCAGGATAGGTTGCCGTATTTTCTTCGTTGCGACTGAGGTACACTTTAAGTTTTCCGGATTGCACTTTATCTCTAAGTCCTGAATATTTTTCAAATGAAAAACTATAGATTTGACTATTAATGGTGGCCCATAGTAATAACCTATGTGGTCATTGTTGTGCATAAGACATAAAATTATAGACTACTTAATTATAAACGTTAAAATATGTAGTAATTTACTTTTACCTTTGTTTTGGTGGAAATCTGTCTGTTTTGGGGTTGAAGCAATTGTTTTGACGCGCGCGCGCAGGCTCTATTCCTAGGCGTTGAAGAATTTTGAGAGTGTACCATATATAATATGACTTAATAAAGCAAATAATTGAATAATTCGATAACATTGCAATGATTGCAGTAAATATAATGTGACACTAATAATCCAAAAAAGTAAAATAGTCGGATAATTACGATCTTGAATTATACTCGCCCATTCAACCCCCCCCCCATCCCCCCAAAAAACAACTATCTGAAAAAACTCTACCCCTGAATTTTTAGACATGAGGGGGCTAGTTTTCCTATGATCAAGTTGTACACAGCTGAGAAGCAATTGATATAAACAATTAAATTTAAAAAATCAAAAAACCCGACTGCGAAATAATTATTTCTCATCAATGTGAAACATTTTTTTTTCAATTCCTACTATTAGTTCACACTCTCGCTATATATATCTTGTTCCAATTTTCAATCGCTAATAAAATACTTATTATTCATCCAATCAAGCTCAAATAAATTTTTTTAAACTTGTAGTGGATGACACTTGATGTTAATCCAATTTTTTTCAAATATTAATTCATTAATTGAATTAAATTGATTAATTTTCAATAATCGAGAGAGCCCCCCCCCCCCCCCCATCTTGATCAAGGTTTTTTAAGACCGAGAGAGCCCTCTTCTTGATCAAGGCATTTTAAGCGCCACTCAAAAGGAAAGAAGAATGGGAGAAAAAAAATTCTCTTATTGACCTAAGTAGGAATTGACTTAAAATATTTTTTTTTATATTACTTGTTTATATTACTTACCTATTTTTTTTATTTACTTGTATTGATGACTTTTAAGTTGTGTTTAACTGTTAGTTTTTATCTATAAACACTGTTTTGATGAGGTCTATAGATGTCTATGATGGTTAGAGTTGCAGTAATGCTAGAGATCCACAATACATACACAACTTCCAGGTTGTATAACATTTTAACGGAACTTCTGACTGTAAAATAGTCAATGAAACATCGTCTTCATTTTGAAAACCTATCCAATGTCCACCACTCAATAGGGTGCGTAATTTTTTTTTTCGTCCCTACCGCTATTTTGTATTTTACGGCCGCCATTTTGAATTTATAAAAACAAAGCCTAGCCTATAAACATCGGGCCTTTAAGAAAAATCGATAGAGACCTCATTCATTAAAATCCATCCAGCCGTTAGGATGTTTCGAGGGTATAAAGAAATCCACATACACAGATACGCGTGAAACACATAACCCTTCTTTTCAGTCGGGTAAGAAGAAAATATCTCTCATGTATTTTTTTTTTTAATTAGCCAAAGTATGATATATATCTCACCTTAAGAAAGTTCAAATAGGAATTTTTTTTGATAATTATTAATTTTTATGCATAAAGCATTTATTTAATGCATATGTTTTTATCGCAATCAAATACGATAAATTATGTTAGCGTTTTTTAAATTTTTGTTTGCGTCTGACAATTGATGGTCGATAAAATTTTCTGAAAAATCAAATTCCTTAAGGCGAGGTGCTATTGCCTTCCCAGTCCCCCTCAAATGGCGCCCCTGTTTCAGCGAGCACTTGGTAGAAGGTGAGTTTAAAATGAAGATACGATTTTTTTTTCCAATGGGGGATTGGTAAGGCTTGTTAAGTTTCTTGTTCAGAAAGCTCGAAAATTTAAACTTAATTGCAGGGATATTTCGTCGTTATAAAATAATGGTTAGCGTTTTAACAATTATAGAATAACTAGAAAGGTAGCCCGTCAAAAATGACGGAAATTTAGATATAAAGATATATACAACTCATGTGCAAGAATATGAGTTTTCTCATTTGTTCCGCAGTGATAGATGAAAATAACACATTTTAAGAACGAAACACATTTATGAAAAACTGTGTACAGTAGAAGACCACTAATCTGCACAATTCCAAGTTTTCTGCAGATTTTTGCGGTCATGTCTATTCAGTCTTTGTTTACATTTTTTTTTAATTCATATATTGGACAATTTAGATTATTAAGCC
This sequence comes from Maratus speciosus, assembly GCA_963932465.1. Classification (NCBI taxonomy): domain Eukaryota; kingdom Metazoa; phylum Arthropoda; class Arachnida; order Araneae; family Salticidae; genus Maratus; species Maratus speciosus. The sequence continues at coordinate 150,651,676 of OZ010793.1, read as the reverse complement.
TTAAAAATAAATAAATTACACACTTGAAGTAAGGTAAAAACTATTAAATTATCGTATTCGATTTCATAAAATGGTATTATATGGTATTATATGTGTGTGCTTCACTATTTTGGTTACGACTTTGGCGAAATTGGCTGCAACTTGTCATAATTCTAATAGTGTGGGCCTCTATAACAAAAAAGTAACCAGTTTTTAGTAAAATTTCTGATATAAAGTAGTTTTCAAAAACTTGTGTAAAATTGCAGGCCGTTCTCATGTTATGCCAGTCCTGGGAATAATATTTCTAACACTGAAGAGTTTCCATGTATATGTGGAATTTAGAAAAGCTTCTCCAAAAGAAAGTTCCTGAAATGACATTGTAATTCCTCTAACTTCAAAGTTTAATCGGGCCCTGATGTTGTTTACTGAAATCTAATAAATACAGTTATTTTGACTATTACAACAGAATTAAACAGCTAAACTTATTTAACTTAAACTCGCTGTTACTTCCCGATGTTATTTTTTAGTATTAAGAAAGAAAATTATTTAAATTTTTCAAATCATGCACATTTATAATTTTTTTCCGTCTTTAATAACTAAATAATGAAAAAATATGCTTTTGTTCTGATCTCATAAATACGACAATAAAATAATGTAACTAAGAGACATTGCAAAATTAAATCTTTGTGATTTCAAACCATAAACAAATGATACCGCCACCATTTTACATATTATGACGTCATTAGAATATTGTCCATTGATTGTTGGAGAACTTACTTTGTGAATGATTACCTCAATGATTTAATATTTTTTACGGTTCACGATGAATGAATCACTTGTGTTTGTTTAGGTTTATGGAATGAGATATTAAGCTCTGAACCCAATTTCAATTAAAGTTATCCAAAGATATATGTATTTTTAATCGAAATTAAAAACAATGCTTTAATCTCGAAATAAAATGTTTTAGTTTGTATAATTGGTTATTTCTGTTAATTATTTATTTAGGCACTTTTCCATTATAGCGCATTTTTAAAAAAAAGCTTGGCGTAATTCGGGCATCAGAAAGTGAGATATGTTGCCAAAATATACAGCTATGAAAACAAATCTAATGAACTTTTATTTTTGTTTATATATGCACTTATATACATAAAAAAATCGTTTCTAAATATATATAATATTTTTTTATATACAAATTACGGCACAGATTTCAGATATGAACCGGGATACCTATGGCGCTAAAAATGGTGTTATTTTGCCGGCTATTGTTTTTTATTTATTAATAAATTGTTTAGGCATAGATGTCATATTCGCTCCATATTGGCGCGATTTTTTTCCGACGCCGATTTGGCGAAAACATCAACAGCATAAGCAACAACATCCGGGTTACCATATGAAGCAAAATAACGACACTTTGGCGCTGGTTAAGTATACATTGCGTATATGACATTGGCGTCAGAAAAAAATCGCGCCAATATGGGGCGAATATGACCATCTGTGCCATTGTTTATTTACTTTTATTTTCTGTTTTTAAATTATATAAACTGTTTTGTTCTATAGTTATTATTCAAACTTTTATTTATTTATAGTTATTTCCTTTTCAAAATGATAGCAAATAATTTAAAAATATATAAGTAACTGGTATTCGAAAGCGAGATTTCTGCCGAATTGGCGTCAGAGAAAAATCACGCCAACCCCGATGCGTATATCACAACTGTGCAAAAAATACTTCTGTTTCTTTATAAAAATGGATAAATAGTTTTTTTTTTACATTAAATAAATTGTATACATATGGAAAAAATTGCTTGTGAGTATGAAGCACTAAATAGGTTGTCAGAAAATACGTTGGCAAACTTCTTTCTCGCCAAGAAACTTTTCTCCGAAGTATTGTACATACATAAGTAATGATTGCTAGAAATGCATTTTTAATTATGATATGCGCTTTTATGTTTCACTACATTTATGCATACTATACCATGTGTATAAATGCTACAGTTCATATGCAGGGCTACACAAAAGAATTCGTAAGGGTTCCTGAGTTTGAGAATAAATTGCTTAAAGGTGGTTTTTAAAGGAGTTATGCAGTTTTACGCTGAACTGCATTTAGATTACTAAGAAATGTTTGTAGAATATAGATAAAATGATATACAGGGTCACGCAAAGAATTGGATACATAACCGTCTATGGATGATAATATCTGGAAATATGATTTCAGTAGCTTTAAGAGTAGCTTAAATTAAATTTTAGCTAAATAGTGGCATGTAATAACGGTACTATTGCTATGGACGGTAACTGCTGAAATCAATTTTTTTTTAAAATTATGCGTTTTCTAAAATGTTTACTTAGTTATCTTATTTACCTTATTTCCCTAAATAACGAAGTTTTTTTAAAGCATTCAGGATGTGTTGGTAAGTGTTTCATATTCTATGCTTAACGCATGATTTTTCTTTCTTCTTTAGTCTTATTTTGCATTTATTTTATTCTTAATTTTTAGTCTTATACTGCTTTATAGAAACTTTGGCACAGTTGTCATATATACCCCATATTGGAGCGATTTTTTCCGACGCCAATTTGGCGAAAACATCAACAGCATAAACAACAGCATCCGGGTTACCATATCAAGCAAAATAACGACACTTTGATGACAGTTAAGTACCCGTTGTGTATATGACATCTGTGCCGAAACTTTAATATTTAATGTTTAAACTCTTCGCTCCACTCACCTTGCATATAGTATAAACTATAACACAGATAGCGCAAAATAATAGACAGTTTGATACTTTTCCACTGTAGGGGCTTTGGCATTTTTAAAGAAAAGTTTGGTGTAATTTGCGCATCAGAAAGTGAGATTTGGGTACTTTTCAGTTATGCGGATACCATTGTCGCCAAGCGTAATAGTTGGCGCAAAATGAAAGTCACGTGAATTAAGGCATTTGAAAAATAAAAGAAAAAATATTGTCGTACTAAAGTGAGCATTTAAAAAATATAACATTTGAAAATTCCAGACTTTTACGAACTATTTCATTAAATCACAAATATATACTTAAAATAATTCAACAAATAACTGTTATAAAATAAAGCAATAAAATAAAACTCATATTAAACTGCTGGCATAAAATTACAAATATCTTTTAGCATTTTGAAATAATTGGCGCATTAGCATACATGGTACTTTTCCGTTATATGGACAGCATGCTAAAATGTATGCTAATGCGCCAATTATTTCAACCTTGATCGTAGATTTTTATTGTAAACCATGCGAAACATTGTGATTTGTTATTTATGAAACGTGAATCACGTGAATGATTATTGTTTAACCTTAACCTTGGAAAGCTTTTTAATCTGCTATTAATCGAATTAAAAATGCTTTTTTTATATAAAGTTGTAGTTTACTTTTACTGCTGATGCTGAGATGGATTTTATCATTTGGCAATTACCAGATGATGAGAAAGTTGTGATAAAACAGTTTGGAACAGATGTCATATTCGCCCCATATTGGCGCGATTTTTTTCGGTTGCCAATTTGGCGACAACATTAACTGCATAAACAACATAATCCGGGTTACTACATCAAGCCCTTTAGCGCAAGTTAAGTACCCGTTGCCTATATGATATTGGCGACAGAAAAAAATCGCGCCAATATGGGGCGAATATGACATCTGTACCAACAGGTTCAGGAATTTGGAATTCTGCATAATAAAAGATTGTGTTCAAAAAATCATGAAATGAAATTATGGTTGAGTTCTGGAAATCCGAAATTGGGTTGTAGCTTACGATCATGCGAAGAAAGCGTAGAAATACGACAAAAAACTTGGTTTAAAGGATCGCGGGTGACTTTTCTTAATGCTTTGAGGTTTATATATTTATCGTGCAGAGTTGACATCGATTGAGTTTTGTGAGCTGCAACTTGATATGCACCACAACACAACAGTGGAATGGAATAGTTATTCGAGAGAAGTTTGTGCAAATGCTTTATGTTCTCGACCAAATAGAAAAATCGGTGGACCAAATAAAATTATAGAAGTAGATGAAAGTCATGTATTATTTATACAGATTGTTGGAAAGGATATAAAACAGATGAATTGCTAAGTGCTGGTTATGATCATTTCACAGTAAATCACAAATACAATTTTGTCGACCCTAATACTGGATGTCATACTCCAAATGTTGAAAGATTATGGGACATCGCAAAATGGCGCAACAAAAGACATCGGGAAGCTTTTCGTCATCATTTAGAGTCGTATCTCATAGATTTTATGTGGCTACGCCTTCATTCAAAAAATGAAATGTTTACTGCAATGCTGAAAGATATTTATAATTTTATGGCAGCAGTTTAATATGATTTTTTATTTTATTACTTTATAGTATAACAGTTATTTGTTCATTTATTTTAAGTATATATTTGTGATTTAATAAAATAGTTCGTAAAAGTTTGTAATTTTCAAATGTTATATTTTTAAAATGCCCACTTTACTATCGAGAATGTTTTTTCTTTTATTTTTCAAATGTTTCAATTCACCTTATTTTCATTTTGCGCCAACTATTGCGCTTGGCGACAATGCTGTCCGTATAATGGAAAAGTACCGCATACATTTTGGCATGGTGTCCGTATAACGGAAAAATATTGAGGATTGTTGTCAAATCATATAAACAGCTATGAAAACAAACTTGATGAGTGTTTTTTTTTATATGTTTATTTTATATGTATATTATTCATGTTTTTATGTACAAATTACGGAACAGATATCATATTCGCCCCATATTGGCGCGAATTTTTTCTGTCGCCAATATCTTATAGGCAACAGGTACTTAACTTGCGCCAAAGTGTCGTTATTTTACTTGATGTGGTAACCCGGATCATGTTGTTTACGCAGTTGATGTTTCCGCCAAATTGGCAACCGAAAAGAATCGCGCCAATATGGGGCGAATATGACATCTGTACCCAAATTACATCTGTTTCTGTATAAAATTAGAGAAACGGCTTTTTTAATCGTATAAATAAATCGTATAAATATCGAAAAAAAATGCATGTGAATATAAAGTGAAACAGTGCATAGGTTCCGGGAAAATGTTGCCAAATTTCTTTTTTCGCCAAGGCACTTATACTGGAAAAGTACCTAAAGCACATTAAAATCGCGCAGTTAGGAGCTCACACAGTACAACGTCGTCTATTGGCGGTTATTTTATTAGTAGCATCGGGAGGAAGATGTAAAGATGTACTTTAATTTCTCACCCATAGATTTTGAAAAAATATCTTAAAAGAGCGGAGTTTAAATTAAATTTTGGTGACCTCCTTTATGAAAGATTAATAGTTATAAATGGGAATTTCACCAAATCAGCCAGCTATTGCCAAGTTGGCCAACATTTGGCGCTACTGTGGTAACCCTGCATTAGTACTTTTCAACAATTACTCATTTCAATGAGGTGGTCCTACCGGAATCGTGAGGGACACACAGAGACTTGGATTTTATATAAATAGATAGAGGATGAAAATTATGACAAATTAGAAATTTTTAATAAGACATAATTTGATTATTAGATGCAAAATATGAATATTATATTTTTTATTAAGTTTGAGAAGAAATGTTTGCTTTTTTTTAATAAAATCGATTTTTTTAATTTGACTGAACTACTATATACTTTGTAAATGTGTTCGTTTAGAATATATTTTGCATGCAAATATATTTCTTTAATACTAAATGAATTGCGAATAAATTTAAATGAATGAGAAAATTGCTACTTTATTATATTCGGAAGCATTATTTTTGTTTGTTTGTTTTCAAATATAGTAGGAATTTTAATTTATTGAATTTTCTGTTTTTCATTTAAAAAATAAGTTCGAACTTTTTTATGAATACAGCCAATACGCATGCGTGCAAGGAATTTTTCCTTCTTTTTCAGGCCTCAGGGAAGAATTAACGGGAAAAGCATGTTTTCTAGGCGTACGGAAATTATTTGTTTAAAAATTATTATTATAATAGAATAATATACGAATAATTTAGTGTATAAAGACGAATATTTCTGACAGCGTTTTTTAAAGAGGCTTTAATTTCAGCCGTTAACTAAAAACTTTATTGTTTCTTCTTATTTAGTGTAAACAAAAAACTGGAAAATGAATACTTTACTGAATATTTAATACGTGATTTATCACACTGCTAACTAAGCTTAGAACCAACTGAATGAGAAATGTCCAAGCCGGGAATTGAACCCGAAACCCTTGGAATAGCGCTCCAAGTGCTCCACCATTTAAGCTACGAGGACGATACCCAGCTTAGCATCTCTCACTCATATATGTTGGTAGGGCTGCAACTGCAGCACAAGATGAAACAGTCTTCATGAGCGTACAATAATGCGGCGAAACATGAGACAAGTAACCCAGCATCGGTGAACATATATATAATTTTTAATTAATTTTTCAATTAATTTTCAGCAGTGAAATTACGCTTGAAATTATTGAATATTTAATACGTGAATTATCACATTGCTAACTAAGCGTTGAACCAACTGAGTGAAAAATGCCCAAGCCGGGAAAGCCAAATGAATACTGCACCATCTTGTGCTGCAGTTCCAGCCTTACCAACATACAGTGAAACTTCCCTGTGCGACCACCTCCATTAAGCGACCACCTCCCTGAACGACCATTTTTTCATGGAGCAAAATTTATTCCCATACGCTCAATACTATTTTTACCTCCATTCAGAGACCATCTTATTTGGACTCCCTCCATGAGCGACCCATTTCTTTGAAGAAAATGAAACAAATTCCGTTTTTTCCTGGTCGCTTGAAGAAGGTTTTATTACAAAAATAATTCCGGAAAGCGCATTATTCATCAAAATTCTAAACTAAGTTCAGAATTTTTTTTTTTATTCCAACATCTTTTATGTGTTTAAACCCCTTTGTGCCTTTTTAGCCAATGAATTTAACTCAGATGACAAATTAATAATGACGGTCAATAAACTCCTCTGCCCTATTCTGTCAGGAAACTCTCAAAGAAATACTAGATTAATTAATGAAATCGTCATGATTTGTTCCCGTCCAAAAAAAAATTGCTTCTATTTACTGAACTTCGAAAGGACTTGGAAATAAAAGTTATAAAAGATAAAACCGTAAAATGAAAGCAAACATCAATGTATTCGTTTTTAAAAGTCTGCAGTGATTAACTTATGTAATTAACTTTTGTTTTTATGCTTAAATTTTCATATTTTCTCCTAATGTGAAAAATAAATTTTAGTAACATTAATTGTTACCTTTTTCCAACAATTAAAATCTAGATTTAAACATGACCTCCATTAAGAGACCACTTCTCGGAGCGACCAATTTTTATTGGAAAGGAACGTGGTCGCTTTAGGGAGGTTTTACTGCATATGAGTGAGAGATGCTAAGCTGGTTATAGTCCTCGTAGCTTAAATAGTAGAGCACTTGGAGCGCTATTCCAAGGGTTCCGGGTTCAATTCCCGGCTTGGACATTTTTCACTATGTTCGTTCTACGCTTAGTTAGCAATGTGATAAATAACGTATTAAATGTTCAATAATTGTTCAAGAGTAATTTCGCTGCTAAAAATTAATTAAAATTTATATAATACTTTACTGTTAAGGTATCGATTAGTTGTTAGCGGTGACAGCCTAGGAATGATTACCCCGGGGCCAAACTCCCAACAGTAAAACCGAATAGAAATTTTCAGCTTTTTTTATGACAGAAAGTCTTAAGGAGTAAGTTCGTAAAGTTAGCCGCAAATTTCTAATAAAAGTTACCAGAGAAAGTTTGCTTTAATGGTAATCAGTTCCTGGTGCCCAAGACATGCGTGGAGCTTACCGCTAAAAATTTCGAAATGATTAATGTTTCGAAATTATCAATGAATCCATTATTTACTCATTCTACAGTTTTCCTTTTCTGTTATTTACTTTCTTCTATCTACAAATAAGTACTGGATTCGTGAAAAATATCGACTTCCGGTTTTTAACATATATATATGAGGCATTTTCACAATCATTTGACTTTTCTATATTTTTCTGTCCCTGAATAATAATTTTTATTTTAGTACATATTCTGGGAGTTTTGGTATTTCTTATACTGGAAAACATCCCAATGCATGACTGCATAGCACTATTAACGAGAAAAATAAGTTTTGAACGATGTTAGGGGTCCAAATATACCACGAAATTCCTGTACAGTTCCGTGTCCCTGATGCTGATTTTTAAGTTTGGAGCTGTCTGTATAAAGTTGTTTCAATAAAAGTAATTCGAAGTAATTTTTTTCCGAAACTGGGACTATTATTTTATATAAATATGTAGCAAAAAATTAACCTGCATATATTTTTACGGTTATTATTATATTTTTAACTCTGTCCCTGGGTTTTAGATTCCTTACCGTCCTTCTTTCTAAAATTATAGAGAAAATCACTTCAGATGCAGCCACAGAATTTTTTTCAACTTTTTTCTCGTGCAGAAGTACGCTAGAGAAAGAATAGCTAAAATTCTTTGACAGGAAATTTACTACAGAATTTAAATCAGCATTTAAATATCAATTTCAAGCGTCGTGGCTTTATTGGTAGTCTTACCGTACCCAAGATTTATTCCTGCACTTTTAGAGGTAAATTAATTTTTTTTAAATTTAATCCAATGTAAATAACTGTTTCTAAAAATCAATGAACATTGTGACTATCACTTAGTCCTAACATGATTTGCCTAAAAATAGGTCGTAATTTTCCTTACAGTCCCATCCTTACCATCCTTTTTTTTTTTACCTTCGGTACCTTTTTTCCTACACCGTCCCATTTCTTTTCTTTCCGACCCTTCTTAACAACCCTTTAAGACAATTTTATACCAAAATTTTGTAGTAAAAATACTACTTTGGTATTATATCTTATTTGAATGCCCTACGGGTACTATGCAAATTCATTATAAGCAAATATTTAGAAGAAAGCGAAAAGTTATAGTGGTAAAATGCTAAGGAAAATTAAACTCGCAAGTTAAACAAAAAAAAAATTCGCTGCTGACCATTTTTTCTTTATTTTGAATCATTGAAGCATTCGTCTATAAGTTGAAATGTTATTTTAGTAAGTTTAATTTCACCAGATTTTTATTCCTGAAAAGTTAAAAGATTGTGAAATGCCTCATATATACGTTTTAAAAAGTCTTGAACACGATTTCGATTCTATTAGAAAATGTTTGTCCGTGAGTCTGTCTGTCCGTGTCTCTGTTTGCCTGCCTGTATCTGACACAAATTTTTCAGGGTGCTCTATCTCAGAAAACAATCCACGGAGTTTAATCAAACTTGATATGCAGTTAGACCCGACACCCCTTGCTGCTGATTAGAGATTAGTATAAAACGTTCAAAAGGTGGCGCTGCTATGATGTATTTTTCACGACTTCAGTGGTAGTTATAGCTCAATAACTAATGCAAGGAATTTCATCAAACTTTATATTCTGTTATCTTTGACATAAACAGATGCTGATTAGGTTTTAGTGTAAATTTCCCAACAGATGTCGCTACTGCACTGCATTTTTCACGATTTCTGCCATAGCTATTATCAGTAATTAACACGCGGAGTTTCATCAAACTTTATATTCTGCTATATCTTGACATAAATTGATGCTGATTTGGTTTTGGTGTAAATCGCGCAACAGGTGCTGCTTCTTTGCAGTGTTTATCTGATTTCCACGATATAGCTATATCTTAACAAGTCGGAAATTGAACGTCAAACGCGGCAAATGAGGTGCGTTCGTACTATAGCTAGTTTATAAATATTTTTTGCAGCGCATATTGTACTGAATGTATATTTTAGTGCACTTCAATAAGTGCATATCAATTTCATCCTGTTCGAAAGGCTGTAACATCATTAAAATGCACTTGAAATAATTTTTTCCCATTGGCCGTAATGTAACGGCAAAATTTTGACTGTCCCTGTAATTAAACTATAAATTCAATTTTCATAAAATTTGAAATATCTTGACAAAATATTACAACAATTATATATTTAAAATTTCAGACCATTCGGTTGTCTAGTTTTTGCTCTGTTATATGAGGACGGACGGACTGAACGATGACTATAGGTGCTACGTATTTACATAATTACGAATGCACCTAAAAACTAATGCACGGAATTTCACCACACTTCATATTTTGTTAGACCTGGACGTAAATAGACCCTTAGGGTTCTGCTACCTTTTCCTCGCGAATCCCCGCCCAGGTACCACAGGCTAAAAAAACCGCTGATTTGCTTTGTTTTAAAAAATATTACCCAATTACTGAAGATTGAATGATATTATCCGGATCAGTTGCGATCTTCTGTAATCGGGTTGATATAATTTTTTTGTCTCTACCGCAGACCGGGCTCTTGCCCGCCGGCCGGTCGGGGTGCCTTGCTTAAGGGAGTCCGGGACACATTTTCAAAACTTTTTTATTTATTGAGTTAAAATTTTGAAATTTTTTGTGATAGTTAACCACATCATTTGTAAACAAAATTGCATGATAAAACTTCTCATAATTTTTTTTTAATTTAAAATTTAAATTTTTTAAAAAAAGTGGGGTAGTTTAAAATCGTTATAACTCGAAATATTATTTATAGAATTTCAATTTTCCTTCATTTAAATAAACAGAAGTATATAAGTTTTAATTTAGATTCAGCATTTTAAAAAGTTTTAATTTAAAAAAAAAATTAAAAATATTTAAAGTAAAAATTAGAAAAAATGATGTAACTTTTTTTTAAAATCATATTTTCAAAAGTAATATATATTTTTTAATTTGCTGAGTCTAAATTAAAGTAAAGCTATTGAAAAAGATATGTTCCAAGTTTGAACCATTTATCTGTTGCTGTTCTTGTTTTATAACAATTTAAATATGAGCAATGGTGAAAAAACTCATCATGAAGAAAAACGCAATTTCACAAGAAGTCGTTTCCTTGACAACCATAGCTTGAAAAGTAGATTTTGGAAGCAAACCAAAACGAAAAAATTAATATTTCCTGTTCTAATTAAGATAGAAACATGATTTAAACATCATTTTAAGCAGAAAACGGCAGAGAAATTTTTAATCCGATAATTTTTATTTATTTTTTTTTTGAAAATTTGAAGATTTTTTTGTCCCGGACCCCCTTAATGAATTATGTACATGACAGATGGTAGAAATTCGCCTGATCATCGCATAGGGATGATCTACTTGATAAATTGTCTTTCCCTTTGATAGGGACATTTTTCGTTCCCAGGCTATATTTATCATCGTCACGATAGCTAAACTCTTTTCATGATTAAGTAAGATCATTAACACCCATGTTAAAATCAGCTTCAATTAAATGTGTGAGAGAAAAATGTCACTGCCTCCAGGACTTTTATAACATCTGGAACAAATGTTTTCTTTTAGACGCTACTCGAAAATCTCTTCAAATATAGCGTTTTAAATATAACGCAATTTTCACCATAAAATGCTTTTTGCATGTAATAATTAAATTATTTTAAAGTTTCATTTCTTTTTTAATAATCACGTGTAAATCTTATTTTCAGTATAAAAATGTTTGGAAATAGAACTATATTGGCTTTTATGTTTAAAGTGGGGTAAAAAAGTTACTTCAAACTATCATATTAAATCTCTATTTAGATAATGCATTTTTAATTTTTAAAAATCTTTAAAGATAAGGCAAATTAAAAAAATAATAAGATTTGACATTTCGTGCCACAGTCCAGTCAAGTTACGATTTGGAATATTTTACACAAAAAATTAGCTTGCAAAAGGTAGTTATATTGCTGTGCATAATTTTTTATCCTATAAAACTTATGTAACGGAATTATCAACTATCTAGACCGATGTCAACTTTAAATTTCGCTTGAAATAATTTTTGGATTTAAAAACTATCCGTTTTAATGTGTTTACGATATATTTCTATACAGGGTGATTCTAAATTCATGGTATAAACTCATGGTATAAAAAGGTTGGTACAGAACACTGTAACAATCATTTATTATATAGGAATGTAGGGGCGCAAGTGACGCGTTGAGGTACAAACACCAGGGGGCCGATATGGCCCTTTTTTATTTCAAAATTCATCATTCATATCAGATAATCCCTATGCTATTCTTTTCATTATCTAAGACAGATGTTTCATGATTACATAAAGAAAAAATTCTTCTTTGAAAATTTCCGGTATGAAATCGAAATTTTTGAATTTTAAAAATCTCCAATTCTATTTCTTTTCATGTATTTCCAGTCTTTGACAGATTTGCCAGTTTTGCGGTGCTTTTTTTTTTTTTTTTTCAATTTGAAAATTTCGTTTTCATACCGGAAATTTTCAAAGAAGAATTTTTCTTTATGTAATCGTGAAATTTCTGTCTTAAATAAAGAAAAGTATAGTACAGTAGAGCGCCGATTATCCGAACAAGTCGGGACCGACCCTAGTTCGGTTAAGCAAAAGTTCGGATAAATGGACAGACAATTTAAGGGATATTCCTGACAATACTAAAACCTTCACACGTTATCTAAGCTTAGGACTGGCAACACCTGTTAGTGCTGGCATGTTTAATTATTTTTTTTCTCTTTTTTTCATTTTCTGAACTCCAGAGATTATAATTTAAGCAAAAAAGCTTTTGATTGTTGCTTTCTACAACGAAGACATTCTTTTCAATGCTATATCATATCTCTAATTCTTCTTAAATACGTTAGTTGAATAGGATGAACGTTCTTCTACCGTTCGAGCCATTTCATAGCTGTTTCCAAACATTCAAAGTCTTCATTATGTGATATACCTGTGTTATTTACAGAGCATTCGTTTTCATTTTCTTCAATTTCGAATCTCATTCACAATCTCATCATTTCAAATATGATATCCAGGGTCATGTACTTCACTATTTAACTACTTGTTCATTACATTTTCTTCATAACTTAGGATTCTTCCTATCTCCTTTATTGTTTTACATTCCTCATTTTCTGATCCACTATCAGTTTTTTTCTTTGTTTAAAATTTTATTTAAAAAAAATGGATAATTGAGAGTTCGGTAAAAAAAAGGGGGGGGAAAGAAATAGGTTGTTTGGACAACTGGAATTTCGGTTTAAAAAATTTCTTGAGAGAAATAGGCTGTTTGGATAATTGGAAGTTCGGTTAATTGGAGTTCCGATAATCGGCGCTCTACTGTATAGGAATTTTCTGGTATGAATCAGAAATTTTGAAACAAAAGAGGGCCAAATTGGACTCTGGTGTTTGTACCACACTGAGTCACTTGCGCCCATACATTCCTATAGAATAAATGATTGTTACAGTCTCCTGTACCAATCCTTAAAGTTTGTACCATGAATTTAGAATCCCCCTGAATAAAACTACCAATTTTAATCTTTTATATGCAATAGTTTTTTAAGTATAAGCCGAGAAAATGAAAAGGTCTCATTAAATTCAACTATAGCAGCAACAGCATTTTTTTTTTTTTTTTTTTTTTAGAATAGAGATTCTTATCATCAGATGTATTTTAAATTTAGGTGATACAAGAGTCGATCAGCATACTCTACTGATGATTTTCCAAACCCTCTTCCTTAGAGAGCATAATCGCATTGCCACTGCACTAAAACAATTAAATCCTCACTGGGATGATGAGAAGTTATATCAAGAGGCCAGGTATTTCTATTTTCAATTTGGGCTACTAAGAAATGATATTTTGTGTATACAAGGTGTTTCACTACCAGACCGACAAACTTGCAGGAGGTGTAGGGGGCACAGAGACGAATCGGAATCACATGGCAATGCAGGATCGAAACTGCAATCCTAAAGAGTTACAGGGTTGTTAGCTGTTGAATCACAGTGATAGCAAATTGACATTTTAAGACAATAAGCTTAAAATAGTCATGATTTTCCTGATAATGAAGTTCCACGAAGTTCATCGAAGACTTTTTATTCCTGCATCTTTGTTTATCCTCAAGCTTATCAGAGGTAGTAGGTGCGTTTTGAAATGACTTTTTTTGCTACCGAGAACGTCCGACCGATGCACGGCGTATTTTCAAACCTCCGAGATTCAATGCGGTGCCCACGTTAGGAAAGTTTGGGCAACTTCATTATGGGAAAGTCATGGCTTATTTTAAGCTTATGGTCATTAAATGTCAATTTTCGATCACGATGATTCAGCCCCTAACAACCCCTCTACCTCGTTAGGATTACATTTCCGACCCTGCATTGCTATGTGATTCCGAGTCGTCTATGTGTCCCCTAAACCTCCTGCAAGTTTGACGGTCTGGTTGTGAAACACCCTATACTAAGGAAGGTGTCCTAAAATGATCCCCTTAAGGCAGCGATTTCCAACCTGGGGTACGCGTACCCCTGTTAGTACGTTACAGGCTTACTAGGGATAGGTGAAAATGCCTGCATTGCTATGTGATTCCGAGTCGTCTATGTGTCCCCTAAACCTCCTGCAAGTTTGAAGGTCTGGTTGTGAAACACCCTATACTAGGGAAGGTGTCCTAAATTGATCCGCTTAAGGCAGCGATTTCCAACCTGGGGTACGCGTACCCCTGTTAGTACGTGACAGGCTTACTAGGGATAGGTGAAAATAATATCGGTAATGGCCGACATCATAAAAATAGTTAGAAATGTCAATGTAATTTGTATCGATTAATTATATGGTTATGATAAGAAGATTACTAATGAAAAAAAGCATGATTGCTTCATCTAGTTGAGTGAAGGGGGAAAAGGGGGAGGGCGAGTTTATGAGAAATGGGGGGTACTCCTAAAATGAAAAGCCTAAGAAAGGGGTGTGAGAAAGAAAAAAGCTTGGGAAGCGCTGCCATAAGGGGAAAACTTGTGTAAAATAACATAACTGTTTAAATAAAAGTTTGGCATAATGCTAGTATGTTTTGCACTGTATTTTGCACTATAAACATGTTATAATAATATTTTAAACCCAAATTGAGTAATGAAAAAAATAGATTAGATTTTTAAAAAAATATCATTTTGAAAAAGTGTCAAAGGATCATTTTACTCTCATCAAAGGGCAGTTAAAAGAGCTCCAAAAAACTCGCGATAAATCAGAATTAAAATAATAAAACTTTATATAAATCACCATAAAATCAAAACAATCCACAGGATGCGTTTACTACTAGCCTTATACTTTAGATATGTAACTTCTGAAATGAAACAGATGTTAATTAGCAGCAAAAAATAGTCCCAAGAAATTTCTGACGAAGGTGTAAATATTTTGTTTGTTAACAATAAAATATACAAACTTGAAACCTTCGCCATTAAATGCGTATCGTTGTAGATCGATTCCACAACATAACTGCGTATCATTAAATGCTGGCTTCTAGCGTCAATATTAAGAAACATACGATATGTCATTTTACCTAAGTATGTCACTTTGGGACAGTTTTCCCTAACATTATGTTATTACTTAAATTCATATTTGATTTATCAAAAAGGTAACATGTTAGTGTAATATCATATTTTCATCTTCCCTTTTTTCATGATGTGTCATCACATCTATTCATTTTCTTAATGTTATCGGTTATATCACACTTTTAGCTATATCTAAATTTTATTTCGGCATACACGATACAATTTTAATCATTTTGACACTTAAGGAGTCGTGGACCTTTGAAAGTAAAAAAAAAAAAAAAAAAAAAAAACATTTTTTAAAAAGCTTATATTTAAATTGGATTCTTTAGGAACAATTTGAAACCCCATTCCAATATTCTCTTTAGAAGGAACGTTATTGCCAATACAATTTGAACTCTCTCTGTATGATCAATAGTCCAATCAAATTAGAGTTTAAAGTGGAAAATTCTGGTGTAATTGTTTTTAGTGTCTTTCTTTATGTTTTTTGGTGTGCTAAACACGAATGTGAAGTTGTCCTACAAAATTTTTCTCGGCAAATATGAAAAATCATGAAAAAAATCACTAAAAATTGCAGTTTTTTTTGTGGTTTTGACATAACATGCAAAGTGAGCTTTTTACGCAAAAAGTGACCCTAAATTACAGACGAGAAAATTATCTATAATTCATGTTCTTATCATTTGCTTTTTGTACGACATATTGTTCGTAAGAGGCGTTAAAAAATAAACGAAAACAAGTAATTTTGGAAAATCTCAAAACACACATCCTTTTAGATCCTTTCTGTTCATAACACTACGAGTAAGCATTTCACTATATCCTATACGAGGCTCGGCGAACATTTTCAAGTGCGCGTGTCGAAAATTCACAAACAACATCTATCAACGATGTAACGTGCCAAACTTATACAAAAATAATTTTGAAGAGATAGATTGTTTATAGAAAACACTGGTTATAAAATCAGGTTGCAACTTATATGCATTAATAATTAACAATTAAAAAGTATTAAAAATCAAAATGCGATTTTTCTGTATACCAAAATCAGCCCTTAAATGAATGAATTTTTATTTCCTAAATAAAATTCATTTATGCGGTATGTATTGAAAAATGGAGAAAATACGAGTTTTTATTTCATTAATTTTTAACTTATTATTAATGCAACATTTCGGTTATAATTTTCCAAGTTGCTTTACGCAATGCACTAATAATATTTTGATGATATTTTTGCTGTCGTTCGTTGGATAGGAAAGGCTTTATATCTGGTTCATATTTTGTTATTTTTACAAATGCACATAGCTAAATTGGATTAATTTGCCATCTTATTGCAGTGACTGTCAAACGAAATTTATTGCAGTGACTGTCAAACGAAATTCAGTTGAAAACTACAAATTGTTAAATTCATATAGAAAAGCAAAATACATGTCGAAAACGCTGCGTAGCATCTCAGAAGAAAATTTTTTTATGATGTATTATTTCATGCATAATATAATTGCATCATTTGTAGTAGCCTGTCCGTGTGGAATAAAATTTTATTGGTCATAATAAAAATAAAAAATGGATTTTATATATATAACAATTAACAAATTTAATTTTTTCGAGTGCAAGAAAAATTATCCTACGTGCCAACTCTGGCACGCTTGCCATAGGTTCGCCAACCCTGTCCTATATGCTGAAAAGGGAGATAAAATTCTCTACAATTTATGTGTAATTTTTTAAGACCTTGAATAGTTATGAGAAACAATGACGAATGCACGAAATAGTCAGCGGTCTCTTTATTGCAAACATACAGGTTGAATGCATCTTTATACGTCTGCACAGATATGTAGAACGTTAACCTTAAGTTATATAGGTACAGCAAAAAGATAAACAGTGATTAATGATCGAGTAGTATGAAAACTGTTAAATGTTATACAGTATAATAAAATAGGTAGTTAAGTATTTTTTTTTTTTATACAACACTTAATGTTAAATGATTATTGACTTGAAATGAGACTCATCAAACTGAACCCTCTTGGCTAAAGGTTGCATGATTGCTGGAATCTCTTCCAATTCTTCTAAAACTAAAAAAAAATAGTTAAATATAATATTTATTTACGCACCTGGGAGCGAAAGAGACGTTTTCGTCCCGAGGGAGAAGATTGCTGTTCCAGTCGTAGACGAAGGCTTCAAGCACCTAAGGGTCGAAGCTTAGGCTCATGAGCAGCCCTGGTGCACATAGTATTTTTAAATACGATGAAACCAATTGTAATTAAGCTTGTAAGTAATGAGTCATACAACATTTTATCATAACTTGATTTTTACATTTTTTTTTGTCAGCCTTCTTTTACAACTCAAGTCATGAATAGGTTTCTTTTGGACCTCAATTTAGGAAACATATTAGCCTATTATATTATGAACCACCGTTTAAGAAAATAATTTATGCTTTAGTTCTAATTGTTTGAAAATTGAATAGTTATATAATTTGTTATTTTTACAAATGCACATAGCTAAATTGGATTAATTTGCCATCTTATTGCAGTGACTGTCAAACGAAATTTATTGCAGTGACTGTCAAACGAAATTCAGTTGAAAACTACAAATTGTTAAATTCATATAGAAAAGCAAAATACATGTCGAAAACGCTGCGTAGCATCTCAGAAGAAAATTTTTTAATGCTGTATTATTTCATGCGTAATATAATTGCATCATTTGTAGTAGCCTGTCCGTGTGGAATAAAATTTTATTGGTCATAATAAAAATAAAAAATTGATTTTATATATATGTCGTAGGCTAATTGGAGAATCCATCTCCCTTTTTCCAATTAGACTGATATTTTTCAGGCTTATTGCAAAGAGCCTAGAATGCGTTAGGCTAATTGAAAAATGACCACTTATTATCCGATCAGGGTGATATTCTTAGCTCACAGGCAATCAAAGCCTGAGAGCTTATCTGCCCGCCGATTCTGTATGTACGTGTGTACGTATGTACGTAACACGATAACGCTTGATAGAAATATCCGATTTACTTCAAATTTTTTTTCTAGGTTCATTCTGATAGGGTGCTTCCCTGATTAGTTTTTGGAGTTCATTAGTCAAGGATAAAGGGGGAAAAGGGGGGCTAGTCCCCCCCATTAATTTATATAAATGGGTTTTTCATGCAGAAATATACGATTTGCTCCAAATTTGGTATACCGGTTTGTGTTAAGGAGCTTCCCTGATTAGATATGGAAGCTCATTATTTAAGTATAAAGGGGGGAAAGGGGGGCTACCCCCCTTAATTTAGATATATCGGTCTTTCATGGTGAATTATTCGATTTGCTCTAAATTTGGTATAGCGGTTTATTAAGTTAAGGAGCTCCCTTGATTAGATTTGGAGGTTCATTAGTTACATATAAAGAGAGGAAAGGGGGGGCTATCCCCCCCTCCCCCCCGTAATTTAGATAAATGGGTTTTTCATGCAGAAATATGCGATTTGCAATAAATTTGGTATACCGGTTAATTATGTTAAGCAGCTTCCCTGATTACATTTGGAAGATCATTATTATGTATAAAGAGGGGAAAGGGGGCAATTGCCTCTCCCTTTAATTTAGATAAATGCGTTTTTCATGTAGAATTATTCGATTAGCTCAAATTTGGTATACTGGTTTATTATGTTAAGGAGATGGCTTGATTAGATTTGGAGGTTGATTAGTTAAATATAAAGGGAGAAAAGGCGGGGCTCCCCCCCCCCTTAATTTAGGTAAATGGGTTTTTAATGCAAAATTGTTCGATTTGCTCCAAATTTGGTATACCGGTTAATTATGTTAAGGAGCTTACCTGATTAGATTTGGGAGTTCATTAGTTAAGTATAAAGGAAGAAAAGGGGGGCTAGACCCCCCCCTCTTAATTTAGATAAATGGGTTTTTCATGCTGAGTTATTCGATCTGCTCCAAATTTCGTATAGCGTTTTATTATGTTAAGGAGCTTCCCTGATTAGATTTGGAGGTTCATTAGTTCAGTACCCTCATAGCATGCATGGTCACAGTGACGCCGTTGTGACGTCACTGTGAGTCACTGTGGTCACGTCACATCTGTGACCGAAATGCCACCACTCAGTGATGTCACATTGTGAATGAGATGTGAACTTCTTAGAAAACTTTAAAAAATTACAAAAAATCTTCAAAACATGTTGTTACTGTAAAATTTTATTTTTCTGGCAATAAAAAAGAATTGTTATGTCACTGCATGTAACGTAGGTCACGACACACTCACAAAAAAAAAAAATCCCCCCATATTGTAAGTCACAGTGTGAGAAAAATACGAACTTCAAAAATCTTTGAAAATGAAGAGAAATGTTTTAAAAAGGCCCGAGTTTCAGCGGCATAAGGAATGAAAATATATTAGTGGGTAGCAAGTAGTAAATTCAGACACGAAAAGATGGTGGAGGGGGGGGGGGGGGGGGCATATAAAGGAAAATGCACGGTACAAGTATCAACAAACTAGATTTTCATGCTATATTTTATCAATTTGATATCTAAGAGTGTGAAAGTATACTTTTTTCCTGATTTCAATTTTATCTAGCATTGCAATTTAATATAATAATCCTTCTCTTATTCTTATTATTATAAAAGTGTTTCTCGGAAAAATGGTACGTGCTGGAGCAATTTGGATAACATATTTAGAATTAGGAATATTAAATATATACACTTTACATATTTAGTTTGCAGGAAAGAAAAATTTTAATTTATTTTTACCGACCACTGGTATTCGAAACACTTTTGTGGCTTCAAACTAAAAAATTTCTATTATAGTTAAGTCTGCAGCTTTTAATGAGCACGTAGAAAGAATCTTCAGAGTTTAGTCATACATACATTTCTTGCTTTATAATTTCCATTCAAGTCATATTTTTTCCTGTTAGTGTACCTATTTTAAGTAACTATTTTTAAAAAAAATTCTACTTCTTTCAGACTTTTAAAATAAAATTAGCATTTTCCGAATAAAAAAAAAATAATACAAAATTTATGCAAAACCCATGATATAATTTATTATTCGTATTTCGAATTTGTGCTTTAGAGATATGACTCTAAAAAAAGTTATTTTACGAATTGTTTTATTCTAAAGGAAATTAACATGAAAAGAATGACGATTGACAAAGAAATTTTTTTTATCCTCGATATTTATTTATATATTTTTATTTTTTAGGAAGATATTTTGTATTTATTATGTGTGAAACAATCTTTACTTAGAAAAAGGGAGGGGGGGGGTTAAAACTGATAAAAAGAAAAGGTAAAATACATTGGAAAATTCTTCAAATACAAAAATTTAAATACAGACAGTCTCATAAAATGATTGCACGTATAAGTTCCATATCTGTTTATATAAAAGGAAATAAATTAACACCTGCCTCAAATCGTCTGCCACGATACCGCAGGGTAAACAGAGAACTTTTTGTTCTAACAGATGCGGTAAGTTACTAGTCTAAAATGTAAGCTTTTGCGTGTGCTTTTTTTAATGGCAGAAAAAGACGTCGCCATTTTCGGATACACACGGATATTAATAATTATTTTATGGAGCTCAAAAAGTAAGTCTTATTTAATTTAAATTGTTTATCCTGTTTTGTATATTTGGTGAGATGAGTTAAATAGTTTTATATTATACCTATAGAAAGAGACTGATCTGTGATTGTTTTTCAGATTAGAAATTAACATTATACTGAATGGGAAATGCCGATTTACATACTATAGTAGTGAAACTTTTGAAAGACTTTTTTTCATTGCTAATAATATTTTAAATTATTATTTAAAATCCTAAATCTTCATATCAATGTTTTCAGATTTAACATTTGCCAAAATTATAAAATAATAGGAATTCCTTGTAACATATTGAGAGATTTTTGAGAAATTGTTAAATCTAACAATACATTTAATTCATCTATTGTACTTTGTTGTTGTTTAATAGTACAATTATAAATACTAATTATATAGCGTTTTTCAAATTGGTATATTTATTTTTTTAAATTGTATGTAAGCACGTTTTTGCTGTTCGTGATTTTAACAAACATTTCATTGTAGACATTCAGAATTAGTTATTAAATTTTCTTCGATTGTAACTCATTTTCTACGTTTTTGATACACGTTCGATACTTCGCATTAAAAAATAAAATATGACAATTAAGCATTGAAATAAATTGTTTTTCATGCCTGATAACAAGTTTATAGATTAAACTGCTTTACTATACTTTTTAAAATTTGATATTTATAATATTTATAAAAAAATATTTATAATTTATGATATTTATAAAAGTTGATATTATACTGTTCATTAGCGATAATTGCTGAAAATGCATTTTTAATTATAATATGCGCTTTTATGATTCACTATATTTATGCATAGTATATGGTGTATATAAAAGCTATAATTCATATACAAGGCTACACAAAAGTATACGTAAGAGTTAAATGGTATGGGCGCAAATTGCTTAAAGGTGTTTTTTAGATGAGTTATGGATTTTTATGTTGAACTGCATTTAATTTACTAAGAAATGTTTGTAGAATATGGATAAAATGATACACAGGGTCACGCAAGGAAATGGATATATGGCCGTCTATAAATTATAATTTCTGGAAATGTGATTTCAGCAGTTTTAAGAGTGTTTTAATTTGAATTAAATTTTAACTAAATAGTGGCGTGTAATAAAGATTCTAAGTAAACTACAGGGTTGTACAAAAGTATGTTTTCATATATTAGTATAAATTGCTGAATGAGAATTTCAACCTGTTATGCGTTTTCTTGCTAAACTAAATTTTCACATTATATACTAGTATATATCAACCTACAGATTAAATACAGGACTATTCAAAAGAATTGGAAAACATATTTGGCTATGGACGGTAACTGCTGAAATCAGTTTTTGAAATGTTTTATGCTTTTTCTAAAATATTTACTTAGTTATCTTATTTACGTTATTTCCTTAAATTACGATGTCTAGTTAAAGCATTCAGGAAGCGTTGGAAAGTGCTTTATAATCTATGCTTAACGCATGATTTTTCTTACTTGTTTTTTCTATTTCCCAGGTCAGTCATTTCCTATAAATCATACCAAATCTATTTAGCTCATATTAACAAAATACAATATACACGGGAATAACAAATTTAAATAAATATGGCTTATCTTATTCTTCTTTAAATAGGAAATGTATTAATATCCGTTAGACTCCATGTTCGTATTTAATAAAATAATAACAAATCACAACACATAAAAACTTACACATTCTTAATATAAAGCTTGAACTCAAGATCAAGCTTAGAACTTAATAAAAAAGGATGCCAGTTGATAAGCATTGTTTTTTTCAGTGTAAAAATTAAAAGTATTTTAGAAGAATAGGACTCCAAAATAGCGATACATTGCTAAAAAGTACAGTAAAAAGATAATATTGTATATTTCAAACAAAACTTTATTTTAAAATTCATCACAGTGTTTATAACAAGAATCATCACAGTATTAATGCTTGGAAATTTTTCCAGAGAGAAACATTCGCCTTGCAAACAATATTTCAAATGGTAATCAAATTTCAAATTGATTGCTTAAAAGGCGCAAAAGCCAACATAGTGAAAAAAATTCCATAACGGTCCTGGAATCCGGGCCATCAGTATAGCGCACTGACATTCTACCGACTAAACCACATGGAACGAGACCCAGCCTGGAAAATGTCTTACTATTACATGTTGGCAAGTCTACAAACACAGCACAAGATGGAATATTTATCATTAGCCAACGACATGGGGCAAACACTAAACTTAATTAAATCCAGCAGCGATTCAAACTATATGAATGCTTGGAAATTTTTCCAGAGAGAAACATTCGCCTTGCATACAATATTTCAAATGAAAATCAAATTTCAAATTAAAATTGCATTTTAAGCAATTAATTTGAAATTTGATTTTCATTTGAAATATTGTATGCAAGGCGAATGGTTCTCTATGGAAAAATTTCCAAGTATTTATATAGTTTGAATCGATGCTGGATTTAATTAAGCTTCGTGTTTACCCGATGTTGGCGGCCCATGATAAATATTCCATCTTGTGCTGCGTTTGTAGCCTTGCCAACATGTACTAGTAAGAAATTTTCCAGGCTGTGTCTCGTTCCATGTGGTTTAGTCGGTAGAATGTCAGTGCGCTACACTGATGGCCCGGATTCGAGTCCCGGGTTGGAATCTTTTTTCTCTATGTTAGCCTTTGCCCTTTTAAGCAATTAATTTGAAATTTGATTTTCATTTGAAATCATCACATTGTTTATGACAAGTTCGTCACAAATGGCACATATTTCACAAATTAGTCACAGTGGGACGTCAAAGCATTGTCGCTGTCGTCACAGTTCGTCAGAAAGTTAATGCCAAAATAGTCCCAAATGACACACTTTTCACAAATTTGTCACACCGTGACTTCACAGAGTGGTCACAATGTGACGTCACATACGACCTCTAAAACGGCCATAACGACCTCGCATTCTAGTCACTATGACGTCACATCGACGTCACGTGACGTCACATCGACGGTTACAAAATCACAGTGTGACTTCACAACGACGTCGCCGTGACATCACCATGCCTTACGGGTATAAAGGAGGGACAGGGACTAGTGTCCCCTTAATTTAGATAAATGGGTTTTTCATACAGAATTGTTCAATTTGCTTCAAATTTGATATACCAGTTTATTACGATATGGCTTCCTTCATTTGATTTGGAGGTTCATTGGTTAAGTATAAAAGGGGGGAAAGGGGGCAATTGCCCCTCCCCTTAATTTAGATAAATGGGTTTTCATGCAGAATTATCTGATTTAGTTTAATTTTTTTTCAACCGGATCCGAACTTGAAGGTTCCATTTGAAGTCAATCCGAAAACCGACCAAAACCAGGTTCCGGATTGAGTTCAATTAGAACTTTCAGGTTCGGATCGGGTTGCTGGTGGAAGGAGATTAATTTGTCTGGCTTGCATCGGGTTATAGTTCTTTGGAATATTTTTGTCGGTTAAGATTTGTTTCGGGACGGGTTTCAGGTTCACTTCGAATGTAATTTTTAGGTTCTGGTAGCGTTGCGTGTCAACGGAAACTAATTTGTCTTGTTCGGATCCGGTTATGGATCTTTGGAATATTTTTGTCGGTTATCAGATTTGGTTCGGGATTTCGGGTTTTTTCAAATGGAACTCTCAGTTCGGGTCGGGTGCATGTAGACTGAAATTATTTTGTCTTGCTCGGATCGGGGTACGGTCTGTTGTAATTTATTTTTCGGGTTTGGGTAGGGTTATGCGTAAATAAACCTAATAAAAAGAAAATTGCCCAGTTAAACTGATGGAATTGAGCTCACAGGCTATTCACACTAATTGTATATTATACTCTTATTTCAAAGAATAATGCCCCTCGAAAAATAAATGAAGGTATTAGTCCCCGTTGCCCCCCTTTCTACTTAACCAAAGACCCTCCAAACCTAATCAGGGAAGCTACTTAACATAATAAACTGGTATACCAAATTTGAAGCAAATCAGATAATTCTGCATGAAAAAACCCTTTCGCTAAATTAAGGGGGGGGGGGGGTATTAGCTTCCCCATTTCTCCCTTTATGCTGAACCAATGAACTTTCAAATCTAATCAGAAAAGCTCCTTATTAAAATGAACCTAGAAAAAAAATTAAACTAAATTAGATATTTCTGCATCAAAACACATCTATTTAAATTAAGGGGAGAGGCAATTGCCCCCTTTCCCCCCTTTTATACTTAACCAATAAACCTCCAAATCATATGAAGGAAGTCATATCGTAATAAACTGGTATATCAAATTTGAAGCAAATCGAATAATTCTGTATGAAAACCCATTTATCTAAATTAAGGGGACAATGGCCCCTGTCCCTCCTTTATACTTAACCAATAAATCTCCAAATCTAATCAGGGAAGCTCCTTAACATAATAAACCGATATACGAAATTTAGAGCAAATCGAATAACTCTGCATGAAAAACCCATTTATCTAAATTAAGGGGGGGGGGTCTAGCCCCCCCCTTTCCTCCCTTTATACTTAATTAATGAACCTCCAAATCTAATCAGGGAAGCTCCTTAACATAATAAACCGGTATACCAAATTTGGAGCAAATCGAATAATTTTGCATTAAAAACCCATTTACCTAAATTAAGGGGTGGGGTGGGGGTAGCCCCCCCCCTTTCCTCCCTTTATACTTAACTAATGAACCTCCAAATCTAATCAAGCCATCTCCTTAACATAATAAACCAGTATACCAAATTTGAGCTAATCGAATAATTCTACATGAAAAACGCATTTATCTAAATTAAGGGGAGAGGCACTTGCCCCCTTTCCCCCCTTTGTACATAATAATGATCTTCCAAATGTAACCAGGGAAGCTGCTTAACATAATTAAAAATCGCATATTTCTGCATGAAAAACCCATTTATCTAAATTACGGGGGGGGGTAACCCCCCTTTCCTCCCTTTATATGTAATTAATGCATCTCCAAATCTAATCAAGGCAGCTCCTTAACTTAATAAACCGGTATACCAAATTGGGAGCAAATCGAATAATTCATCATGAAAAACCGATTTATCTAAATTAAGGGGGGTAGCCCCCCTTTCTCCCCTTTATACTTAAATAATGAGCTTCCAAATCTAATCAGGGAGCTCCTTAACACAATAAACCGATATACCAAATTTGGAGCAAATCGAATATTTCTGCATGAAAAACCCATTTATATAAATTAAGGGGGGGACTAGCCCCCTTTTCCCCCTTTATCCTTAACCAATGAACCCCCAAAAATAATCACGGAAGCACCTTATCAGAATGAAACTAGAAAAAAAAATTGAAGCAAATCGGATATTTCTATCAAGAGTTATCGCGTTACGTACATACGTACGTACGTACGTACGTATACACGTACATACAGAATCGGCGGGCACATAAGCTCTCAGGCTTTGATAGCCTGTGAGCTAAAAATATCTCCCAGATCGGATAATAAGTGGTCATTTTTCAATTAGCCTAACGCTTTCTAGGCTCTTTGCAATAAGCCTGAACAATATCAGGCTAATTGGAAAAAGGGATATGTATTCTCCATTTAGCCCGGCTCTTTGCAAAGAGCCTAGGCTATTTGCAAAAAAAAAATTATCTTACGTGCCAACTCTGGCACGCTTGCCATAGGTTCGCCAACCCTGTCCTATATGCTGAAAAGGGAGATAAAATTCTCTACAATTTATGTGTAATTTTTTAAGACCTTGAATAGTTATGAGAAACAATGACGAATGCACGAAATAGTCAGCGGTCTCTTTATTGCAAACATACAGGTTGAATGCATCTTTATACGTCTGCACAGATATGTAGAACGTTAACCTTAAGTTATATAGGTACAGCAAAAAGATAAACAGTGATTAATGATCGAGTAGTATGAAAACTGTTAAATGTTATACAGTATAATAAAATAGGTAGTTAAGTATTTTTTTTTATACAACACTTAATGTTAAATGATTATTGACTTGAAATGAGACTCATCAGTCAAACTGAACCCTCTTGGCTAAAGGTTGCATGATTGCTGGAATCTCTTCCAATTCTTCTAAAACTAAAAAAAAAATAGTTAAATATAATATTTATTTACGCACCTGGGAGCGAAAGAGACGTTTTCGTCCCGAGGGAGAAGATTGCTGTCCCAGTCGTAGACGAAGGCTTCAAGCACCTAAGGGTCGAAGCTTAGGCTCATGAGCAGCCCTGGTGCACATAGTATTTTTAAATACGGTGAAACCAATTGTAATTAAGCTTGTAAGTAATGAGTCATACAACATTTTATCATAACTTGATTTTTACATTTTTTTTGTCAGCCTTCTTTTACAACTCAAGTCATGAATAGGTTTCTTTTGGACCTCAATTTAGGAAACATATTAGCCTATTATATTATGAACCACCGTTTAAGAAAATAATTTATGCTTTAGTTCCAATTGTTTGAAAATTGAATAGTTATACACACTGTATTAGGATACATATTTTGATCACAAAAATATAAAAGTTAATGAAAAAATAAAAATAAAATGGAATTATTTATGCATAGTTACCTTCAAGTTCTTCAGGGAATTCCGAATCACCCACGTCTTCTTCGATTTCAGTAAGAGGCTTGTTATTGCAACTGCTTTTGCAATTCACACACATATTGGAGCACTTTAGGCCTGCTTTTTTGCATCCACAATTTTTCTGGCAGGTCTTCTTGCATTTGCAAGAAATAAGTTTCAAGACGGCTGAGGTGCTGGTGACTGTAACGTGATTACTGGCTCCAGACCATTTTTCGTTTTCTTCCAATCCCATTGTTCAGGATCTTTTTCATTCCCAAGCCATTGTTGAAATTGAAAAAACATTCTCAAGGAATGTTTGTGAGCTGCAGGCTCAGTAGGAGGTAAGGACAACAAATGGATTGATGTCTTGTATGCAGACCTAAGGTAACATAAATACCTCAATTTGTTTATGACGTGGCTTCCTTGCCAGCAAATTTATACAATGAGTCCAAAAAACGATTGCCAGCATCAGTAACTGCACAGCATTTGCCATAGGGTCTTTAAACATCTCACTGGTATTAGTTAATGCAGGGTTTTTCTCCAGAGTCTGAAGAATCCTCATCTTATCTACTTTGAACAAGGCTGAAGAAGTATCACAGCACATTCTCCCATGCCATACAAAAATAATATGTTCTTAGCAATCGATTGGTCAAGTTTGCAGTCAGAAGAAAAAATGAGTGGTGAAACTGTCCCTTTGCCTGGCTTTGGAAAGTATGCATTTAAATGCACATCCCTACAGCGACAAATCATGATAACTAACAAATCGACGTCTTAACCCACAATAACTACAGAATTATGTTGTTGTGCAAGGTCCCTGGCTGTGGTGACAATAAGTGTATCCGCATCCTCTCGTGCCTGTTTTTCAGTCAAAAAGCTAAGAACTTGGATAAAATCTATACCTATTAATACACAGTGTAACATCGAAAATCTGGAATTATCGGGTCCGAGACTAATCCGGATTTTTGAGAATTAGAGATTTCGGAAAAAATATCGAAAGTATACTTACGATTTTCTTGATAGTGACATTTATTCGTAATTTAATTCATACCCAAATGATATTGATGTGAGAAAAAGAGAAAATTGAATGTTTAAAAAACTTACTTTAGTTGATATTTTCTATGTTAAAAAAAATGTGATAAGCAATGTAGTCATTTCTTCTCATGTAATTTCTCAAGCATTAATGTCAAGTAACTACCTTCTTTCTTGGATTTTATACAAGAGACGAATGTCGATTTTGGAAATACAATCTTGTTTTTCTAAAAATAACATTACTTTTCCGATCAATTTTATGCATTCTTTCGGTGAGAACTTATCCTCTGCCAGGTCCTCGTCCTCATTCCTCTGAGCTGCTACCAGTGTTATCGAGGGTTCTATTTAGCACAGCGTCAGCGATCTCGCTGACCGCTAATGCATCGTTTTTTATCTCAGTTTTTAATTCGTAAACAATTGCTATTTTTACTTCTCCCGTAAGTTGGAAGTGAAAAAAAAGGGGGGGGGTTGGAGATGACTTTGATGCCGGATCTCTGAATGCCGGATTTTCGAGTAAGACTGTATACCTGTGTCATAATAATATATAACCTAATAATAAGTGAGTATGTTAGCAAATGTTACTGTGAAATGCTTACTTTTAGTGCTATGAACGGAAAGGGTGTGAGGATTTTTGCGATTTTCCAAAATTACTGGTTTTTGCCGATTTTTCAACACCTCTATACGGAAGCCACATGTCTTACAAAAAAAATGATAAGAACATGAATTATTGATAATTTTCCCGTCTGTATTTTAATATAGGGTCAACTTTTGCGTAAAAAGATTACTTTGTAAGTTATAAGCCAAAAACCCCAAAAATCTGCAATGTTTAGTGGTTTTTTTCATGATTTTGCATATTTGCCGAGACAAATTTTGTAGGACAACTTCAGATTCGTGTTTAGCACCCCCGAAAACATAAAGTAAGACACTAAAAACAATTACACCAGAATTTTCCACTTTAAGCTCTTTTTAGGTGCGTCCATAATTATATAAATACGTAGCACCTATAGTCGTCGTTTAGTCCATCTGTCTGTCCGTCCGCATATAACAGAGCAAAAACTACCCAACCGAATGGTCTGAAATTTTAAAAATATAATTATTCC
The DNA here is from genome assembly GCA_963932465.1 of Maratus speciosus. Taxonomy (NCBI): domain Eukaryota; kingdom Metazoa; phylum Arthropoda; class Arachnida; order Araneae; family Salticidae; genus Maratus; species Maratus speciosus. Next base: position 150,622,233 of record OZ010793.1, on the reverse strand, counting down.
AAAATTGTGTCGAGTCATTTCATATTTTATGCGTAGTTTAGTAATCGGATGCATGTATTTTTACAGGGTAGGTCAAAAGTTTTCCGCTACATTACCGCCAATGGGAAAAATTATTCAAGTGCATTCTAATGATGTTACAGCCTTTCGAACAGAATGAAATTGATATGCACTTATGAACTGCACTAAAATATACATTCAGTACAATGCACGATGCAAATTTTTTTTATAAAACTAGTCATAGTACGAACGCACCTCATTTGCCATGTTTGACGTGCAATTTCCAACTTGTTTAACCTAACTTTACTGTACTGCAAGGGGTAATTTGATCATTAAAGTCAATTTTCTCTAAAACTGCATGCACAACGAGTGATTTTGGTCATTGAGCGTATAATTTCTAAGAAGTGGTTGGATAGAATTTCACAAAATTTTGACGGACATTACAAACCGTACATATGCACAAAATGATGTACTATTTTGTTTATAAAGTAAAAAATTTAGAAATTAAGACGTTTTATAAAAAAAAAACTATATATATTCAAAATTTACAGATTTTTAATTTGTTTTTCTGTAGAACTAATCATTATATTTTTTCCAGTGTAAGTCATTTTAAACACAAGTTATAACTCTACTCAATAGACAAAAATTGTCTCACTGTAACAATTCAATTCTAAGAAATCCTGTGCGCACGACATATAAGGTGAATTCGTATACTAAACAAGTTAGAAATTGCACGTCAAACGTGGCAAATAAGGTGCGTTCGTACTCCAGGGCTCCCAAATGGTCCGCCAACTGAATACCAATAAATTTTAACAGAAAATTTTATGGTAGGTTTCCGCTAGAATTATCTTTCAAAGGTGATTCCGGGGCGGTTTGTAAGAAAAATCTAAAAAGAAAAATTTTCTAAAATAATATTCGTATTCAGTTGGCGGACCATTTGGGAGCCCTGTATAACTAGTTTTATAAATATTTTTTGCACCGCATATTGCACTGAACGTATATTTTAGTGCACTTCATAAGGGCATATCAATTTCATTCTGTTCAAAAGGCTGTAACATCATTAAAATGCACTTGAAATAATTTTTTCCCATTGGCCGTTATGTAACGGAAAACTTTTGACTGTCTCTGTAATTAAACTATACATCCGATTTTCATAAAATTTGAAACGACTAGACAAAATTTTACAAAAATTATATATTTAAAATTTCAAACCATTCAGTTGGGTAGTTTTTGCTCTGTTATATGCTGGACGGACCAAACGAAGACTATAGGTGCTACGTATTTATATATAATTACAAACGCACACCTAAAAAGAACAAAATTTCAAATTAAATTAAAACAAATTATATACATCTAGACGCTTTTTCAGAACAATAACTATTATACTATGTCTCTTTTAATGGGCGTTTAAATTTTCATATCAAAAAGCTAGACCTACATTGATCCTAAAGACCCGTCCATTCGTCGATTTTATGCGTGGGATTTTTGAAGGCCGTTTTCTGGGTCACGTGATCAATAGCAGAACAAACAAACCGCTATTTAGTAGAACATTTGCTATGGCATGAATATTTTAAATTTTATTAATAAATAAACACTTGTTTGCGATGAAACTTCAATTCTTAAGTTTAAATATGTTCTTTTCACCAATTTCATCTTTCGTAAATACAAATTAGACGCCAAAAATATTAATTAAACAAAAACATAATTTGAAGAACAAATTAAAAAAACAAAATTTATTTCCTACATTGTTTAAGCCCGAGAAGGGACCGATATTAAGATATTTCATTCAATTAGTTCTACATTTAATGTTAAATTTTTGTAACAAATTATTTAAGCCAATTGAAGATTAAAAAATAAAAATAAAAATCATACAACATGATACTTAAAACATAAAAAAATAGATTCCGTTCAAATCAAATCGAAATAAATCTTAGACTTCTTCCATTTTTAATTGAAAATATTTGTAGTGCAGATTTTGTATTACGTTTATGACAATTGTGCGTAAAATGATAAGATACATGCGAAATACAGAACTTAAAAAAAAGTCTAAGATTTATTTCGATTTCATTTGAACGGAATCTAATTTTTTAGATTGTTTTAAGTATCATATTGTATGATTTTTATTTTTATTTTTTAATCTTCGATTGGCTTAAATAATTTGTTACAAAAATTTAACATTAAATGTAGAACTAATTGAATGAAATATCTTAATATCGGTCCCTTCTCGGGCTTAAACAATGTAGGAAATAAATTTTGTTTTTTTAATTTGTTCTTCAAATTATGTTTTTGTTTAATATGTCAAGTTTTTTTAATAACTACAGCACTCAGACGAACGCATTTCAAAATTAATAGAGTATCATCATCAGGGTTCGATGTATGCGGTATTGTACCAGAATGTGAAATGCAGTTTGCCAATGTGTAATTCAAAATGTTTCACCACTGTAGTAATATGCAGGTTACGGTAATTTGGACAAAAACTTCCAATCTGAACGTAAAAAATCTATAATCAAAACATAATAAATTAACTTCACTTAAATTTAGATACCCTATTTCCCACTCAGGAACGCTATGAATGTAAATGTAAATTGTGTTGAATCCTTGCTGCTAATATTTAACAATATTATAGCTGTGATACAGTAAATAATAAAAAATAAAAGTTTTACTTAAATATTTAAACCTTATTCTCTCCCAAGGAGTGATGTAAACACATCAGAAAATTATTACCTAAGTTTAACTTGGGGCATAAATAGTTCTCATCTCGGATAAAAATACATTTTAAAATTTAAGTTATGTGTTACCCCACTAAGTTCGCTACCTGCGTAAAAATAGCTATCCATTAGAAACTTTTTACTAAAATATAAACTTGGTCAAAGCAAAAACTTATTCTGAAAATATCCTCTTTATTTCCACTATGACGCCATACTCAACTTTTTAATTTTTGAAAAAAAAAAAAAAAAAACTAGCTCAATTTATTTTTTCACGTGAAAATATTTCAACTAAACAGAAATAAATTATTATTACGGCTTTTGAAATTTTTGCAAAAATGTTACATTTTCTATGAAAAATGTCCGTTGATTTTCAATGAAAAAAGCGAAAATTGGAATTATTAAGAAAAATGTTTGAATAATGCAAAAAACAATTGATCCATGTTTCTCTCTGGGTTATAATTCCTCCATATGCAAAGGTATTTTACCATTCGTTTTGACCCTGACGTCAGGCAAACGTTTTTACACTTTAAATTTATAATATCATTAGAATTAGTAAAGAAAAAAAATGAGTGGCATCAGGGACAAAAAGGTGGGAAGAAAAAATGAAAAAGTTATGATCTCCATAGGCTTTTCCATGTGAAATTAACATTGAGAAGTGACACAGGAAATAAATAAGTATAAATAAACAGATAACATTATTTACGTATATTTAAAAGGAAAACACCGAAATGTTGTTCTGCTCTCCCACGCCATCTGCCGGCACACTCCGGAGAAACTGAACACGCTTTTTTGAATGGAAAGTCGGCAAATGGTCGGGTCTTTAGGATCAATGTAGGTCTAGTCAAAAAGTATCAGATGTGAAGTTATTGCAATTCATATTAGGGACACATTTAGATGTAATTTGTCAGTATCAAAGATTTTTGGCCCCTTAAGTAAAATCTGCAATAAGCCAGTTTTCTGTTTAATTTTTTATTTAACAGTTTTCAACTTATTTTGTAATTATTTTCTTCGTTATAGGAGAATTCTCATCGCTGAATGGCACGTAATCGTCTACAAAGAGTACTTACCTACTCTTCTAGGACCAAAATTTATGTCTAGTTACGGATTAAACCTGGGCAGCGGAAGCAACTATGATCCTTCAGTTGATCCATCCATTTCTGTCGAGTTCAACGCAGCTGCATTCCGTGTCCATTCCATATTACCCGGTAAAGTTGTGCGTCATGAACATGCCAAAAAGCTAGGACACTTGTTTTTAAATACAATACCAATTTACAGGGATAGAATGTCGGCCTATTTGGATAAAATGGCTAATCAGGTTGCTGAAAAATATGACACGTTTTTCCCAAGCGACCTTACAATATTGATGTATAGGTAAATATTGATTCATACAATTTCTATTTGTAAGCACTAGCCGCCTCTGGCGACCAGTTTGTTCTCCCTTAAATGTATGCTAAGCATTGTATCATGTTACTTTCATTCTGAAACAAATTGACTTGCTCAATCCTTCCCCGAGTCCAATTGTTGTTATGCGTATTTCGTCTTTTTTGATACCTCATAATTTCCGTAGCTGTAAAAATGAGTGAAACGTCAAGTGTTTAAACTGAGATTTGTTCATAAATTATCTAAATTAAACTTATTCTACTTAAACATGCTGTTACTTCAATGTTATTTTTTAATATTAATAAATTTATTTAAATTTTGCAAATCATGCCTTTATAATTTTTTTCATTACTTAATAACTAAATAATGAAAATATATACTTTTGTTTTTATAGATTTGATTTCTGAGTTCATAAATATGACAATATACTAACGTAACTAAGAGAAATAGCAAAATAAAACCCCTCGTGAATGCAAGCCGTTAACAAACGTTAGCGTCGTCAATTTACGTACTATGATGTCATAAGAATATTGTCCATGCATTGTTGAAAAAGCTGCTTTGCAAATGATTACCTCCATGGTCTAATATTTTCTACCATTTATATGATGAATGAATCTCTTGTGTTTGTTTACTCTATGAAGTGAAATAGGAAGCTGTCAACTTAATTTCAATTGAAATCAAATCTTGGAATACATATTTATTTGAATGTAAATTAGAAACAATACTTTGATGTGGAAATGAAATATTTTAGTTTATGTTATTATTATTACGAATAATTGTTTATTTAGGTACTTTTCCATTACAGGGGCCTTGGCATTTTTCCTTAAGCTTGGCGCAATTCGGGCTTCAGAACGTGAAATACGTTGATAAAATATATAAATAGCTATGAAAACAAACCTGGTGAACTTTTATTTTTATTTATATGTATTTATTTACATATAAACATTTTATTTACATATATATATACAATATTTGTTTACATATAAATTACTTCTGTTTCTATATAAAAATAGATTATTGTCTTCTTTAGATTAAGTCAATTGTATACATATGGAAAAAATTGCTTATGTATATGAAATAGGATATTGATTGCCGGAAAATTCGATGCCATTTTTTTTTCTCGCCAATAACCTATACTGGAAAAATATCTATTTATTTATTTATTGTATTTTAAATGAGGTAAATGAAAGATGTGTATTTTAAATGAAAGTTATGTATTTTAAATGAAATGATGGCGAAGGAACCCTATTTGGCGATTTAATCATCTGCGTTCAGCTCAATTAAAAGTAGCAAAATGGTCGCTTGGCATATAAAAAGTGAAGCGGTCAGCCCGGAACTATTGATGACAGTCACATGACTTCGGCTTTTATTATATAGATTTTTGTTCTTGTTTATTAGCTCAACGTAGCTGCATTCCGTATCCACTCCATGTTACCGGGCAGAGTTGCGTTTGGTGAACATATCCAACAACTACAAAACTAGTTTTTAAATGCAGTACCAATTTATGAGGATAGAATTTCGGAATATTTGGATAAAATGGCTAATAATGCTGCTAAAAATATTATAGGTTTTTCCCAAGCGACCTTACAATAATTACGTACAGGTAAATATAGTTTCATACAATTTCTATTTATATGCATTTCTGTTCTTTTTTATTGGTTCAACGGAGCTGCATTCCGTATCTGCTCCATGTTACCGTGTAGAGTTGTGTTTGATGAACATATCCAACGGTTGCAACACTTTTTTTTTTTAAATACAATACCAATTTATAAGGATAGAATTTCTACCTATAAAATGGATAATAATACTGCTGAAAAATACTTGTTTATTTGTTTTAAGAAATTTGACACAATTTCTTTCTCGAGAAAGATTTTTGTATTCGTTTTAATGTCGCTATAAAGAATGAAATTTCTTTTATAATAAATATAGTAATTTAAAAGTACAGTAACAGACAACTTTTTTAACCCTTTAAGCCCCGACGACCATTAAAATTACTTGCTATAAAATTCATGTAATACATCGATTAGTAGTAACACAGTTTAGAATGAGTTATAGATATTTTACTTTATATAAGTTCCAAAAGCTGGTTACACAAAACAAAAATATTTTTAAAACGATGATTTATATTGCCTTTACATTTTTCCAGCTTTTTTTACGTTCAAAGATTGGTGTGTGTGTGTGTGTGGGGGGGGGGGGGGATAGTTTTAGTTCGGAAATGTTTCTATATTTATATTGTGAGAACATTATATTTGTACATTTCCTAATTCTACAAAATACTAAAAAAAAATATTTTAAATGAAAGATTTGAGTGGAGTTATAAATATTGCAGAAAATCCTTATAAATTCAAATTTAATTAATTAGTTTTAATTGGCAAAATCATTCTAAAATTTATTAAATGATTGTTTAAATCTACTAATATAGTTTCAAAAATTCACGAAAAATGCTTTAGAAGGGGAAATTTTCATGAATAAATAATTTGGGACATAAAGGGTTAAAGAGTTATAATGTTTCTGCCTCAGTTAGTAATCAAATAGCGGTTTTATTCTCTCGACAGATTTGCTATAACCATTGAGCTACTATAGCTTTAAATTGCTGACTTAACGATTTTTAGATGCTCGAATGTACTTTTACAGATCATTCTTACTTTCGGGATACAATAAAAAAAGTATTTTAATTATGGGATTAATAATACCCAATGGAAGAAGCTGTGGTCTTTCAATATGTATATTTATTTCTATAAAGTTTTACGTAACGTATCTTCATTCGTGTTCATTTATATAACTCAGTTAAGTTGTCTTTGTTCAAAATATCCAAAACTTACAAACACTTGTTCCTAAATGGCATAACAATTTACAATAATAGAATGTTCGCATACATGGGTAAAATGGTTAATAACGCTACTGAATAAACAATTAAATTTAAAAAATCAAAAAACCCAACTGCGTAAAAAGCGAACTAATTATTTCTCATCAATGTGAAACTATTTTTTTTTCAATTCCTACTATTAGTTCACAGTCTCGCTATATATATCTTGTTCAAATTTATTAAAATACTTATTATTAATCCAATCTAGCTCAAATATTTTTTTTAACTTGTAGATTGATGTTGCTTGACATTGATGTTAATCTAGTTTTTTTCAAATATTAATTCATTAATTAAATTAAATTAATTAATTTTCAATAATCGAGAGAGCCCTCTTCTTGGTCAAGGTATTTTAAGATCGAGGGAGCCCACTTCTTGATCAAGGCATTTTAAGCGCCACTCAAGCGGAAAGAAGAATGGGAGAAAAAAAATTCTCTTATTGACCTAAATAGGAATTGACTTAAAATATTTTTTTTTATTTTACTTGTTTATATTACTTACCTATTTTTTTATTTACTTGTATTGATGACTTTTAAGTTGTGTTTAATTGTTAGTTCCTATCTATAAACACTGTTTTGATGAGGTCTATAGATGTCTATGATGGTTAGAGTTGCAGTAAAGCTAGAGATCCTACATACACAACTTCCAGGTTGTATAATATTTTAACGGAGCTTCTGACTGTAAAATAGTCAATGAAAGATCGTCTTCATTTTGAAAGACCTATCCAATGATATGCCACTCAATAGGGTGCGTAAATTTATTTTTTAGTCTCTACCGCCATTTTGTATTTTACGGCCGCCATTTTAAATTTATAAAAACAAAACCTAGCCTATAACCATCGGGCCGTTAAGACGAATTGATAGAGACCTCATTCATTAAAATCCATCCAGCCGTTGGGATGTTTCGAGAGTATAAAGAAATCCACATACACAGATACGCGTGAAACACATAACCCTTCTTTTCAGTCGGGTAAAAATATAATTTTTTTTAGTAAAAGTTCATAAAATTGGCTTTCTCCTCCGTCCTATCGTATCCAATATCGGTTCTGCCTCATACCCTCTTGCAAAATATTTAATTAAACGCTTTTCATTTCTTTCAAGTTCCAATATTTACACTATTAAGAATTCTAGTTCTTTTGTAAATCGTATTAAAAACTTCACCTCCCCCCCCCCCCCTTTGTGCATGGTTTCGTTTGATGTTACTTCTCTGTTCACCCATGTTCCTGTTCAAGGTGCACTGCAAAGTCTCACTGTTATATTAAAAGAGTTTCATTACACAGATTATGAAATGAATCACATTATTGTGTTATTCAGTATTTGTTTAAAACAAAAGTCATTTCAAGTTTCAAATCAATTTTATTCTATGTCAGATGGTTTAGCAAAAGGTAGTCCCCTTAGTCCTTTTCTAGCCGATTTATATATGCATTACTTTGAGGTTAAAATGTTTAACCTTATCAACTTCCCATTTTACTGTAGATATGTAGATGAATCTTTTGCACTCTTAGACCTATCTCTTTTTTCTGTTGAAAATGTATTGACTATTTTGAACTCAATAGATTCAGTTATTCAATTTACTTATAAAGTTGACGTTGATAATAAATTGTAATTTCTTGATGTGTTGGTCATTAGTCAGCTTAGCACATTTGACACTTGCGTTTACCGTAAATCTTTTGCTGTCACACTCCCCCTCATTTTAATTCATATCACCCCCCTTCCCAAAAAACTTCGGCTTTTCTTTATTTGATTAATAGAGCTCGCTTAATTTGTTCAGATAATAATTCCCTTGTTGCAGAATTAAATTATATTAGATCTGTTGCTATTGATCGTGGTTTTAGTTTATCTTATACCAATAATTTAAGTTTTTATAGTCTTTATAAATGTGTTAATAATCCTGATTCTTCTGTTACTGCGGTTTCTTTTTCTAAACTTATCATTTTACCATTTTATAATAGTATTAGCTTTACAATAGCTAATATCTTAAAACATTGTGATTTTAATGTAGTTTTTAAACCAGTTAATAAATTAACTTTTTCGCAGCTTAAGGATCAAATTCCTCCTCAAAATTATTGGGGTATTTACAATATTCAATGCCAATGTGGTTTGTCCTATATTGGACAAACTAAACGAAAACTACGTTACAGAGTCAAAGAACACATAAACTATGTAAAGAAAAAAGAATTGCAAAAATCCTCTATTGCTTCTCATTGCTGGGGGGAGGGACATAATTTCAAATTTGACTCAGCTACCATTATCAAGAAACTCCTTCCATTTATCCATTAAACCATTATCAAGAAGTTCGTTAGGTTCCTAAACGATAATGAACGTTCCCTAACGAACTTTTCAATTTCAAGACGGCTTAACTTTATTCTTTAAAAGCAATGAAACAACTCTTTCCTTTAGATGGTCACAGATGATGACCAAAAGGTCGATTGTTATAATTTTAGTTTAATGTTTATTAATTTTTAACTTTACAACATTTTGTATAGGGGAGGGGAGTACACAGTGAGACGGAAATTATTATTACTTAACGAATGGCGACGATTTTTATTCCTTTGAAAAAAAAATGCTACATCTTTAAGCTACACAAATACGCTACACATTAATGTATAAATGGCTTTAAAAAAGTTATTTATAAAAGCACAGATAACGGAGTATCGAAAGTTGTCAGAAAATTGGAGTATCGTAAATCATACATTTTTACACTCTATCAATAATTTTCTACAGTTTATGATTTCTAATTAATATTTCTAGATTTTCAAAATAAAAAAAAAATGAGTCTCGGGTGGACAATGGCAGACCTTGGGCTACCTTCATGCAAACTTTCAGCCTCTTACACTGTAGAAAAAATATTGCCAGTTTTCCAGGAGGAATCGGAAAAAAAGTTGCCCTTATCGTACCGGAATAATTTTCGACCCAGCTCAGAATAAAATCCGTAAAAATAAGGAAATAGTCAGTAAAACGGTATTTTACGGATTTTATTCCAAATTTACGAATTTTATTCGGAACTGGGTTGGAAATTATTCCGGTACGATAAGGGCAACTATTTTTCCGATTCCTACCGGAAAACTGGCATTTTTTTTTTTTTTTTACAGTGTACGTTTTGTAAATTTCCCTATCCATCGCACGCCCACACATACACACATAAAGATAGAGAGAGATAAAAATCTTCTTTTATTAATAAATAACTTTTTTATATCAGAACCACATAGTAGGTACACAATGAGGCTCGTCTCACTGTGTACCACAACTATGTGTCGCACTGTGCACTTTCGTTACGTTGTAACAAAATGGATGCCACATCTGTTACATCAATTTCATCGCTTTAAAAAGTTTATGTCGTTTTGTCGAAATAATCTATTATTAGATATAGCTAGATTTGGTTAAGTAAATATATGTCAGACTGAAGGAAATAAACTCTAAAATAGACGTTTATGTAACTTTAACCACTATAAAATAAAGAATTATTTACTATTTTGTCGGACGAGTAACTGAAGTAAAGAAAATGTATCCACGGGTTGCATAAGATGAGGTCGTTATGTGTGTGTGCCAGCTTGGAGAGAAAGTTACAAGTACAGTAGCATTCCTCTTAACCGGTTTCCTCTTAACTGGAACTCTGTTTTAACCGGCCGCCTTTTTTTCCCAGCATCAGGCAAAATTCAGAAAGGAAAATTTCGGTTCCCATTTCTTTATGGTTAATTTACTCAAATTTACATAATGTAGAATAATTTCAACTTGTTATAAAGATATGTGACACGATTTTCAACAATTTAATTTATATTGAATATTGTTCATTATTTGTTATTTGTGATAATTTTTATTTCAATTTAGTTAATTACAACTGGTATTCATTTCACAAAATATAGAAAATACGTATTTTTTTTAAAACTACATAAATTAAAAACTAAATGCATCCTACGCATTTAATTAATTAATTATGCTGTTACGTATTTAATATTTTTTGCCTCTCCGGTTTAACAGGCTAACCCTCGGTTCCGCTTAGGCCGGTTAAGCGGGAGGCTACTGTATATGTCAAAGTGGTTGCTGTCTCACTGTGGGCTACTTTCTCCTAGACCATTTAGTAAACGTTTGATTTTTTATGTTCACGTTAATATTGAAGATTTTCAGAATACCTGTATTATCTTGGGTTTGTTTTTAGAGTACAGTAATCCCTTAGCATTCGCGAGGGTTAGATTCTCGGAAACCTCCTTGAATGTTGAGACTATCTTCCGGTGCAGAAAAGTGGGTTAGGTTTATTATCCTCCTGAGACCTGGCATCCATTTAAATGGATGTTTTGCTTTCTCCTTCTATTGCGTTAAATTTCATTGTAGCAATCTAAAACCAGTTTGGCATGGTAAATATGAATCAAAAATCAACATTCAGATTTTGGATTTTGGTAACGGTAACTACTTTGTTTACAAAATGGCGTAATAAATGAGTCAAGTTGGAATTCTATGTTCTGCTGGTAAGTTTCATTTTTATGTTATTTTAATTTGTTTAAACTATTTTTTTTTTCAATTTTAATAGCAGATGTTAATACTTGCCTTATGTTCTTTATAATAAATTCTATTCTTTCCCATACTTTTAGCATTTTTTAAATTATTTTAAAGCAATTTATAGCCTGAACATTCATTTAGATGCATGTGCTGTAAAACAAAATAAAAAAAATCGAAATTTATTAATTTCTTTAAAAACATCATTTATGATGCCTATTTGTTGAAAAAAACTCATATTAAAAAATATATGCATTATATTTTGTTTGGGTCTCAGGAGGTTATATTTTTAAATGGAAAAAAGCAATTAAACGTAAAAATATATTTATTAAGCATTAAAAAGCACATGCTATAAATAATTTGAATAATTATAAACATATTGTACAAAGTTTAGTTTGTATTTGATGGCCGAAAAAAATTATTAATATACGATTGTTTGGAAGAACAGATCTTTTGTTTATGAAATTCCATTTAAAGAAAAGTTGGCGTCTCGATTTCTCTTTTAAATTTAAGACTCCTCACTAGTGACGGATCACATTCTATTTTCCTTTCTAAACGAGTAGTTGTTGAAGCTTTAAAATTCCCCATACAATGTTTGCAGAAAAATTTTCACTTGCAATAACATTTTTCAATTTTAGAAAATTTAGGAATTTTTATTTTTAGCATCATGTTTTGGGTTTCTCGGAATTACTGATCTGTATTTTGCTTCAATACAAGGGTTGAAATCATCGTAATTTAGGGTATACAGTACAATACACCTGTCCACTTTAAAGAGCAAAAAAACCAACGTTTAAAGATGCACAAATAATACATGAAAAGCAGCAAACAACTGTTTGAATGTACTAGCGAGATTCTTCTTCAGTGCAAGAATTCAGTGCGAGATTTATTGTTGTCCACCCAGTCGTTTCCACTGCTTTTCTCTCATTGGTTGTTTTTGGCGCTTTCGTTACCCGCATAGGATATATAAGCCAGCGTGTCTCTGTCTATCATTTTGCTCAGCCTTGCTTTTTCTAGCACGCTGTTCTTTTTTCCCTTTCTTGCACTGAAGAAGAATCTCGCTAGTAGATTCGAAACAGCTGTTTGCTGCTTTTCATGTATTATTTGTGCATTTTTAAACGTTGGTTTTTCTGCTCTTTAATATTGTTGCACAAAGGCTTTATTTGCTATTTTTACACCTGCCCACTGTTAAATAGTTCATTGGAATTGATAAAAAAAAAGCGACTTTACTTTGTTAAAAAAGAAAAAAAAAATTCTTTATAAAAAAAAAAATTCGCAAATAACTAAGTTAAGTATTCGCGAATGTTGAAATGTTCTTCATTTTTTATTTCGCGAATAATCAAAACTCACGAATGTTAAGGGATTACTGTACTTGCTAAAAGTATTGGTATCATGTTTATAATGGGTCCATTATCCTAACAATTGAAGATATAAAGTGATAATCGTGGTATGTGACAAAAAAAAAAAAAAAAATGATTATTCATATGTCTGACGATAATCAACGCTCCTCTACCATCTGTGAATTCACTATTTTAAAAAAAAAACCTAATACCTAGAGAGATTTTAATTGATAAAGGAAGCATTTGACAATAAACGCAAATAAATATTTCGAACTTTACAGCTGATTTTCTCAAAATGATGATTGCGTTACTTACCACATTTATCATCTGATCTGTTAAATTCTTTCATTCCATCTTAATATTACAAATGCAAGCCTCAGGGTCGGTTTTTCTTCAGTCACCACTACTTTTATAATACTATTTTTATTGTGCATTACTACAAAAATCGCAGCAAATAACTTATAACAAAGTGGGTTTCTACGCCAGTTCAAACACGAACCTAAAACAGAGTTCCCAGTTTGGCCTCTATTTTTATCACGAAATTGATATTTCAGACCGGAACTTTCGGAAGAAGAATTTTTACTTTGAGTAATCAGGAAAAGTATGTCATTAAATAAATTTGAAAATAGTTTTTGTATTTTCTTTTGTGAATCCGAATTTTGTGCCTAAAAGTATAGGCCAAACTGGAAAACCTGATCTGAAACGAAAATTTTTGTAAGGAAATAGTGGTGGTAAAGGTTTTGATTTAGTCTCTATAAAAAAAGAGACCGCCTCGAGATCTGCATGATTTTAGCACTTCGGGACCATGGATATATATGCATCTTCAAAAGACGCTTACAGCACTTGTTTTTGATACCACTAAAAAAGAAAAGTAAAATTTTCCTTATTTAATTAAGACATTTTCTTGATTGATAAATTAAATTTAATTACTTGACAAAAAATGGTGTAAACTGAATACAATTCATGTAAAAGATGCTGGTTTCGAACGGGTTAAGGTACACAATAAGGATAACGCTACTTTTTTTTGTGATCATAATAGCATTCAATTATAAAATATTGAAGATTTTTAGATTATGATCAATGTAAACAAATTGCAATTTTTTAATGCACGTAGGCCTAAGAACGAAGGAGCAACATCTAATCTAACATTGATTCATTAACTATAACTACTTTCATTAAAAGAATGAACATTTAGTATGTTTCTTTCTTCTTAACTCTTTTCAACCAAGTTGAAACGTCTTTATGAATTCATTTTGTCTCTCCGTCTGTCCACACTCTAATTATGTAAATATACTCGGATTTTCATGCAATTGAAATATGCTAATGATTCTTACCATGGCATGTTCGGTATTGTAAATGAAGTGTGCAGCATTCATAGTTCATTTACACGACACTAAGAAAAAATTCCATTGCATTATAGTACATAGGGAAAAATCGTTTGCAGAGTATTTCAATGACATTACACTATTTCAAATGTATTGAAACTGATATAAATCACTGAATTTCACCACAAGATGATTACGATAGAATAGCGCATTCACAGCATTAGTCGTTCATTTACACGGAGAAACAAAAGAAATTGTTTACAGTCTTTGAATCGTCTTTGAACAATAATTGGTGGAAGTGCGTTTCCAATTCCTCTATACGCTTTTAAATGTAACTAATTTCTTGCTTGTTAGTCATTGTACATAAATTCTATACCTCATATACAAGATTGCACCAAAAGTATTCACGTACCATTCTCCGTATTAGCAGAAATTATTGAAGGGGAATTTTCAACTGAGGTATGTATTTTCGAATTGAACTAAATTTTTGCATGCATGTAGTTAATACAAATCTACATATCATATACACGGCTGATCGAAGAATTCATTAATTTCCGGATTGTAGATGGGAACAGCTGAAATTTAGTTTTCAAATGTCTTGTGCGTTTCCATATATTTGAATTAGTTACGTTCACGTTCAAATTTATCTTAACCCTTTGCACTCCAACGCTGAGTCTCTCTCACCATCTTAATTTACATGAACAATTTACATTAATTCCAACCTTTTGTTCTTACGTAGTGTTCTATTATTTACATTAATGAAGTGATCTAATTGGAATCCGTACAGATGGGATAAAAGGAAGTATCTAAAATGTATTTTATAACAATTTTTTGTGAAGAGAAAACTGACTGATATGCATCATAATCAAAATTTAGCATTACAAAAAACGGCACTGTTATTCGATGTGCTCTCTTTTGACAATGTAATGTTATAACAATATAAGAAAAATAAAACTGGAAGCCACTCTGTATAATATTGTCGTGGCATTAGAACGTACTGATTAATTAATAAATTTTATTTAAAGAAAAAACACGTGGAGACATATTTTTTGAATAGATAATAATTATCTTTGTTGAGTATAAACTTGTAAAACAGCAGAGAAATGAGCGTCCACTCAGCCATTTAAAATACGTGAAACTATTGATTAATCCATTGAAAGGATATTTTCAAGAAAGCCGTGTGGTGTCAATATCCACTAATACCCATACAAGTATTCGATTAAATAGAGGGCTCCATTTAATGCTAACAGGTAGAGTCAAAGATTGTCGAGTCTGCTCTCACAGAACAGGAAAAGGTAAGAGACATCAAACGACATACTTTTGTGACACTTGTCACGGAAAGCCTGCAATGCACCTTGGTAAGGGCTTTATAAAATAACACACACAACAGAACTATAGAGCATAAGATTTAAATATTATATTTCTATAACATGTAAAAATATATAAAACATTCTAATAAAAAATTATTTTCAATTTGACTATATAAGACCATATTTTATTTTCTTTAAAAATGTCGCTGAGTTGCTAGTTCCGCCATGGAGAAAAAGCTTGGAGTGCAAAGGGTTAACTTATTTAACGGTGCAGTTTTGTTACATTATTCTGAATGTGTTGGAAAGTGTTTCATAATCTATGCTTGTCGCATCATTAACCATTTGAAAAAATGGTTATTGTCCTCGTCAGGGTAGGAAATCAAAAGCATATCTGAACGTTTTCATTGGTTTAATCCGCAATTTATTCGTTATCTGATTGGTATATACAGTAATCTGTATTTCCCTTTGGTTTCAACAACGATGGATAACAGAGTGTTGCCACTATGACAAAAAAGTAATAAAAACTACAAAAAAAATTAATAACTCAGAAACAAATTGAGATACAGCTTTCAAGAAAATTGCATTTAAAGGTACATTTTTTTCTCTATACCACGATATAAAAAGTAATATTGTGGAATATTTAGAAGTTTAAGAAATAAATTTCATTTAAAATGGGCCGTCAGATTTCTTGGAAATCTGACGATGGAAAAGCCTTTTCCCGAACAGCCAATGAAATGCTTGGATAATACGTAAGTTTCAGGTGGATAATGCGTACGAGTCGCTGGCGATTTCTGTCGCTTGCAATTTTTCGTGTAATAACACTATTAACGTTTAATTCATGGCGTACGTAATGCATGATCAACTCCGTGCTATTTTTTATGTCTTAAATTTTAGTCTTTGAAAAAATCATTTTCCAAATGGTCGTTGTAATTTGTTAAATTGCATTTTTTTTTCTGTTTTCTTCTGTTTAGGCCACTAACCGGAACTTTTGGTTTCGATCTTACAGCAATTGACATTCAAAGAGGAAGAGATGTTGGCCTTCCAAGCTATGTCCAGGTAATTGAATATCTAGAGAATCGGCAAGGAACTATACATACGTTTCTTGACTTAACAGACTATATAATACCTGAATGCCAAACTATATTTCAAAAGCTCTATGAGTAAGTATATATAGGACATTATGTCCATTTATAAAACTATGTATGGATATCACTTGCAAACTATAAACTAAGTTAATATCTTTAAAAGTGATAAAAATACATTTAAAAGTCAATTAAATAACTTTACTTATTCAAATCGACATGTTTCATCGCTTATACAACGACTTCTCAAGAACTGTAATGATACAAATACACTGGCCTCCGAAAGTTAAGGTACAGGGATCGGATGCTTTCGATTGTACACGGTTTGACGATTATCTACCAACATTATTGACGAATTGTTCTTGAACATCTGGGATGTAATGAACATGTTTATTTTATATTTCTCGATGAAGATTTAGTCGGGCCGACAATTAGTGGGCTAATAATTAATTTAATAATAAAATAATACAGTCGAACCCGGTTAAGACGCGTTTCAAGGGAGTGAATAAAAGTCGTGTATTAAACGTGATTTGTGTAGTGTTGCATGAACATGACTTATTTATACATTTAATCGTTTAAATGAACTTTAGAGCTTTCATTTAGATGTTTACGGTCGAAAATTATATGGAATATTATGTAATAATAACTGAAAATAAATATGGATTTAAACATGACTTTATCATCGATTAATGCATTGCAATTAAAAATAAAGCCACAAAAATAATTTTCCTACTCTACTAAATATTTGAAGTACAACCCATTTTTGAAAATCATATTTTGTACTTGCAATAATGAGTACCATTGCAATATGTCCTTCTTTTTAATATAAGATGAAATTATCCTATCCTTATTAATCTTTTTGTTAGCATATCAAAAAGTAAAGAAAACATAAAAGCATTATCCAATAGCAGTCGTATTTATTTAATCTTTACCAGTTTCATTTTCTGTTACCTATAATATGCATTATAAAACATAGTTGTGCTATAACGTACATTTAAATCCTCACTAACAACAGGTATGATCATTTCTAATCATAATAATTTTTATGACGTATCTGAGTAACCAGAAGTCGTCCATTACGCTAAAAACATACACGAAGCGAGAGACAAAGAATGTTAGGAGGTTAGGATCAAAGAGGGTTTTCAGTTTTGCCAATTTAGTTGGGTTTTATTTTATTCAAATATCTACCACTATTTCCAATTATTAATTTTCGCCTTAATTAATCTGTTATTAATTAAAGTAAATAATACTAGCCGGAAACAGTGTTTTTTACCTGAATAAAATAATAGTCTCTAAATTGGCAACATTCGAGAAAACAGAAGGAAATCGCATAGTGTTCAATGAATTCGCGTCTTAAGCGTGATTTTTTTTCTCAAATGACCGAAAATTTATCGCGTATTAAACAGGATTACGTAATACCCGTTCGTGTATTAAACGTGATATTTTTGCATTATCCTTATGGGCGATGTTCAAGGGATCGGAAAAAAATCCGTGTATTAAGCGGGATCGCGTATTAACCGTGAGCGTCTTAACCGGGTTCGACTATATTTGCAATCAGCTATGCAACAGAAAATGCTGGAAATGGTTTTTCTATGCGTTAAATGACTATTTGGGTCCTGTTCAACGTTTGTGTGCATTTGTGTAAGCAAATCACTCATATTCGTAAAGATGTTAACGTTTTTATGAAAAATTCAAAAGTTTTTTGTTTATAGCATACAGAATTTTCAACCAAATTTAACACAACTTTCCGAAAACCTGACAAAGAACAGTAGCAACAACACACTTTAATTAAAACATGAATATATTGAATATTTGATGAGATATGGGCACTTGTATGAAATAATTTTTAACTGCGCATGCGTGAAAGATTTCAAAATTTTTATTTCATAATTTGGTAGCCAGCTATTTAGGGCAACTTATCTAAAATGTCCAGTCAAATATCGAGAAATTTCACAAAGATAGGGGCGATATAGTGAGTTGCTCTCTAAAAATAGCTTTATTATAAGGGTTTTTCCACAACTTTTCAATCAACTCGCTATATCTTTCTGAGTTTTCACAATATTTGACTGGACTTTTTACAGAAGTTACCCAAAATAGCTGGCTACCAAATTATGAAATAGAATTTTTGAAATCTTACACGCATGCGCAGTTAAAAATTATTTCATACAAGTGCCCATACCTCATCAAATATTCAATATATTCATGTTTTAATAGCAGTATACTGTAGCTACTGTTCTTAGTCAGGTTTTTGGAAAGTTGTGTTAAATTTGGTTGAAAACTCTGTATGCTATAAACAAAAAACTTTTGAATTTTTCACAAAAACGTTAACATCTTCACGAATATGAGTGCTATGCTTACACAAATGCATACAAACGTTGAACAGGACCCACATAGTCATTTACCACAGTGACAAACCATTTCCTGCCTTTTCTGTTACATAGGTGATCGCAAATATTATTTTATTATCAAATTTATTATTAGCCCCCTAATTGTACCCCCGATAAATCTTCACCGAGAAATATGCAATCAAACATGTTCTTTACATCTCAAAAGTTCAAGAGCAATTCGCCATTATTGTTGGTAGATGTTCGACAAATCGTGTGCAATCAAAAGCATCCAGTCCCTGTACCTTAACTTTTGGAGGCCAGTGTATTTTCGCAAAAATATTTTTCAATACATACTCAATAAATACAACGAAACAATCTTCATTATTTCGAAACCTTCCGTAAAATTAAAAAACATACTACCGTATATTTCCGTGTATAAGTCGATTATACAACTTCAGTACAGTAGTATACAGTTTCAGTGAAAAATCGTCCAAATTCGGAAACCCGTATATAAGCAGATGTTAAACAAATGTAATGAAAAATTCGGCAAACGAAAACTTAGCACTTTTTTTTTTGCATAACTAATAGAAAAAAAAAAAAAAAAAACGCTTTCTGAAATTATTGATATCCCCTAGAGATCTTCGGTAGATCCCCAATGGTTCTACAAAAATCGGACGTTTTTCTAAATGAATTATTCAAAGACAGGCTAAATTCGAAATGGACTGAATGGATATCATCCGCTGATGCATCTGTGATAAATGGCGGTAATTAAAAAAAAGTTGATATTGTTGCTACATCTAAAAACAGAAAGAAGCTTGGCTTGAATTACCATAATAAATGATCAAACGATCTTTCAAAAAATGTTACGTCAATAATGCGATGGATGGAACTGAGGATGATGCCATTTTTGAAGAAAAATGGCGGTGCTGATGAACTAGATACTGACGATAATAATCCTGATATACCAATGAAAGCAATTTTAAGGAGTTCTGAAAATGTCTTAGATAGTAAATGATGATTGATGACTTTCTCATTCTAAAAATTATTAGAAAGTTTTTTAGAGTATTTTTAGAAAGTTTTAAGCCTTTTTATGTTTTTTTTTTTTTTTTAATATTTACCATCCTTTTTATTTTAGAATACAGACACGTGTATAAATTCTCAGACTCGTGTATAAGCCGACCCCCCTCTTTTTGGAGCCAAAAAATGCACAAAAATCATCGGCTTATACACGGAAATATGGAAATATACGGTATGCAAGAAAATAGATCCCATAGATCCAAATTAATTATCAGAGGAACATGAAATACCTTTCATCAAAGAAGATGGAACAGTGCAATTTTATATACGAATGACAAACAGAAAGCTTAAAACTAGGATCAAAGAACATACAGCAGACACCAAATACAACAAGCAAACTACAGTTTTGGCCAGACTGTATTCATAGAACCTTTACAGATTAATTTTTAAAATAGTAGAATAATTTATCCATCAAGGTTTTATTTGCCATCCATTATCCGAGAATTAATAGAGATCATTATACGCAGTGAGAGTATATGCAATGTATCAGCATCCATGGATCTCCCTAAAATTTGGGAAGAAATGCTATGCAGAATACAAAACAATGGTATAAAATAACCCACTTTCACAAATATCCATTTTTAACACTTTCCAACAAAATTGAAAAGTGTTTATGATTTCGGTTTGTCTGTCCGTTTGTCCACGCTCTAACTCCCGTAACTATACTCCGATTGCCTTGAAGTTTTTGGATATGATTAACATTTACCATATCAGGTTCCCTATTTCAAATGAAGTTTGTAGCATGTTTAATTCATTTACAGGGACAGTCAAAAGTATTGCGAATGGGATAGAATCGTTTCAAATTATTTTTAATGATGTTACACGCTTTCAAACACAATAAAACTTATATGCATTTATGAAGTGCACAAAAAGATGCATTGTGTAGAATATGCGGTGCAAAGAACAGTTTTTATTCATTTACAGGGCCACTTAAAAGAATTCCGTTACATGATGATATAGGGGTGGAGGGAATTGTTTGCGGCGTATTTCAATTATGTTAAACTATTTCATATATAATGAAATTGATATACGTTTCTGAGGTTTACTATACCTTATTTCATGTATAATACGAAGTGCATAGCATTTACAGGGAAACACAAAAGATTTCAGATACTATATTGTATAAGAAGTACTGTACATTAGCGATGATTGCTGCATTAGCGATGAAAATGCATTTTTAATTATGATATGCGCTTTTATGTTTCACCATACGAGTATTTATGCATACTATAATGGTGTGTATAAATGATGTAATTCATATGCAGGGCTACACAAAACAATTCGTAAAGGGTTACTGGGTATGAGCCCAAATTGCTTAAAGGTGCTTTTTAACTGAGTTATGCATTTTAACACTGAACTGCATTTAGTTTACTAAGATATGTTTGTAGAATATAGATAAAAATGATATACAGGGTCACGTAAAGAATTGGATAGTCTATAGCCGTCTATAAATGGTAATATCTGTAAATGTGATTTCAGTAGTTTTACGAGTGTTTTAGTTTGAATTAAATTTTATTAATATTGCAGTTGATTTTATTATGCATGAGATCGCGTGATTCATACTTACAAGTTTTCAGTTAAAAATTTTTTGGGGAAAATATTTGCATATTACAGATTTTTTGAATGTCGCGGTCTGAGGGACGAAACATATCAATCTGAATAAATAATGGTATTGATTTGCCTTGTAAATGTATTTTTATTACTTTTAGCAACAATGAAGTTAATTTGATGTCAGTTTATATTTAGATTTCTAAAGTAGTCAAAAACAAATGGGATATGCAATGCAAAACAGCTTATACTGAAGTAACTTTTTCGCTGGAACTGCAGAAGCGGTTTGAGTTTTTTTTTTTTTTTTTTGAATGGTAGTACTATAATTTAGTACATTTTGGCAATTTTTTTTCTGGAAAGTGAATTTAAGTATTAACTCAAAATGTTCTAATTTGTTTGAATGTTTTGTTTGTAAAATCGCGTAACTATTGCATTTATATCTATTTCTTTGAAGTAATCAAATTGTAATTTACTTGCTTTCAAAAGTACAGAAATATTTATTTGAAAATCAAGTATCATCTGTTAAATATCATCTGTTTTCTAAAAGATTTCGGAAATGTATTGCTGCCTCCTTAACTTATTTTAGTTGAAAACATATTGACCCATTCACTTCTGTGGCGTCTTAATAAAAAGGCATATTTTTACTTTTACCATTAAGCTGTATTAAAAATTATTTTTGTTCTTATCTACATGTAATAAAGATAGTATTTTTTTCGGGGGGGGGGGGGGGTGAGAGTGGTGGTACTATAATTTAGAACATTTTGGCAATTTGTTTTTCTGGAGTGTCAGTTTCATTATTAACTCAAAATATTCTAATTTGTTTGAATATTTTGTTTGTAAAATCGCGTAACTATTGCATTTTTATATCTATTTCTTTGAAGTAATCGACTTGTAATTTAGTTGCTTTCAAAAGAATAGAAATATTTATTTAAAAATTAAGTATCATCTGTTAAATATGACCTGTTTTCCAAAAGATTTCGCAAATGTGTTGCTGTCTCCTTAACTTATTTTAGTTTAAAACATATACCTTCACTTCTCTGGCTTCTTAATAAAAAGGCATGTTTTTACTTTTGGGCAATTCCATTGTAAGAGACTAACAGTCATAGTGGAAAAAAATGGCCTTACCTTATTTAAAAAATAGTAGTCATGTAATGAAAAGATGGCTACAATTAGCACATGATATAATGAATTAATATAGTTATTATGAAAAAAATATTTATAGTAAATAATTATGATTAAAAAATGGTATTGTAACAGACAAACAGGAATTACCATTCTTGTCGGATACCTTAATGTCTACCTATATTACTTGTAAAATAACATACAATTTATATGACATAAATGTATTTTTAACCATAGGGAGCTCAGAAAAATACACCTTACACAAAATTTGACTGTTGCCACAATATAGTTATGAAAAATATGTAATGTTACTTGTAACAGACCAACATGAAATATGTAACAGTCAAACAAATAAGCACATAAAAAAAAGCTATGCTGGATTATAATGGATTTTATTGATTTTGACTATTCAACATGTTATCAAATGCATTGCAAATATAAAAAATATAGATTTAATACAATCAAAAATTATATATATTATCTATTTGATGTAAAAAATAAAATACTAAAAATGGTAACATTGGCTTGGAATTGCCCTTTTACCATTATACTGTCTTTAAAATTATTTTTGTTCCTATCTAGATTTAATAAAGATAGCCCATGCTTTTTCATTTACTATTATCGCTTCATTTTTGTTTCAGTGTTTAGTATTAAAACTAAAACAATCGCCTAATTTGTTTTTGTTTTAATACTAAACCAAAAAAAAAAAAAAAAATCACTTGGAGTTTTATATACCGCGTAACACGCTGAATATGGCTGTTAACTTCAAATAAGGACATAATGACCATTTAACAATAAAAACAGAAGTTTGTTAAATCAGTTTTAAAGAAGAAAGAACAATGAAGTGGTAAGTTTGCTTTTAAACGTAATATGTCTCTTTCACTATTAATTAAAATTAAGTCTTTTAGCGGGCACGGGACCTTTGAGTTTATCGAAATAATCAAAAACATAGTCTTTTACAAAGTACGAAAACACAAACAATATGTTATTAAGGTCTTTTTTCCCCTTTTTGCCTAAAGTATATAACCTTAACTACATTATCCAGAAAAATAAATGTTATATGTGCAAAATTAATATTTAAATTTTAAATTTTAAAGTTCGTCTGACTAATGCGTGATTAATGGCTGCGCGCATGATAAAATTCAAAATGATGCATACAGAAAACAATTTTTGTACAAAATAGAATCATAACACACTACTTCTAAAACAAAACCAAAAAATATACAAAAAGTTTTGTTTAAAATTTAATTTGAGCACAAAATAAAAAAAAAGTTCAAAAATTTCAAGTTTTTTTCAAGTTTTTCAAGTGCAGAAAAATAAATAACCAAGATATGTGATTTTTTTTTTGTTTGTTTTAGCATGTAGACTATAAAGAAACATATATTTGTTTAATTTTTTAAAGCTCTATCTTACATATTTTAAAAGTAACAGTGCGCGCAAACTCCAATTTTACTAATCTGAGAAAATACTTTTGAAAGGTTCAATATCTACGGACATTCAATTATACTCACAGTCTATAAATGATAATAACTCAAGAAATAATGCAGATTTTTGAATGGGGTTTTTGCATATTGTTGAGAAATTCTACAACATTCAGAATAAAACAAAAACCGAGAACACATTTTTTGAAAGTTTAAAGGTCCTGTGCCTCCTTAAAACAATTATCTTTCATAGCAACACAATCCTTACTTAACCCTTTGATTTAGAAGTAAGGTCACATACGTACGAGTGACTATTTCTTTTATTGTATTTGTACTACTTTTTGAAAAATAATTTCTGCGATACAATTATACGCCGTTAAAATTTTCTGTAAAAACATAGAAAAAATATCGAGACTATGTAAATCTACTCTAGCTGTCGGTTAAATGCATTCGATTGAATTTCTCGATCCTCTTACAGACATTTCTCTTTCCTTATATCAAATTCCCTATAAGGACTTACATCTCTTTATTTAACCCTTTCGGGTCTGGTGTATTATTAATAGTTCATGTCTTATCATCGAATATTATTTTGTTTTAACAATTACTTTTGTTACTATCTACATATACACTATGTGGCCAAAGGTGACCGGCCACTTATGATTTTAGACGTTTTGTTAAATACCTGGAAAACTACATGAGGAATTATCCTGAAACTCCAGGTGTGTAAACAGAATAGTACAGGTCATACACTTCCGTGAAGATTTTTTCCGGAAACCCCATAGGAGATCGACAGCAAATTGTAAAAGAACGAATATCTTTTGGATAACCCTGTAAAAACTAATATAGCAAAAGCGTTCAAACGGTAGATTATGATTAAGTGGCTTATTGTAATAATTTGTGTTCATTTTTTATGAGGATAGCATGTATACTCGTAGATAAATTAAAGTTTTTATAAAGAGTCCCAAATTTTTCCAAGTTTTTTGCTTATGTGTTAAACTTAAAGGAAACAAAAAGATGAGGGGTTGTATCCAAATACAGTAGTGCGTGCAATATTGTGTATTAGGGTGGGCCGAAAAAAACTTTTTTTTTATTTTCGATGATGGGTAGTGCGGAAAAGTGGCCACTAGTGGCACCAAGTTCACACAAAAAATTTGAGATTTTTAGGACAATTCCTATATTTGCCGCTTTTGGCTTGAAGTTTTGCTAAAATGCTGATTTTTGAACTTTTTGAGAAAACTTTTTTTTTATTGTTAAATTAAATTTATTTTAATCGTATTTTCTTGAAAAGGCATATTTAATGTGCCAAATGTATAAATAAGCTCTGATAATGTATTATTTAATTGCTATGTGTATTTTAAATTAGACGATTTTTATAACCTTTTCGCGTATAAGTGAGCAAAGGTTGCATGTATTGTTTGAATCTTTCAACGGTTTCTCTCTTTTGTCTTGTTTATGTCCCTTGGTCTTCCTTACTTTTTCGATTCTTTAAGGGTCATACATTTAGGTGACGGGCAGCAGAATCCCCCAAAACCCCTCAAATTGAAAGACTTGCAATTGCCTACTTATGCTGACATCATGCGTCACTACTATTGGTTGCGAAGCGATATAGAAGAAAATCGAGATATTTATCTTCAAGCAGTGGATGACATTATTAAAATGGTAGGTGAAAAGTTTCCGAAATCTGGATAAAAGCTTACATACCAATGGTTTCCCAATGAACAATTAACGGAAAAATTAAAAACTATTACAATAAGCGTAGATCATTGGAGAAATCCTGTAATCATACGGGCGTTAAAGGCAAGACGGTCCGCGAAGATTTCGTACGAAATGTGGAAACCTCTCTTTTTGACATTGCAGCTTGTAAGTGTAGAGACTTGAACAATTGTAGCTGTGACATCAGGCGTAAAGTTCCACATCGAGAGGTGAACTTCTTGAAGGATCAAAGGACTTTTCGGAAAATGTTTATCGGAAATATTGATTTAAAAACAAGCAAAACTCTTGTAAATAAAATATCACGGAAAATGAATAGGGATACAATTTCAACGAGGAATAGTAGTTCTGCGACAAAGCCTTCAACGAGTGGAGTTAGATGCAGATGGAAGACAGATATATTGTTGGAAGATTCAAGTAGTGGGAGCTTTCAAGCAAGCAGTTCGACTG
Organism: Maratus speciosus; assembly: GCA_963932465.1. Lineage (NCBI taxonomy): Eukaryota > Metazoa > Arthropoda > Arachnida > Araneae > Salticidae > Maratus > Maratus speciosus. The sequence goes on along the minus strand of OZ010793.1, from coordinate 150,596,086 downwards.
AATCTGAATTTTAACCAGGCCCTTCAAAGCCAGACACTCCTAAACGCATATCCCTGTCTCACACAGCGCCCGCCACTGGTGTATCAGAGAGGGAAGTTGCGTTAATAGCTTCATCCGTGCTTCAAGATGCAGTAATTGTGACAGAAAAAGGTAAGAATCTCGTCATCGATAAAAACAAGGTCAGAACAGAGAAACACAAACTTGGACAGAAGATACGGGAGGATGAAGTTCTTGAAGGAAGGAAAATTAAAAGCATATTCTTTGATGGTAGAAAGGATAAAACGATCGTGATAGAAAAAAAAGGGAACAAGCGACACCGTCGAGAGAAAAGCGAGGAACATATCACCGTGTTGTTTGAACCTGGTTCGGAATATTTGGGTCACTTGACACCTCGTTCCTTCCGCGGAAAAGAAATAGCAAAATCCTTATATAATTTTCTATGTCAGAACAAAGTGGACATTTTTGAACTGATAGCACTCGGGTGTGATGGCACCGCTGTTAATACAGGAAAACGCAATGGTATTATTGCCTGTCTTGAAAAAAATTTAAGAAGAGAGCTGCAACATTTGATATGTATTCTTCATACGAACGAATTTCCACTCCGACATCTACTGTCTAAACTTGATGGCGGAACCACGGGACCTAAGTCCTTTGCCGGCCCAATCGGTTCTAGACTAACAGGGCGCGAAAATCTACGTGTCACTTTGTTCGAACCTATTGCTGTTTCATGGACATCAGAAATGGAAAAGACTGAAGATCTGAGTACTGATCAAAAATATTTATTTGATATTTGTGCAGCAGTTTCAAGCGGACAGTGTCCTCGAGGGCCTAAAAACAGAAAACCTGGACCAATTGTGCAATCGAGATGGATCACAACTGCCTGCAGAATTTTACGCTTGTACGTTAGTAGTTCAAATCCTGATGAAGCGCTTAACTATCTCGCGCAGTACGTGATAAAAGTTTATGCACCAGTGTGGTTTTCTGTAAGGAAAAGGCCAGGTTGCGCGGACGGGCCTAGACATCTGTGGAAGATTATTCAACTTTCGACGTTTCTACCAGATGAGCTAAAAGAGACAGTCCATTCAGTCGTACAGACAAATGGATACTATGGCCATCCCGAGAATTTACTGATAGCAATGGCAACCGATGATAGCATAGAAATTAGAAGAATGGCATGGGAAAGAATAAAAAAATGCCGCAATTTAAAAAAAGATAAATATCAACAAAATGCGAGAATTTCAGATTCCAAAGCTGAACTTTAAAGCAACGGAATACTATGATTCCATCGACTGGGTAGCCACCGAAATCAGCGAGCCTCCTATAACAAAAACTCTTTCATTAGAAGAAATTAAAGGAAATATAATTTCAGGATCCATGTTGAATAAAGCATTAATCTGCTTTCCAAGTCACTCCCAGGCTGTGGAAAGAGTCGTTAAAATTGTGACAGAAGCTGCTTCAAAGAAATGTGGGAGTGAAGGAAGAGATGCCTTCATTAGAGTAAAACTGCAAGCGCAGAAAAAGATGCCAAAATTCATTTCTAAGAAGGACTTCGTAACCTAAAAAGCTATGCACTTTGAATATAATATTCTGTGGGTAGGAGGGCGGGTGGAACTCGCAGTACAGCTACCTCCTCGCGGTGAGCTCCGCGTAGTTTCGCGTTGGTACCGAACGCAAAACAAGCTAAAAGCTGTACATTTTAAAAGGACGTGGCACAAAAATAGTGCGTAATCAGAGCATATTTAAACATTTGGCACATTAAATATGCCTTTTCAAGTAAATACAATTAAAATAAATTTAATTTAACATTTTTTTAATTTTTGCTAAAAAAGTTCAAAAATCAGCATTTTAGCAAAACTTCAAGCCAAAAGCGGCAAATATAGGAATTGTCCTAAAAATCTCAAATTTTTTGTGTGAACTTAGTCCCACTAGTGGCCACTTTTCCGCACTACCCATCATCGAAAATCAAAAAAAGTTTTTTTCGGCCCACCCTATTGTGTATGCTATATTGGCACTAATCAATGGATATACGGATACAGCCCCTCATCTTTTTGCTTCATTTTGGGAACAACGGATTTTGAGCTTATTCTATCAACGCTAATTTTCAGAATTTTCAAGCTATGATTTTGAGACTTTCATAAAAGTTGCTCTATATACTTAGCTAATACATTATGCACATTACATTTTGATTGCATTCGCGCATGCTTAGTGAAACATTTTTTACTAAACCTGCTCATTTTTCATTCAATTTTTATTATTTTTTTTTAATTCTGATTGCAGAGTATTGTGTACAATGTTGTTTGTCATATTTTCGGAAAAGAACTTTTTTTTATATTAATAACTCTGCAAATTATAAGCAAAAAACTTGGCAAAATTGGAGACTGTTTTTATGAAAACCTGAATTTCTCTTTGAGTATACATACTATCCCCATAAAAATGAATACAAAGTATTACAATAAGCCACTTAATCATAATCTACAGTTTGGACGCTTGGTACATTAGTTTTGACAGGGTTATCCAAAAGATATTCGTTCTTTTACAATTTTTTGACGGTTCCCTATGGGGTTTCCGGAAAAAATCTTCACAGAAATATGACATATACTATACTGTTTACATACCTAGAGTTTCATGTTAATTCCTCATGCATTTATCAAGATATTTAACAAAACGCCTAAAATCGCAAGTGGCCGGTCACCTTTGGCCATATAGTGTGGTAATGATAGTATATGGCTGTGTCTTTCTTATTATGACTTCATCTATGTTTGGACATTTAGTAATAACAATTATAATAAAAGTTTGCTTAATTATCCTTGCACTGTTGGCGATTCCTTTAATTTATACATATATTTCACTCTTTAAATATAAGATATAGGTTACATTTCTGAACGAATCATGTGTGATAATACGCAGAAACCTTAGAAATGTGTAATATCTGCTAAACCCTGTTATAATACGAAATTTTCTAAACGTCTCCAAGAACTCTTCCTCAACTTATTATCATATAAATGTGAATGGAATAGTACATAAAATAAGTACATTCGTTAGATTTCAGACAATAAGATAATCTTTAAACTTCAGTAAATCTATTTGGATAGCTACGATTAAAATTATTAAAGTAAACGTAATTTTGTTCTCAAACTTTAAAAAAAAATCGGACCCGAAAGGGTTAAAGATATTTTTATCTTTGTTTTAACCTATAATTCAAAATACATACTTTTTAAATTCTTTTACAATTTTATTAGAAATATTAAAGAAGAAAATAAGGTTTGACATTTTTTAAATTAAAAATTAGAATGTTTTAGAAGGGGTAAATTCGTCTCTGTGGAGTTAGCGCGGATTTTTGTCGACAATCACTTTGCAGTTGTTTCAGCTGAATCATAAAAGACATTCTTTGCATTACAGTATTAACAGCTCTTATAGCGTATTCAGTATTATTATTCAGTAAGGTTTTCGACTGAGAGGACTCGGGATCAAACCCTGGTTCCGCTATATATAATTCTTGTTGCAATTAAATGGTACAGCAGTTCAAATACACTCGAAAAATTCTAATGCTTCGAAATTTAAAATCGCGAATTTCTGAAAGTAAATTAAATCATTATCATTAACAATAAATAAACTAATTAAATTTGCAGAATCGTGCGTATTTTTATCGGTGTTCATTTACAGAGTCTACTGTAGTTTACCGAATAATTTCTGTGTTATTTAACCCTAGATCTACTGGGAATTTTATTCAAGTTTTAATAAAACGTTCTACACCAGAATTTTTATTTAAAACTATTTAACTTACTTATTTACCTTATTTTTGTCTGGTTTATATACTTAGTTTATTTTAAAGAAATTTCTGGTTTGAATGAATATTTTGTATGTACCTGTCGGGTCCAATGGACCCGTCTGGTAGACGGAGGGTTAATAGAATCTCTGTATTTCTAATCTCTCTAATTTTACATAAGACTTAAGATAGCGGATTACCAGTAGATTATGTAATTTCACAGAAATGTTTTTAATAGTGTACTGGGATATTTTCAAAAGAAGTCAACCACAAAGAAATATTTTTCGAAAATGTTGTCCGATTGGATATAAAAAATAGTCGCCAGTCCTGGCCCGTAATCGGAAGGTTAATATTAAATAGACTCCATGAGCCTAGAAATAATTTGAATAAGTATAATAACTGAGTTCATGGAAATAGGGTATTTGGTTATGAGAGTTGCGACATACGGGATATAAAATTTTATAGGTTGAGACGATTCTGGACACAAGCGAAGTAATGCCAAGCATTTTGGCGAGCATGCCGTTATCGCCAAGCTAATACTTTTTAACTTGTCTCACTTGCATAATCAAACTCATCCAGGCGAGTATCGCCATTTTCTGGAATGTAGGTTTGCAAAATTCTAGAATGCCCAATCTGAGCATGCGCCGTGCGGATGTCTCGCCATTCTCATGTCGAGGCACCCTAGATAAAAACATTGCTACTTGCCAAGACATCCCTAGCTTTGCAGAAAATCTGCTGCCCACGTCCCAAGAGAGACCTTCAGTAGAGTACTTTACCGGCGAGATTCTGAAATTTACTACTAACACCTCACTATATATTACCACTAGATAACCACAGTCAATTAATCAACATATCTTTGCTAAATAACATGGACAAACAATTCCAGAGATTCATACGCACGTTACGAAAAAAAAAGCCAGAATAGATTTATTATACACGTACAAATGTTAGTGATCACCACCACAAGCAAAATCAAGCAATCTCTCTCGTCTTCTAGAGTACCCTCATAAAACAGTAGATAGCATGCTGTCACATTGTGTACTTGATATTTAATAACTTTGTAAGTTACTCAAGAAGTAAGCATTTTGCTGTTATTTTTCGGCCTATGTCTAATCATTTACTACGCATCACGATCAGTTAAATATCATTTATCTCTCAACTCGAAATTACACTTTCATATTTTGAATATAAATTTTTTATTACTTTTTCTGGTAACAGATTTTTTTGACAGTTTTTTCTATAAAAAGTCGGATATAAACTTGTTTCTTTTATAATAGTGCTTCAGGTCGTATGGTTGCCGTTTCAAACATTTGAGTTATTCTGACTTTAGATGCCAAAACGTACATAATCGCTTTCTCGTTTTAGAATCTGATTTAAATCCACTTTCTCTCTAATATCCCTACCTATAATTTCATATAGACAATGTTTCCGAAACAATCGTTGAATCTGAACAACTGTTCTCAATGTTAATTTTTAAATATATTTCACACAATTAACACAAGTAAAAAAATTATTTATTATTTTTTGGATGATATAAATAGTCGAAGAAATGAAGAAATCTCATGAGTGATTTGTCTTTTTTCAATTTTTGTTTGATATTATAATCATGCTCTTCTTATTTTTGTTTCAGGGATGTGCGTGATATTGATTTCTATGCTGGTTTAATTTGTGAAAAAATTTCTGATGATATGATAATACCAAATACAGCTGCGCATATTATAGCTGAACAGTTTCAAAAATTAAAGTTTGGAGATAGATATTATGTTGAACACGATAACACTTTGACTCATGGCAAGTACATTTGCTTTTCTTTCTTTAACAGTTTAAACTTAAAGGAAAATATGTATTTTTCGATATTTCAACACCTTAATTTTTCTATATTAAATTTTATCTCAAACATTTTTGCTGTGTTATTATTAGGCCTACCGGAAAGTTCTGTCCGATAATGTGATTTCACACCTGTAACGTATCTTTTTGGCAGTTTCTCCGCATGGCTAGAGGGCGCTAATGTCGTGGTTCCTTGCGCACGGAATAACTTTTTATAACTGTAATACGCAGTCATGAGCTAGCCAAGGTGTAACGTATCTTTTTGGCTGTTTCTCTGCATGGCCAGAGGGCGCTAAGGTCGTGGTTCCTTGCGCACGGAATAACTTTGTATAACTGTAATACGCAGTCATGAGCTAGCCAAAGTGCTTACCGGGTCACATCCGTTGACCGGAATAAAATCGAAAACACCAAACCTGGGTGTTAGTGATATGTTAGTTATCTTTAAATATGTGAAACTCCAGTTGTTAAGTATCATCCTATTGTCTATGTGTATGTATATGTTCGTGGCGTCAAGAAATAAAAGTCATTTGTAACTGCAAGAAATATCTTCATTTCTGTCAGTGTGCATTCCGTTACACACCTACTTTTTTTAAGTTCAGCTTTCTTCAGTGGCACCACTTTTTTGAAATGGTAAAATTCCCATTGTTTTCCCATTTCGCATTATGGTGCAAACAATCGGAATTTTACCATTTCAAAAATGTGGTGCCAATGAAGAAATCTGAATTTTAAAAAAGTAGACGTGAAATAATATTTTCGGGCAGAACTTTCCGGAAGACCTAATATAATATTTTTCTGCGTTCTAATCGTAAATTTATAAACATTTTCATGAATTTCAGGGATACACTTCATATTCTTTTGTTGTTTAGTTTGAAAAATAATTAATTACATATTAAACACTCAGAAATAAATTACTTAAGGGGTCTCAGGACTCTTAAAGCTTTAAAAATTTTCGAAATTTGAATTTTTTTAGATGTTAAACTCCTATCTTTTCTGAACATTTTGATATAATTGTTTCCTTGAAATACCTATTAGAACTCAAGTTATGGCTTTTACATTTATACACGTTCAATAGCTGAAGCATCGTTTCGGAAACTTTGAAGCCATTTTTCTCCAAATGACGTTTTTGGGCATCTCGTGCACGATATCTCAAAAACTTATGAATATTTTTTTACGAAAATTTCAAAACATATGTTTCATGTTAGTCTGTATAAACTGAACCTAAAATTTCCTTTTTATTGCTCAAAACAATATTTTTTTATGTGATTATACTGTTGAAATTTTCTTAATTTTGCATTAGCTAAATACAACTTTGTATTAAAAATATAAAAAAGCTTTAAATACAAATTTATTTAGGTTCAGGGTAATTATTACAATCTGAAGTATAAATAGGCACCAATATTTTCATTCTAGTTGCAATACTTATTTTGTAATCGTATGAGTAAGCTGTGTTAACAGATATTGTGAAATATAATCTCAAAACAAGGGCATTAACACAATCAAGCTAAGTAAATAGTTTTTCATGTGTCAAATGTGATTTATAAAAGCAATCATCAAAAGTGATTATGATCTAAAGGAAGGAAGTGAAAGTGATTGCACAATCGTAAACAGACATTTTATTATAAACATTTCACGATACTTAAGAACTATGGACATTGATAACTCTTATTTTAAATTGCTATTAATATAAATATTGATACAAATAATTTGTTATTAAGAATTACGTCACTAATTTCCTGCTCTTTATTGCTGATAATATTTATACATGTTTTTCTCTATTTTCACTTGTAACCTTGACTCTCCAAAGGAGAGATGTAACTTCTAAAGCTTTATTAAATATTAATTTTTCTTTCTATTTATAAGTTTCCGCACATTTAAGTTTTACAAGTCACACAAAAAAACATGTGTCTTTTAAATGACCTGGATGATCACACGTTCATTAAATGTGGATTAAATCAGAGATATGAGAAGATGAAGACATAATTACCCTTCCGGACGCAGATTACCAGATGATATACGGATATACATAAATACAAGGTAAGCCCAATTTATCTTACCTGTGTTTTGTTTTATATTGAGAAATAAATAGTTTATTTTTGAGGATAAAACCGAACATCACGCAAGTACTGATAGCAAAGTTTAAAATATTGCTATCAAATTGATTATGAGAGTGAAAAAAAAAATTCTCAATAAAAAATGTCGTCACTAATTGATAAAAATAAAATCTGGTAATCCGATAGGGTAATTTATTGAAAAAAAAAATAAAACGAATCTTAGCAACATTATGGCTTCTACAAAAGATAGCATGACCATTGAAAAATTGGACGCCAACAATTATACAAATTGGCGGTTCAAGGTCGAAATGCTATTGATTCGAGATGAACTTATTGAACTTATTACGGAAGAGGCCCTTACTCCATTGAACGATGCTTGGACCAAGAAAGACAGAAAAGCAAGGGCTTTAATAAATTTGTCCATTGACGACAGTCAAATAGTGCATGTCAAAAATTTAAATACAACTAGGCAAACATGCGACGCACTTAAAAAAATCCATGAGAGATCTAATCTCTCTAGTAAGCTGTACTTGCTTCGAAAATTGTACAGTACAAAATTAACTGAAGGTGGCAATATGACAGTCCACATAACAAAAATTCTAGAGATAGTGGATAAACTGTCAGCCATAGGTGAAAATATAACCGACTCGCACATTTCATCACTGATGCTGTGCTCGTTTCCACCGTCCTACGATACTCTAGTTACTGCCCTGGAGGCCAGAGATGAAGCTGAGTTAATCGTACAATTTATAAAAAGCAAGCTTACGGATGAATATACTCGCAGAGTAGATAATAATGAAAATTCCGAAAACAGCAATAAAGCCTATAAAACACAAGGTAAATTTAATCATTCAGAACAGAAAAGAGGCAGCAATAAGTACTGCTCACACTGTAAAATAAAAAACCACTCAAATAAAGACTGCTGGTTTCTAAAAACGAAAAACAACAACAGTTACACTAATAACAGACACTATAAAAATAAAAACAATTCAACATCACTAGTTTATGAAGAAAATAATTTACATAAAAATGGGGAACCTGAAGAAAGAAAACACACAGTAAATAATGAAAACAACAGTGTCGCTTTACTAACCGAAGAGTCCGAAAATAAAGGTACTTTTATAGTGGACAGTGGCAGTTCCAGTCACATAGTAAATTCAAAAGAATTTTTTACCAAAATTACAAATAATAATGAAACAAACGTCACAGTCGCTAATGGTAATAAACTGATTTCATATGGATCTGGAGAGGTAACAACTCATACCGAAAATAAAAACAAACAAGTTATATTGCGTGACGTACTATACGTTCCTGACATAGAAACTAACCTGCTGTCAGTGAGTAGGGCAACTAAAAACGGTTGCAAAGTCAAATTTGAAAAAGATAAATGTGACATAATTCACGAAGGCGGCGTTATACTTCAAGGTAAACTTAAAAACAATCTGTATGAAATACATGTTAATAAAGATGAAAATCACAAGCACTATGCAAATGTCACCTACAACTACTGAAATGCAAATTGCATAGGTTTGTGGCATAGGCGAATGGGGCACAGGAGCTACGGCACAATAAAGCCCATGTTATCAAATGACTTAGTTGAGGGAATTAAAATCAACAACTGCAAACATAATGTGAAATGTGAGGTATGCATCAAGTCAAAAATCAGCGAGACCCCATTTCCTAAATCAGGTGCATATAGAGTACAGTGCCTAGAATATATAGTGTGCCGTTCGACGCTAAAAAAATGACCGGGAAAGTAATCCTCCAATAGATGGCGCTGACTGCAGTATAGACTGGAAATTTCCGAAAGCAGATCGGATAAATTAATGCTTTTTAGATACTTATTTTAATATTATATAAGAAGATATTTAAATTTAGAAATTGATATTTAGATGAAAACAAGTCTGAAATATTTCAATAATAATTATATTATTTACAAACTTTTAGAACAGAGACATATTTTTTAAATAAGAATTATATGTGTGAAAAGCAAATAAATTCAAATGTTAAATTCGCTTTAGCTTTATTTACAAATACCAACAAATGTTCACTACTTCTAAAACTGTGCAAACATACAATGAATATAAATAAACTCCCAATGGCAATATTTATTTTGCGTTACTTTCAAAACAAAGCCTCATTTGTTAAATAAATTTTTCTTGCACTTGAAATCACATATTAAAATTCTTAAGAAAAATTATTAAAAAGAAATTTCTTTATGAATTATGTATGAAAAGTAAATAATTAAAAAAAAATATATCCGAAGGTTAAATTCGCTTTAGCTTTATTTACAAAAACCAACAACTGTTCGCTACTTCCAAAATTGTGCAAACCAGTGTTGAATTCAAACACTTTTCTCCGGGAGGGATTTCAGTGGCTCTGGGGAGGGGGGGGAATTGCACCTTTTGACCATTGAAAACACAAAATCTCAAATCTTCCGGGAAGGGTGGCATCTCATTATTCAGGGGAGGAATGTCTCCCCTGAATTCAACACTGGTACAAACATGCAATGAATATATAAAAATAATTTCCCAATAGCAAAATTTAGTGTTATTTTCAAAGCAAAGGAACATTTGTTAAATAAATGTTTCACACACTGTAAATCACATATTAAAATTCTTAAGAAAATTATAAAAAAAAAAAATTTCTTTATGAATTATGTATGAAAAGTAAATAATTTCAAAGGGTATATTGGCATTAGTTTTATTTACAAATACCAACAACTGTTCACTACTTCCAAAACTGCTCAAACCAGTGTTGAATTGAGACAGTTTTCTCCGGGAGGGATTTTTGTAGCTCCGGGGGAGGGGGGGGGGATTACACTTTTTGACCATTGAAAACAAAATATCAAATCTTCCGGAGGGACATCTCATTGCTCTGTGGATTAATCTCCTTCCCCCGGGCCCAGGGTTCGTAAATATCATGATATTTTCGAAAATATAAAAAATATCCGATATTTTCAAAATAGTCAACTTACTGCTGACAATAAATATTTTTAAGCATAATATAAATTAGAAACTAAAACATATTGCACTTATCATGAAAACTTAATCAAACAATATTCTAAAAATGCATTTTTTTTTCTTTAGAACAAAATTGGAGATCAACTAATTGAAAACAGATACATTTTGCTTTATACACTTGTTTAAAAACAAATTACGACAACCAGGCGCAAAACAATACCTTTTTTGATATTTTTTGCTAGTTTTTTACTCATATTTTGTTTCTTAAACAGACATGATTAAAACTTTATGGGAAAAACTCGCGTTTGTTTACAATATGCTTCACTGTCACGGCGCTAAAAGCTTTCAAAATGTCCAGTCGGTGTTAACATGCGCACCACCTTGCGGCGTCCTCATTTCACGACCAAAAAAAAAAGCGTTATGGTAACCAATGAACGGCACACTATCTATTCTAGCCACTGTAATATAGAGCTACAAAAAGGCTCGAGTTAGTTCATTCTGATGTATGTGGCCCTATAAATACACTCACAATTGGGGGAAAAATACTTCGTCACTTTTATCGATCATTATACGCGATTTTGTGTAATTTATTTAATTGCAAATAAAAGTGAGGCTTCAGAAAAATTGAAAGAATACATCTCAATGGTGAAAACAAATTTGGAAAAATGCCTACTGAGATCAGATCGGACAACGGTGGTGAATACACGGGTAACGAAATAGAAAAATATCTAAAAGAAAATGGGATTCATCATCAGCTCACCGTACCATTTAACCCAAGTCAAAACGATGTCGCAGAGCGTAAGAATAGGTCGCTACTAGGTATGGTTAGAAGTATGTTAAATTAAGCAAATCTCCCGCACAAATTATGGGGGAAGCCATATGCACCGCGAATCACTTACAGAACCGGCTACCTTCAAAATCGGTAAGCACCACACCCTATGAATTATGGATAAATAGGAGACCAAATTTGAAATATCTCAAAGTTTTTGGCTGTACTGCATACGCCTACATACACAAATCAAAGAGAGGAAAATTAGACAATAGAGCGGAAAAGGGCACTTTTGTCGGATACGACAGTCGCTCTAAGGCGTACAGAATCTATACAAGTGACGGAAGAGTAATATTGGCCAGAAGCGTAAAATTTATAGAAAATAAAAATAATCCAGATACTAACGAAAATCTAGATAGAAGAGAATTAATCACGGAAACAAACAAACACAACAGAAAGACACGAATGAAATGGAAATAGATCTGACACCAACACAAAATGAACTAAATCCACCACCCGCGTCACAACAACAAATTCCACAAGTGAGAAGATCAGAAAGAACCAATAGAGGTGTGCCGCCGGACAGGTTTGCTTATGCAGTCCGGCACGATCCAGTATATGTACCTAACAGTTGGGAAGATATGATGAGTATAGAAAATCCTATAGAAAAACAGAACTGGATAAAAGCGACAGAAGAGGAAATGAATGAAAATGAAACCTGGTGTTTAGTTGATCCCCCACAAGGAGCAAGAGTAATTGGGTCGAAATGGACTTTTAAAGCGAAATATGACGAATTCGGAAAAATCAAGCGTTACAAAGCGAGATTGGTCGCACAAGGATTTAGACAAAAATACGGAGTAGATTTCGATGAAACTTATGCTCCAGTAGTTTCCCATACAAGTTTAAGAGTCTTCATAACTGCCGCAGCATACCACAATCTCAATATTAGACAGATTGGCATCAAAACGGCATTTTTACATGGTGAATTGGAAGAAAATGTTTATGTATCACAACCTAAGGGGTATATAAACACTAGAGAACCCAATAAGGTTTGTAAGTTGAAAAAGGCCCTATATGGACTAAAGCAAGCTGCAAGAGCATGGTATTCAAATATTAGTGAAACACTAAAAGAATTAAAATTTAAACAGAGCAATGCTGATAATTGCTTATTTATAAGAAAAGAAGGGGAAAACACGGTTTATACAGCAGTATACGTGGACGATATACTAATCGCAGGAAAAGATGAAAATATAAATGACATAATAGATAAACTAAAATCTAAGTACGCACTTGAAGATTTAGGTCAAATTTCCAATTACCTCAGGAATAAAATACAAAAGACACACAACGGCTTTAAACTAAATCAAACAGGAAAAATAATAGAAATTGCAAAAAAATTTAATTTAGAAGATTCTAAGCCATATGGCACTCCAATGGAAAGAGGCTTTCAACGATTAGACAATGAGGAAACACAAATGCCAAACAACACTAAGTACCGACAAGCAATAGGTGTTATATGTTGCTACAATAAGTAGGCCCGATATTTTAGTAGGTGTAAACATTTTGAGTAGAAAAAACGAAACGCCGTCTGAAAGAGATTGGAAAGGTGTTAAAAGATTAATAAGATATCTCTATTCAACAAAAGACTTAAATTTAGTAATTAGCACGGAAGAACCGCCCATCCTGGAAGTATATACTGATGCAGATTGGGGTGCAGATCTAAAGACAATAAGATCGACAACAGGCAATTTATTACTTTTAGGAAAGAATCCAATACAGTGGATAACGAAACGACAAACGTGTGTCGCACAATCATCTCCAGAGGCAGAGTTCGTAGCAGCGGCGAGCGCTACACAAGAATTAATATGGCTGCTAAAACTATTAGAAGATCTTGATATACCGCAAAAATTGCCTATAGTAATTTATGAAGACAATAAATCTTGCATAAAAATGATAGAATCCGAAAAGTTTTCTAATAAATCGACTCACATTGACATTAAATATAATGTGATTAAACAGCTGAAAGAAGATAAAATTATTGAATTGCGTTATTGCCCAAGCAAGCCAATGACAGCGGACATACTTACGAAACCAGAGCCGAAGCCTGAATTTCTAAATAATAGAAACAAACTGAAATTACAGAACAATCCTCGTTAGGAGATTAAGGGGGGAATTGTTGACAGATATTGTGAAATATAATCTCCAAACAAGGACATTAAAACAATCAAGCTAAGTAAACAATCAAGCTAAGTGTTTTTCATGTGTCAAATGTGATTTATAAAAGCAATCATCAAAAGTGATTATGATCTAAAGGAAGGAAGTGAAAGTGATTGCACAATCGTAAACAGACATTTTATTATAAACATTTCACGATACTTAAGAACTATGGACATTGATAAACTCTTATTTTAAATTACTATTAATATAAATATTGATACAAATAATTTGTTATTAAGAATTACGTCACAAATTTCCTGTTCTTTATTGCTGATAATATTTATACATGTTTTCTCTATTTTCACTTGTAATCTTGACTCTCCAAAGGAGAGATGTAACTTCTAAAGCTTTATTAAATATTAATTTTTCTTTCTATTTATAAGTTTCCGCACAAATTTAAGTTTTACAAGTCACACAAAAAAACATGTGTCTTTTAAATGACCTGGATGATCACACGTTCATTAAATGTGGATTAAATCGGAGATATGAGAAGATGAAGACATAGTTACCCTTCCGGACGCAGATTACCAGATGATATACGGATATACATAAATACAAGGTAAGCCCAATTTATCTTACCTATGTTTTGTTTTATATTGAGAAATAAATAGTTTATTTTTGAGGATAAAACCGAACATCACGCAAGTACGGATAGCAAAGTTTAAATATTGCTATCAAGCTGTTATGCCGATTTTTTGCTCGTCAAATGTCTAACAGTTTGGAGCCCCCTGTAAATACTAATTCTGAATCTTATATATTTTTTAAAATACATGAAATGAAAGAACATACTTATATATTTTATTCCAATTAAAATTGTATCTTAAAATCAAATACATTTTATGATATTAAATGTTGAAAATGGTGTTTTTTTTTCATTGTATCCAATTTTAAGAGTCCTGAGACCCCCTTAACCCTTAAATGCATAGTGATGCAAATTTGCATCACTTCTTATTTAACATTTAATAAGTTCTTAGCAACCGCTATATTTATATAGGAATATTAATCCAGTAAAATTTACAAAAATATGTTACTACATAAAGTTAAAAATCTGTCTTAAAATTTCTGGTGTATAATCTTTAATAAAAGAATAAAAAACGCAATTCTAAAAGAATAATTCATGCATTTAAGGGTTAAATTGCTTTTTTAAATTAATACCAACTTTTTACTAATGAAAAGTAACATGTCAGTCCATTTCACTATTAATATGTTTACCAAACTCAAACTTTATAAGGACTTAACTTTACTTACAAACTTAAACTTTAAGAGGTAGCTTTCAAATTCTTTATTTATAATAGCGCACTTATTATTCCTTATTTATAATAGCCAGTATAGCGCACTGATGGCCCGGGTTCGAGTCCCGGCTTGGAATCTTTTTCACTATGTTGGCCTTTGCGCCTTTTAAGCAATTACTTTGTACTTTGAAATTTGATTTTCATTTGAAATATTGTATGCAAGACGAATGTTTCCCTCTGGAATAATTTCGATGCATTAATATAGTTTCTATCGATGCTGGATTTAATTATGTTCCGTGTTTGCCCCAGTTCGGTGGCTCACGTTAAATATTCCATCTTGTGCTGCGTTTGTAGTCTTGCCTACATATAATAGTGAGAAATTTTCCGTGCTGGGTATCGTTCCAAGTGGTTTAGTCGGTAGAACGTCAGTGCGCTATACTGAAGGCCCGTGTTCGAGTCCCGGCTTGGAATCTTTTTCACTATGTTGGCCGTTTCGCCTTTTAAGCAATTACTTTGTACTTTGAAATTTGATTTTCATATGAAATATTGTATGCAAGGCGAATGTTTCCCTCTGGAATAATTTCCATGTATTAATATAGTTTCTATCGATGCTGGGTTTAATTATGTTCCGTGTTTGCCCCAGTTCGGTGGCTCACGTTGAATATTCCTTCTTGTGCTGCGTTTGTAGCCTTGCCAACATATAATAGTGAGAAATTTTCCGTGCTGGGTATCGTTCCAAGTGGTTTAGTCGGTAGAACGTCAGTGCGCTATACTGATGGCCCGGGTTCGAGTCCCAGCTTGGAATCTTTTTCACTATGTTGGCCTTTGCGCCTTTTAAGCAATTACTTTGTACTTTGAAATTTGATTTTCATTTGAAATATTGTATGCAAGGCGAATGTTTCGCTCTGGAATAATTTCCATGTATTAATATAGTTTCTATCGATGCTGGATTTAATTATGTTCCGTGTTTGCCCCAGTTCGGTGGCTCACGTTGAATATTCCATCTTGTGCTGCGTTTGTAGCCTTGCCAACATATAATAGTGAGAAATTTTCCGTGCTGGGTATCGTTCCAAGTGGTTTAGTCGGTAGAACGTCAGTGCGTTATACTGATGGCCCGGGTTCGAGTCCCGGCTTGGAATCTTTTTCACTATGTTGGCCTTTGCGCCTTTTAAGCAATTACTTTGTACTTTGAAATTTGATTTTCATTTGAAATATTGTATGCAAGGCGAATGTTTCCCTCTGGAATAATTTTCATGTATTAATATAGTTTCTATCGATGCTGGATTTAATTATGTTCCGTGTTTGCCCCAGTTCTGTGGCTCACGTTGAATATTCCATGTTGTGCTACGTTTGTAGCCTTACCAACATATAATAGTGAGAAATTTTCCATGCTGGGTATCGTTCCAAGTGGTTTAGTCGGTAGAACGTCAGTGCGCTTTACTGATGGCCCGGGTTCGAGTCCCGGCTTGGAATCTTTTTCACTATGTTGGCCTTTGCGCCTTTTAAGCAATTACTTTGTACTTTGAAATTTGATTTTCATTTGAAATTTATAGATATTTTTAAATGATATGACAAGAAATTTTCAAGGAAAAATAAATTTTTATTAAAGGACACTTGTCATATTATTTAAAAATCGTTACAACTTTACAATCTAAACTTTTCTCTCTCATTTTAGCGAACGTCATAAAAACATCTTAATTCAGTTACTTTTGATGGATCATCTGTAATAATAAATTTTAAATTAAAGCAAAATGTAACAATCGCTTCAATATTACTTTTCCCATCACTCCATTTCAAACAGAGAAACAAGTTGACGATGCTCACCGCCACAACACGACCAATGAGGTGGCTGGATTTCACTAATAGACTTCTAAGATTTCACCTGACTGTGATTTTCGCCCTCCACTTTAGAACTTCGCAAACGGGTATCCCAATGGTTCCCAACGTGGGGCGTACGCCCCACAAGTGGGCAATTTTACATTTTAGGGGAGCAATTTCAGATTTGTAAATCATCCATTCGCTGTGAGGTTTTTTGGAAAAGTAATCTTTTAGACTAAAAATAAAAGTAATACATGCAAAAAAATACTACTAATAAAAATAAGTTTTTTTTTTTTTTGTTGTTGTTGTTGAATTTAAAAAAATCAATGTCAAATCAAAAGCTTTAAATATAATCAACACCAGAATAATTACATGGCAAACCCCTTTTTAATATTTAATTTTTTTTATTAATTTTTCTGGTTTATAATCTAATTTGCAATTTTTCTCAACTTTTCGATTATTAAATTAGCTTTGTATATCTATTTGCTCTGATGTATGGATCATGCAGAAACTTTTATAAGTTAAACTACGTAAAGGTACATATAAATTTTACTGTCTTGAACCTATTTAACCTAAAAAAAATTTGTAATAGCTAAATGTGGTACTATCATCTTTATAAGATTTATAAATCTTAAATAGCATTATAAAAGGAAATGTGTAATTAAGAAATATTTATGGCTGTAAGGCAGTCACTCCTACACATTAAATGAATATAAAACAGACACAATTTAAATTTAAAAATCGGATAATACATAGCAATCGATTGACGATATTTGAGAAGGGAAAAAAAAGATAAATATGCTTTCATGTGGAATAATGACAGCATACAATTAGTTATTGTCAGAATCTTGAAATGATTCTTGTGTATTTTGTTTTTCATAGAAAAAATTGTGTTCTTTGTTATCAATTTTAATGCTAAATGTGAGTCTTTCCAGCATTTTCTGAAGATAAAAATGTTGGCCATATAACACTTTAGTTAAATATTTAGTTAAGTTGGAAAGGCACAAAACTCTTTTGGGCATAAAAAGAAATATGTATCGCCTCATTTATAGAATTATGTTAAAAACACATTTATAACAGAAAATTCATCTATTTGATACGTTAAAAAAATGCGAAATGAATAGTTATTATTAAGGCTCTGTTAGGCTTCCTTTAGGTTAATAGACTTCCTTTTAAAATCATAAAATATGTCTGTTACAGAATGCAAGTATGGGAAAAAAAGAGGGGACCAATTGGGATTTTACAGATGCTTCGGTGGGGCGTGGCCAATAAAAGGTTGGGAACCACTGGAGTATCCTAACTAGATTAGGTATGACTTCGGGTTCTTTTACGAAGCAGACCGAAAAAATATTTTTACTTTCTTCTATCTTCACAAGAAGAAATTATTGAATTCGTGAAAATTTTCGACTTCCGGTTTTCGACGGATTTATACGTTTTAGAATGCCCAGAACACGATTTGATGGTTTTTAGAAAATGTCTGTCTGTGAGTCTGTGTCACTCTGAGTCTGTATGTGACAAAAATTTTGTGAGCGCTCTATCTCAAGAACTAATGCACGGAATTTCACAAAACTTCATATTTAGTTAGACCTTGATATAAACTGGACCTGATTAGTTTTTGGTGACAATCGCCCAACTGGTGGCGCTGCTATGCGGCATTTTTCACGATTTCTGCAATAGCTATATCTCAAGAACTACTGCACGGATTTTCATAAAACTTCAGATTCAGTTAGTACAAGATATAATTTGGGGCTGATTACTTTTTTGTGAAAATCGCCCAACAGGTGGCGCTGCTATGCTGCATTGTTCATGATTATCGCAATAGCTCTAACTCAAGAAAAAATGCACGCATTTTCATCAAACTTCAGATTCAGTTAGTCCCTGATATAAATTAGTGATGTTTAATTTTTGGTGTAAATCGCCCAAAAGGTGGCGCTACTGTGCTGCATTTTTCATGATTTCCACAAGAGCTGTATCTCAAGAACTATTGCACGGATTTTCATCAAACTTCAGATTTAGTTAGTCCTTGACATGAATTGACGTATAAATTAGTGCTGTTGTAATTGTTTTGGTGTAAATCGCTCAACAGGTGGCGCTGCTATGCTGTATTTTTTGCGATTTCCGCAATAGCTTTATCTCAAGAACTAATGCTTGGATTTTCAACAAACTTCAGATACAGGTATTCCTTGATATCGTTTAGTGCTGTTTACTTTTGGTGTAAATCGCTCAACAGGTGGCGTTGATATGCTAAATTTTTTCAGAATTTCCGCTTTAGCTCTATCTCAAGAACTAATGCACGAATTTTCATCCAACTTCAAATTCAGATATACTTTGATAAGAATTGCTGCTAAATGGTTGTTATTTCTTGTACCATTTAAATGATTTAATTGACGTGATTTATATTGGTGGTGTACCGAGTAGTACTTTGGCCGAGTAACCGAGTACCGAGTACTCGGCCACTGACTACTCGGCCGAGTACCGAGTACCGAATACCGAGTACTTGCGTAATAAGAAAAAAACACTGATGTGCACATAATGTGAGCTTAGGTGTAGGGGAGAGGGGGCACATGTGAACAATTTTTACATTTTTGACTATTTCTCAAAATTGTTATGAGCTATTGAACCAAAAATTGATTTATATGAATATTTACAATTTGTTTGTTCTTTTGGTGAAACTTTTGGATGCATTTATCAAGAATTTCTAACTTATATCATCATTCAAAAAATTGTCTAAATTTGTTCACATGTGCCCCGGTGGAGGGGTAGTTGTGAACATAGCTGGGGCACATGTGAACACATGCATAAATATGATAAAAATAATTTTTTTGTGAATAAAACTGTGATATAAACTAATTAGATGCCCTCTTTCTAGTTGTGTGAATCAATCAATAAATGTTTCACCATAGATACAAGAAGTTATTCGTAAAATTGTACACTAATATGCCTACTCCTTTTGAGTCTTTTAATTGTTATCAAACTTCCTGTAAATTAAAACTGTGAAGCAATCCTAAAAACCTTTAACATATAGCTCAATTTTTGACAAAGGTAATTAAATTTTAAACTAAAAAAAAAAAAAAAAAATGCATTCACAGACTTAAAAAATACACTTGTGAACTGTTCACATCTGCCCCCATATGCTCTGTTGACAAGTGCCCCATCTACCATTCAGCCTAACTTATAAAAAAAATATTTTTTTAATTGAAATAAGGAAACAAAACTGTTTGTAAACTTACCCAATAATGCCACTATAGAATGCAATGCTGATATTCTTCTTTAAAAAATGTCTTGAATGAATTTTTACTTCAATAACTTAGAAGATATTTTTTTACTTCACACCTTTTAAAACAAACAAATTACAACTACCAGAAATCAAAATGCCCTATTGTTCTGAAAATTTCAGCCAAAAGATGGTACCATTACTACCATCAATTGGTAATTTTTTGAATTTTTTTATTTCAAATTAACTGAGTGAAATATGGAATGTTCACATGTGCCCCCCTCTCCCCTACATATGTGTGTACATATATATAAATATATATATATATATATACCTGTGTGTACATATATATAATATACGTATATAGTATATATAAATTAACTAATTAAATTTGAAATTTATTTGCGCACCTTTTAAAGACAATTTTTGACAATTCAAAACTGTAGCAAAAAAAAAAAAAAAAAAAAAAGGAGAATTGACACATAACAAGTACAATTATTAACCAATATAAAATTAAAACATTCTTCAATCCTCCAATTTATTCTGATACCTGAAATCTGTCTATCAAAAATGAAAATGTTTATTGGTTACTGTAACAATTCATTGAATAATGCAAAACATTTCATATTTATTTTGCAACTGTACCTTATTTTCTTTTGATTAAAAATAAGAAAGAGAGGTACAAAAAGAGGTTCGGGCTTTCTTAACAGAAGACTTATGTAAAACTGACACTCCATTTGCATGGTGGGGGGGGGGGGGGGACTTTTTTGATTATGTGCAACCTCGCAAAAAAATTCTTATGTGCACCTTCAACCACTATTTATTCTGAACGTATATTTTCAGAGGCAGGCCAAATTTATAGTAATAAAAGAAATGCCCTGTCTACTGATAATGTAGAACGTTTGGTGTTTTGCACCTAAATTTGAAATATAATAAATTTAATTATTAATTTTTTTATTACATTTATTGTATTTTCAGTTTCTTTATCCAAAATAATAGTATTTTCTGTTTTCCTATATATTTAAAACGAGCTTATTTTTATTTTTATAAATGCTGTGAAACTAAATTTCATCTGGAATTATTTTATAAGGTTTTTTGTTCTTAACTTTTTCTATATTTTGTAGACATATTGTTAAATACCGAGTAAATAGTTTTATGAAGGATTGCATATATTATACATTGATATTTGAATAACATTTTACAGATCAGTTTTAAATTCATATGCTTAAAAAATGAAATTCTTACAACTACTCGGTATTGGCCGAGTACTCGGCCAAAATTTCGCCGAGTAGGCCGAGTACCGAGTATTTACCGAGTACTCGGTACGGCTCTAATTTATATAGAAGAAAGTTTTGTAATGGCCACAGCATACTAGTTTTTTCTTTTCTTTAAACAGGCCGCTTGACGCATTTATGCGTCATTTATAAAATTATTGTTAAGAAATTCTAAATTCCCCGAGAAAGTTTGAATAGTTATTTTTGGATAAAATACTGATAGATGCTGCGTGAATAAAATAAAGCTAAATTAGTATTAACCCATTTTCGGTCAAAGGTGCGTAAAGGCACCATTTCAATAAATATTTTTTTATTAACACTGTGGCGAATATTTTTCACTAATTTTATTTTTCTGCTATTTTTAAGGGTTCTGGAGACATCTATAAAATATCAGTAATTCAATTGGAGTAAAGACTAAAGTATTTCTGTTGAGAAATTTTCAAAATACGCTAGTCTTCTAAAATTGAAACGGTTATTGACAAATTCGACTTTTTGAAAATGTATAATTATTCCACTTGAGATTAATCATATGTTTTTATAATGAATTAATGTTGCAAGTTCTGGAAATAAAATAATAATAAAACAAATGTCATAAAAATTTTTAAAAAATTATAATTTTTAAATTTAATGGTGCGTTAGCGCACCATTGACCGAATGCATTTTGTTTCTCAAATAAAATATTATTTTTTATGCACGAAACTTTTTTTTTGTCTTAATAAATGTAATTTAAGCATATTTCAATGAAAATAATACCACATTTTATAAAATTTCTATGCTTGGCCTAAAATGGGTTGAAATTTTCTGTTGTGAACTCGAAATTTCTGAATAAAAAAGTCGTCAGATTTGGCAACACTGTTTGCGGTCTGTATACTGTTAATATTCTTTCAAGATTTATTTTCTCATTTAATAAATCACTCCTTACATAGAAATAAGTATTAATCCTGAATAATCCCTCATGAATCCATGCACTTAAGGGAGACCCGAACCCCATTTTTGGCCAAAAATCTTCAAAAGTTCAAAAATTTTTTTATTTCAGAAAACGATAATATACATATTTGCGAATATCCATGCAAAATTTCAGAACTCGGGGACACTTGGAACAGGTAGTAAATGAGCTTTTTTTAATTGTATTCACTAGAGTTTAAAGGACTAGCGGCCATTTAAAAAGCTTACACATCTTTGTTTACTTTTATATTACACTATTAAACGAAGTTAGGTACAGTTAATAACATTTTAATTTTAGTATGATTAATCAAAGAAGAATACATTCTTCTGTTCTGAATTATCCATAACCGTTAACTGTTAAATCGAACGCTATCGTGTTTGTTTACATTTTACGCCTTTCGATTCGATTCTCGTGATAAACTCTTCTGTTTTTGCTTGTATACATTGCATTCTTTCGTTTAAATTAGTGTTTGCACGTGAATATTTTGTATTACTAATTCAAATTTAATGTTCTACAAGTTTATTTTAAAACTAGGACTTCCCTCAGAGGGATTAGTCTGAGCGATATTACTGAGAACATAGATTTAATAATAACATGTGGAAGCAAAGGAAATGAGATGTTATCTTTAATTGTCCATATACTGCGAAAAATTGAAATGATGAAAATAAACGAATTGTAGAATTACAAAATCTTATATATAAATTCGTATACACTGTTTAAAAAAATGCGAAATCAAACCATTCAAGACAGCCATGCATGGATATAAAATTGAAAGTACGCAATATATTAAAAGTAAAATAGAAAATGAAACACTAATATACTTATATCGGAATTTTAACTATATAAAATGATGTCAACAGCATAATCAGACGCTCCGCACCAATTTGAGTAACTTTAAATGACAAATATATGATGTTTAAAAAGAATGGACTATACTTTATATGGTGTGTGCTTCCCCGGAATAGTTAATATTGTACAATATCTGTTTTCCACGGAAGTAATGAGGTTGTCGATAACATTTAAGGAATTCTCTTCTCAAAATCTAATATAGTATCAAAGTACCGAATACATCAAAAGTGGCATTCAATGCTTCGTTAGAGTGTGTTTTAGATATGCTCGATCGGATTTAAATGATGAGTGTATGCTGGCCACTACATACGCTGTATTGTTTTGTTTTCAAACATATTCTGCACAAGTTAAGCTGTATTTAGCATGTATTAAATAAAAGAAATCGGCAATGATTACAACATAAAGTATGACACAAGATCTGAATATATCGTCTGCATAACTTTTGAGCTGTCAAAGTGTCATTTGAAGTAATTTACAAATCCATACATATTTATTCAGCAAATCATGCAAGCTAACATACGCCAATATGAACCCGATTACAAAATTTCACCAGAATAAGTTAATATATAAAAAATCTACTAATGATAATTGAGAATATGACCTTATGATAAAATGTCTAGAAAAATGAATCGGATAAAAAATTCATATCACATTTAAAACGGCACTTCCTCTGTTAGTGGCCTTGGCGAGAGAGAGAAAAGCCTAGAGAAGGAACACTTTAACAAGTAATTTCGGGCAACCTACTCACTGTTTCATACAGGTCTTTATTCAATATTTACACAATTTATTTAATGCTAGGTGGGTATCTATCAGTTTTGTTGCATTTAAATCGCATGTTTTGCGGAGGAAATGCAGCCTTATGAAATATTTAAAGTTGCTGTACCTAATAATTCCAAATTAATGGTAATTGAGATCGCTTTCCGTTAATTTCATCTTTTTAAATTTTAAATTTTTTAGAAACCATTCATAGAGACAATTGTATATTTTAAAACTAACCCGAATCAAAATTTCAAGATTTTGGGCTCAGCAGTAACAGAGAAATAGAAAATTTTTGAAAGTTTTTTGTTTCTGCACTGTTTTTTATAGCGACAGTTTTAGAAATTGTTTTATTGCGAGAATTTACGTCATGATAAATACAGCCATGTCAATTTTCATGTTTATATTCCTAACAGTTCCATGTTCTTCGTTACTTAGATCATCTTTAGATCTTTTTCCGCTTTGTTTAGTCTTTCTATTTTTTAGAATTCGTTCTACAACGAGCATTTACATCTTATTAATTACTACCATGCCAAAGTTCTAGTTTCTAACCCCAACAGTATCCCAAAAATTTCAGTATTCCAAATAAATCATAGTTTAGAACCTTTCTAGAAATTTTTACGTTTATCCGTCAAATTGAACCTTTTAGAGAGCGTTCATTACGAGTATTTACATCTTAAAAGTAACTAACGCAACAAATTTAAAGTTTCTAACCCAATCAATATCGCAGAAATCACAATTTTAGAACTTTTTTGCTCCTGCAGCGATGTAGGTTCTTGCACTGACATAAAATAGTCTTTTTTTCGGAGCAGAGATGGCCACCAACATTTTTTTAAGTTGGCTATGTAGTTTCAGAGATAACACCTCACAAACGTACAAGCATTAATAATATTATATACTTTATAATATTATAACGCTTTATAATATTAGCATTAGATGTACAGATACAAAAGCCATTTATCTGTTACAAGCTAAAGTGCCGGCGTTGCCCAGAATTTGAAGGATGTTTGTTCTGAAAAATCAATTTCAAAATTTAACATACAACACAAAACAAACATTAAAAATGCAGTCGAAATGTTGTTGAATGAATC